>JANBMJ010000014.1:0-545000 GCA_024271935.1 Ustilago crameri
CCCTAACCCTAACCCTAACCCTAACCCTAACCCTAACCCTAACCCTAACCCTAACCCTAACCCTAACCCTAACCCTAACCCTAACCCTAACCCTAACCCTAACCCTAACCCTAACCCTAACCCTAACCCTAACCCTAACCCTAACCCTAACCCTAACCCTAACCCTAACCCTAACCCTAACCCTAACCCTAACCCTAACCCTAAGTGTTTCCTGATAAGAATCTACTTCAGGATTCTGTTCAGTCATACCAGGCACCATTTTTCCAACAACCACTCATGTTGAGCTGGAGACCAATGTGGACATTGGTCACATGTAGATTGTAATCTTGAATACTATTTTCAAGCATTGCTCTCCAAGTCATTGGCTGGGAAGACCCTGGTCTATCACATCTGAGTTGCTCATAGCAATTTGTACCAGGCTGTAGCTGCTCATATTGTTGAGGCAAGACTGCCTTCTGGATCATGCAAGTCCATTATTTGCTTGCCTTGAGGTATATGAACTTCTGCAGTCCCATGGATGCACCTCTTTCCAAAGGATAAGCTTAACCTAATATTTGGTCTTGAAGAGCTGAACAGAGAAATCTTTATCCATTTGAAGGCAAAGTTCCCTGTTGCAAACCATGTTGGTTGCATCTTGTGGTTGGGAAGCACAGCTACTGAACAGTCTACAGAAACAACAGCTTGACATTGAAGTGTGATTTGTATTGAGTGATAAATGTTGGTGCAATTATTATGTGGACAGTTTGCAAACGCAATGTAGTGATCTGCTCAGGGACCACTTCAACTCCAGCGGGAACGCAAGCGCTCCAGCTTCTGTCGGTCTTAGCTGCCACGCGCCGCACTCACCCCCAACTGCTTCGACTACATCACTTTCACTCTGTCGCTTCACACTGCTCTCGTCTGTCTCCCCATCAATTTCATCTTCGCATCGGCGATCCTGTCGCATTCACGTGAACCAGTATCCCAGCCTCCGGGCGCCTTCTTAAGTTGGAGCTCTGCACGGTCGTGGAGATATCGACAAGGCAGATTCTTTGAGTTACTGGGCCGAATCTTAGCAATGCAATCAGCGTGACTGTCTTCCGTGTGCTTGAGTCTTATGAATGGCTGGGTACAGGAACCGCACTCTGGAAAGCGCCGGTGAAAGGGCTCAAATGTGACATTAGCATACTTGGCGAGTACACAGGGCTGGAATGAGATACTGCAGTTCATACGCGACTGATATGCTCTTGAGCTTAGGGTCTGAAGCTTCTGAAAGAAGATGTCGTCAGGAAACAGCGATGAACCAACGACTTGGAGACGCCGAAACGCTTGCGAGCGTAGCAAGAAGTCACTGATGTCTTCCTTTAATCTACGACGATGGCATCAGTTGCTGATGCGCCGTTCTGTGAGACGCTTCCATTTGTGGACGCCAAAATCCTGTTTTCGCAATGGGGTCTGTCTTTGTTGCTTCGAGGGTTCTGCTGCTCGGCCTTTGAGCGACCTCTCTTTGTCGCCGGCTCGATGCTCTTGCGATCTCCAGAGGTCTCAGGATCGGCGGACCGCTTGGGAGCTGCTTTGATGTCCTTGGCGTCAGGGGGAGGCAAGATTCCGACCTTTGGTAACGTGCTAAGCTGCTCCGGCGAAGAGAGGATTGATTGCGGATGCCGGAGAAAGCGTGTTGCCTTGGGACCCAGCTCCAGATAGACATTGACGGTGTACGCGGTAGCCTGGTAGCTTTGTCCAATAAGCTGTGAGAGGATGCCGTGAACGATGAGACGATCCAAGACGTCGCGATGCATCGCGATTTTGCCGCCTGCTACTGCTTTGATGTCAACGATACCTGCCTTCGTGTTGCTTGACCCGCCAGACTTGGACCTACTACTGCCTGAATCGGTCAAGTTGGGATCTAGGTTGAACTTGCCTCCGCCAAGTCCACGAGCCACATCGGAGAGGCTGGTCAAAGTGATCCTGCCCCCCTGCCTGCACATCTCGGCCAGGATGGCAAGCAACTGATACATTTCCTTGCGTGCATCGATAAGATGGCTCTTGTGATTTGCGGTGCAATTATCACAGATGCCACAAGTTCTGTCCCGCTGAGTGTCGTCCTTGTCGAACATGTCGGAAAAGTAGTCTGCGAAAAGCTGACGACGACACCGAGCCGACTGTGCATATTCGAGCATAGCCGACAACTTTTCCTGACCGGTGGGCTCGCTTGCGACAAGAGAACTCAAGCGGATGGCATCTTGAGGCCGATAGAAAAGGACGCAATCGGAGTCGGCACCGTCGCGACCGGCGCGACCTGTCTCCTGGTAGTAGCCATCGAGTGATTTGGACATACAGGCATGTATGACGAAGCGAACGTCTGGCTTGTCAATGCCCATGCCAAAAGCGATGGTGGCACAGACGACTTGGATTTTACCCGTTCTCCAATCAGTGTGAATGAGCTGTTTGCTGGCATCTTCGAGACCTGCATGGTAACGCCCGGTGGCGATACGACCGCTGCTGAGCTCGGTAAGTGCTTTGGCAGTGGACTCGGTATCAGATTGAGAGAGGCAGTAGACGATACCGCTTTGTCCAGGGTGGTACTTGAGGATGTAGTCGACGATGGCCTCTGCTGCTGCTTTGGCTTGTTGAGGCCTTTGGACGACTTGATACATAAGGTTGGAACGAAAGAGAGGTGCGGTGAAGTAGATGGTCCGCTTTGGTGCTGCATTGTCTGGCTCAGTGATGGGAGGAAGATTGATGATCTCAAGGATCTCGTTGAGCACTTTGGGGCCGCATGTGGCAGTGAGACACATGATCGGGACCTTGGGAAAGAGTCGACGCAGGAGCGAGAGCTTGGCATAGTCTGGTCTGTAGTCGTGGCCCATCTGGGAGCAGCAATGAGCTTCGTCGATAACGATACGGGATAGTCGACCTTGCTCGTAGGCGCTTTGCAAAGCGGATAAGCAAGTCTTGGACTTGGCGATACGCTCGGGTGTTACATAAAGCAGCTTGATTCCGTCAGCATGAGGTTGACTTCGGACAGAGCTTGAGGATGCACCGCCCTTGGAGATTGAGGAGCCCTCACCATTTGAACTGGTGCCCTGTCGAATCTGTTTGAGGATGGCACTAGTATCTTCGCGCGAAGTGCTTCCGCAGAGGAGCTCGGAGTGGATGCCGACCTCTTGCAGGTGGAGAACTTGGTCGGTCATGAGGGAGATGAGAGGAGAGACGACGAGAGTGGTACCTGGAGTCATCAGGGCGGGCAGCTGGTAGCAAAGGGATTTTCCGCCCCCTGTTGGCATGACTACAACCGCATGTCTGCCGTCGAGGGCTGCGTTGATGACTGCCTCCTGACAAAAGCGAAAGGATGAGATACCGAAAACCGACTTTGCGATCTGCCTGGCTTGATTTGCCCATTGCGTTGAAGGTTTTGTGTAGTCAGTCCCAAGTTTCGAGCGGGATGCAGCGCCATGACCTTGGACGGTTTTGAGATAATCGGAGTAGACTTTCTGGCGCTCGTTTTCGAGGGACCTCTCAAGCTTCTGCAGCTGGGAGATCTGGCTTTGGACCGAAGCGACTTGGTTGTCGAGCTCTTCGAGCTTGGCAGATACCGCTTCGTCGTAGATGACCTCTCTTTCATTCGCGGAGTCTGCGAATCCATTTGTACGTGTTGATGTGCTGGCAGCGGGAACGACCTCAAAGTCGCTTTCATTAGCGGATTCGCTGTCCATCTCGTCCGCTCATTCGGTCATGGCCTCTGATTCAGACAAGCACCAAGGAGAACAAGAAGATGGCCTTGCTGAAGTTAGGGTCCGACTTGATGTCCGAGGAAGTAAAAGGCAAGCCGCACCCGGTCGATGTAGACGTATGGAAAGAAGCACGATCAAGCTGGGACCTCGAGGGTTGTTCTTGCATGCATGACAAGACGGCTGTCGCAAAGGGTCCTGTTTGATGTGGAGGAAAGCGAAGAACTGAGCCGTTGAAAGATTTCAGAAAACGCAAAATAAAAGTGAGAAAGTGAGGCTATCAAAAGAGGCTCAAAATCCAATTCTCGGCCATCGGAAATGGCTTGTGGACCCTGCGCTCATCTTCTCATGATGGATCGAAACATCATCAACTCACCTCACTCAACCTTGCATCAGATCATCACAAGAAGCAGAGACACACTTCGCCATCGTTACTCGGACCTCTTGTCGCAGCACAGCGACGAAGCGCTCCTTAAATCGCGGTACAGCGCTGCATATCGATCTACAGCGAGGACATTCGCCTCAACATCTGTCAAAGATGGCTTCCCCGCAACAACACGCACCAGAGCGGTCCATCTTTGGCGTTGATCCGCTCGATGACTTCGCCACCATGATCGGAGATTGGATCTATCAGAACGGCCGTGGTCGTTCAAATCTAGAGGTGAGTTGCGCCATCTGCTGTAGGACAGACGCCTAAGTGAAGGAGTGCGTGACAACTGACTCATCCTGTTCTGATCGCTCCATACCCATTCATCCTGGACTCTCTTCCGCTTGCTATTAGATCGAAGCCAAGATTGGGCAAATCATCGACCAGGAGACGGGTGAGAGGATCCAGCTACCCGTATGCAACGAAACCATCGTGGACTTGAATCGTACAAGATTTGACAGCAAAATGACGGTTGTAAGTTGTTACAAATTACCTTGCTATTCTCGTCTCGTTTAGCTCCATTGTTCTGACCCCTCGCTCATCTGTCCTATTGTCATTCTCCCTTTTCATGCTTCAGTCTCAGCATGCGTCATACAATCGTATCCTGAACTCTCTCGTTTCGCGCTCTGGAGAGCCCTCGTATACTGGCGCCAAAGTTAGCTATCAGCGAAGGAAGGAAATCGACTACTTTCATCCCGCCCCCAGCGGAAAGGTTCGCGTTACTAGAGATGCCGAGACGCTCGCTATCAAGCAGGACGGCATCGTTCAGAAGCAGAGGATAGCCGACCTGAACATCTATTGCCCCAACCGCTTGTTTGACTACCGCGTCAGCATCAATGTCGAGAATCCAGGTGAGTATCTACAAAGTACTCCTTTCGTCCTGCATTCTTGGTGCAGACAACCTTGACGGAGCATTGACGGCTGGAAACTGACAACATGAAATCATTCGTCGCTTGCTTTCACATTATAGCGAAAGAGCCGACTTCAGAGCACGGATCACTGCGTGAAAAGAATCGCCTATCGTATACGCATCAAAACTTTGTTGTTGACCTCACGCAAGTCACTATTCCTGAAAGGGTAAGACTCACAGCACGAAGCATTTCGAGCCCTCTTCTGAAGTCGAGCTAATAAAACCGTTCTCTTTACTGGACCGTTCAACAGCCGCAAGAGCCGATTCACGAGCTCGAGATCGAGATCCGCGATGTATCGCAGCTCATGCAGGCCGCAGCACAGACAAAGACAAATGCAGTCGGCAACGGCGCAGGGCCCAGCGCCCAGGAGTGGACGCCTTTCGACGATCAGGTTCTCATCTTCTTGAACAATATCCGCATGCTCATCAGGTAAGTCTTGCACAATCCAGCTCATTGCCTCGCTCTTATCTCGCTTCAACTTCTGACACCTGGTGCCTTTACTGCTCATCGCTTCCCGCAGGAACGGCTCTCCACCCGAAGACCGACGCTAACTACGCTGGAAATTGCGGGCTGAGACTACGTCGAATGGAGCGTCCAATTGTTCTGTTCTCCTTTGAGCTCGCTCGCCTATCAGCCAGTGTCGTGGAGAAAAGATTTGAAGATTGTACAATTACAAGAGGTCTATAGGGTATAGTTTGCAAGGTGTGTGCTAGTGAATGGGACCGGTACCGATGGCATCAGAGACGAGGCCATCTAAGGCCTGGTGAGCCGCTCGATGCGTCCACTTGACGCTGTTGCTGAGCATTTCGTCGTGCCTGGATCTGTTGTCGGCTGCCAAGCGTCTGTGGGTTGCGGAAGAGGTTGTATGGGTCCACTTGCACCTTGATATCTTCGAGTCGAGAAATCGAGGATCCATAGTAAAGGCGCCTCCAATCCTCTTCCTCGAGCTCGGAATCAGCATAGCAGGAGTAACCGCCACGACCCAAGCTTGAAGCCTCAATGGCGGCGTTGACGAGCGAGTCGAGCTTGCGAGCATATACGCGACCGGAGGGAGCCAGCTGCTCGTTGGCAGTGGTTCCGGCGGAAATCTGGATGAGCCAAAACCCATCGCGGTAGGGAAAGCTGCTAAGTTGCTTTGCTTTGGGTTGGGAGTAGACCGGGTTGCCACCTCCGAAAAGTTCAAAGTAAATGTTCCAGCCCCAAAACGAGGTCTTACCGTTCGGGAGTTCGGCTCGCTGGCCAGCTGTCAAGCTGGTGTCCCAGAGATGCTGGAAGAGTGGGCGAAGCGCTTGGTCTGTAAAGCCTTTGTTGCGCCCAAGGGTGAGAGACGACTTCATGACAAAGTTGTTGTGTTTCTTATGGATTGCTTCGGTGTCAAGCTTGTGGTCTGCCTGGCTGAAATCGTCCCAATCTTCCATGAGCTGGAGATAGCTTCGGCGCACATTGGTCTCGCGATCTGGCTTTGGTGCAGAATGAGACTGCAGGTGATCCACGAGACTGTCTCGCAGACTCGACCAGTCGTCGGATGAGCCAAAGAAGATGCCTTTCATTTCGATTGTCATCGGGCGATCTTCAGAGGGTTTTGGATCGGAACCAGAAGGTTTACGAAGCTGGATATGGAACCCGACGTCATTTGAGAGGTCGGGCTGGAGAGAGAAATCCTGAATGGCCGACATGATCGCCACGGCGGTATCTGCGCTGGAAATGGACGGTGTCCATCGGAACTCGAACGAGGTAAGCGGTGAACTTGCATCGTGAGACTGGAAGAGGAAGCGAGTGACAATACCAAAGAAGGAGCCGCTGCCGCGAAGAGCCCAAAACAGATCCTGATTCTGGGACTCGGAGACGGTGACCATGGTGCCATTTGCCAGGACGAGGTCAGCCTCGAGAATGTTATCAGTCGTGAGTCCCCACTTTCTGGACATGGGGCCGAACCCGCCGCAAAGGCTGAGACCTCCAACACCGACTGCTGCGCAGGTTCCGGTGGACATGGCACGATGTGCGTCCTGTTGGTACCAGAGCCCCTTGACCACATCTCCTAATCGTGCACCAGGACCGACCTCGACGATACCTTGATCTGGGTAGGACTTGACTTGATTAAGATGGGCGAGGTCGATGACGATGGAACCATCCATGCCGCCGCTACCGTAGCCAGCGAAGGAGTGTCCGCCGCTCCTGGCTGCGATTGGAGCGTCAGAGTGTTCTGATGCGCACGAGACCGCTTGCTGTACTTGCGATGCCGTCTTCGGGTAAGCGATGACAGTGGGGTTGTAGTGGAAAACGACGTTGTCTGAGGCGGAGGCCTGGAAGTAAAGTTCCGCCTGGCTGATGTCAGCGGCAACGATCTCAATGCCGGCTTGGATCAAGCAGCTCTGAAGACTGTTCGTGACGATGGCACGAGGATAATGCAGAGTGGAGTCGTTGTGCAGACCCTGACTTGATGCTACCATGCCGAATACAAGCGTAGCAAGAAGCCAGCAGGATGCGCCCCTCAGACGCAAGCCTCCTCGCACCATCCTAACGAGCTTGCTTATGTTTTCGCTGAGAAATGTCCGCTAAGGAGTGTTGTATGAAGCTGCGATCTGAGGTTAGGACGAGTCTGACGAGATGAGCTTGATCGGGTGAAGCATGCTTGGCAATGTGTCCAGAGGTACCGTGATGGCTGGAGGAAAGGGTGGCCTGTGAATATCACAAGGATAGCATTGAGTGGTTGATGGATGATGGTCGTCGTCAACGACAAATGATGTGGGTTGAGCAAAAGCAGAAACAAATGGCGAGGAGGAGTGAACTCCTTGCAGCGGAGTTTGACCAACACGGTGGGGTTGTCTCACAAAGATGAGCTGGCCTGCCGGAAGCAGAAGCAGAATATTGAAAATTAGTCGTCAAGGGTCTCTCCTTAAGGGTTCTTTGAGAAGATCCAGCTGGGAAGCCAAGCTGTAATCTAATTCGAAGTGAGAAGGATTTCCAAAAAACGCGGTGAGACGTGGCAATCCCGGCGACTTCATTCCTTGTGAGCCGAAGAAAGGAGCATTTGCTCACCCAGTTCTGCGCCTGAGCGTTGGCGGCTGGATGTGATCTTGTCGCTGTGACTTGTGACACTGAAAGATCGTATCGGGTAAGCCGTGCATGTTCGGAACATGATCCGTAGACCTGCGGAGGTAGAGTTGCGGACGAGCCGCGTCCATCTGGGGGCACGCAGCAGATCGGAAGAACCGCAGGTTTGTGAAGGTCGTCTTTTCTGGTCCAACACAGGCAGTGTCAAGATGTTCTTGAGGCTTTTATGCGCCGACGGCTAGCATAACTGAATGTCGGCCATTCCGAAGTGAAGTCGTTGCCGCTCATCTGGCTCAGTCGTCCTGGCAAACAGGGCTGATGAAATGCATGGATATGCAGTTACCAACGCGTCCTTCGTGCTCGATCGACAGAAAGAGCGCGTTTCTTGATTTAGCCGATCCCGGAAAGTTGGTCACGACCCTGTCGGATCCTTCTCGGCACACTGCCCGGATGTTCCGTTGATGACAACTTGGTGAAACTTCTAGACACACATCGTCTTCAGTCTCAGTCCGGTCAACGAATCTTTGTCAGGCCCAGCATCAAAGACGGACCAGCACAGCGCTCGCTGACCCAATGTCAGCATGGCAGCATTGTCGTCGTCTGCTTGGGTGAGATCCGACCTGGCAGACACTCGACTGCTCAACTACCTTTGGACTGTTCAGCCCCTTCAACCATTTCTGTCCTCTGGCAACTCTACCAACGATGCAGTCGATGCTTTCGACGTTGCCGCCTCGAACAACGCAGTCGCATTCGGGCCTGTCTTCTTAGCAAGAGTCGCCCCTCTGCTCGCCATTCTGCTCCTGATGGCCTTGAGACTCTTCGCAAATCTTGGCCGTCTACGCTCTTCATCCAGTGACAAGGCTGATCTTGACCAGGGCCCTCCAGCATCTATCTTCACTTACTTTGCACCCTTTGTCACAGACCAAGATGCTCGCCAATACAGGAGCGAGACCACACGTGCCTCTCAAGAATTTTCTCCCCAATCTTCAAACGATCCAGATGGAGATGCGTCGCCTTTTGGCACTCAGGGATTCCAGAGGCAACGCACTCGAAACCTCAAGTCTCTCCTCGTCACTTTGATGCTTGCGACTGCCTGGACTCTCTCCTTGGGCTGGTCGATCACGCAATCTCAGAGCATCCAGGCCTCTGTCTCTGCATCTCAAGCCCTTGGCTGGCTTGTTCTCTTCCTCCACTTCCTTCTTCGGCCTCCACAGACCCCCTCGTTTGCTCTCATCACTCTACTCCTTGCGCTCACGGTCTCGAGCTTCGTCAACCTATTCCTCTTTGTGCCTCTTATCCAGAGCATCGCATCTCAGTCGAGTGTCTCGGGCATTCTCGGCCTCCTTCTCAGCACCGCAAATGTAGCTCTCTCCATCTATGCCTTCTCGCTCTGCCTCCAAATGCCGGTCACGCCGGGTGGATACGAGGCTGTCGTCGATATCGATGAACGTGTTCGCGAACAATCAGACGCACCAAAGAACAATCCGGCCGCGGATCAAGATCTAGCAGCGACCTATCGCCTCTGTCCTACTACACCAGAAGACTATTGTAATCTCCTCGAGACTCTCTCCTACTCTTGGATGGCCCCAATACAAAGGCTGGCGCTCAAACGTACACTCAACCCAACCGATGTATGGCGATTACGCACCATCAACGATACCCGCCTTCTGTTTCGCAAGTTCAAAGAACTCGAACGTCCTCCCACAAGTGGTGCTAACAAGCCCAGCCTCCTCTCGCGCCTACTCCGTGCCAATGCCAACGACATCGCGCTCGATGCCTTCTTCAAGCTGATCAGCGTCAGTTTCATGTATCTTGGCACCTACATCCTCAAGAACATTCTTGATCAGATCCAGATCGCAGCCACTCAACAAGAAGCGTCGCCATCCGCTGGTTCAACACTCCTATCGGAGGATGTGCAATGGAGTCCGCGCCAAAAAGCGTTTGCCTATGCCTGTATCGGTCTTGGTCTCACTGTCGTTCGTTTTCTCGCCGAGCTTCAGAACTTCCATCATGCCCGCCAAGTGGGTATGCGCATCAGATCAACCCTCGTCGTATCGCTCTTCGAGAAGGCCCTCAAGAGACGCGACCTGAGCGGACAAACCAAAGCGCCAACTTCCACAGCCATGGAAGAGGGAGAGGGTACAGAACCCGCATCCGGTAGGTCCACACCACCTGTCATCGTCTCGACCGATGCAGATCAGCTTCAAGATGCTACCGATGATGTCCGGCTCGACTCTCCTGTACAGAGCCAGCATCTCCGCCCGCCAGATCCATCACTGGCCGTTGACAGTCATTCTACTGTGCGCCCAAAGCGCTCCTGGACCGACTCGCTCAACATCACTAGATTCAAGAAGAGCTCGTTCGACTCACTCAGGGATCGTGTCAGAACACAACCAGCGCAAAGGAAGAAAAGACAAGCCGAAAGACTCAAGGAGCAGGAACAAGAGCAAGGCGCCGATGTAGGCAAAATCGTCAACATGATGGCCTCAGACATCAACATTCTTCTTCGCATGGGCTGCGACCTGCATCAGCTGTATGGCGCCCCACTCGAGGTTACCATTGCCGCCATCTTCCTGTACAAGCTGATGGGTTGGAGTGCACTTGCTGGGTTTGCGATCCTCGTGGCTGCCATTCCTGTCAATTACTTCTGGGGTGAGACTGCCGTCAAGAAACAACGCGAGTACAGCTCAGCTCGCGACGAGCGTATGAGTCTCATGACTGAGCTCATCGATGCAATGCGTTTCGTCAAGATCCAAGGCGTCGAACCGCAGTGGGAAGCGCGGGTTGCAGCTGCCCGGCGCAACGAGATCCGCAAATTGATCTGGTCACGCGTCATGACATTCCTCTTTGAACTCTTGTGGACTGTCATCCCAGTCCTTGTCACGCTTGTCAGCTTCTTCTTTTACGTACAGGTGGCGAAGCAAGAGCTCACCGTGTCCACGGCTTTCACGGCCATTGCACTCTTTACCATGATCCGCCCGCCTCTCAACGCGATTCCGGGCTTCTTGATGGGCGGTCTTATCGCTATGGTCAGCGTTCAGCGTCTCGAGTCGTTCCTGAATGAGCAAGAGGTTGACGAGGCAGTGAGCCGACTCTCCGGAAAGCAATCTACCACGCCTGCACCGATTGTCTCCAAGGCCGACCAAGCTGAACGGCCAATCAACACCGCGTACAACGAGGAGGACTCTGCAAGTGAGGATGAACTTTCCTTCAGGAGCTGTAGTTTCCACTGGCATGGAAAGCAGACAACCTTGCAGCCAGATTCCAGTTCGCCAGAGTCATCGACCGAGGACATACAGGCGAAGGAAGGTGAGCAGTTAGTGCTCCGTGACCTCGAAGTTACTTTCCCTCCAGGCAAGTTGAGCTTGATCGTGGGACCCACAGGCTGCGGCAAAAGTAGCCTGTTGGCAGCAATTCTTGGCGAGATGATCCAGTCGAACGATGGAGCTGTCATCCGCAACAAGTTTGATCGCCATGGCAACAGTCGATTCAGTTTCGCCAGTCAGTTGCCGTGGCTCGAGGCTGGCAAGTCAGTAAGGGAAAACATACTATTCGGTACGGCCTTTGATCAAGCTCGCTACGAAATGTGTATCGCCGCTTGCGCACTTCAGGACGACCTCAACTCTATGGGCGACGGTGATTTGACCAGGATCGGTTCACACACTGTATCTGGAGGACAGAAGGCGCGGATCTCGCTCGCCCGTGCTCTCTACGCACGGTCTGACACGGTACTCTTAGATGACGTCCTTTCCGCTGTGGATACGCGCGTGCAAAATCACATCGTCAAGAATGCGCTGCTTGGTCCAATCTCGCGACATCGCAGGATCATCTTGATCACTCATCATGCCCATCTTCTGCTCAAAAGCGCCGCTCTGGTGGTCAGTATGAGGCACGGAAGGATCATCCACAGGGGTACTCCATCCGAGCTCCAAGCCCGAGGGGTCTTAGCTGTCTCTGGTCACCACAGACAGGACAGCTCTTCTACCGATCACGAAAGCAGACTTCCTTCGACTTCGACTCTGCCACCTCCCATGGAAGTTCAAGGAAACAGCAAAGCCTCTAATCAGGGCAGCAACAACGCTTCAAAGGCCAAAATTTCGACCGGTCTGGCTTCAGGTGCTCGGACCCCGCGTCTGCTGCACGAGGAGGAAAAGCGTCGAGAAGGAGCCGTAAGCTGGGTGTTTTACCGCACCTATCTTCAGGCCTCCTCGTTGCGCGTGTGGGCCCTCCTGGTCGTGTTTCTTTTGTTGCTACGTCTCTCGGAATCATTCGGCCAGTACTGGCTGAAGGTCTGGGGCGAAGCATACAAAAGCTATGGTCTCCAGTCGGTGGCCTCGGCCATGGTCAGACTACCCTCTCGCATACCCTTCGAGCTTCCTCCAGCTGACAGGCACCCCGGCTTCTATCTGACCATTTATGGACTCAGCGGCTTCGCAGTAGTTCTATTCAACAGCTCGAGAGCCGTCTGTTTCTATGTCGCGTCCATACGAGCTTCTCAAAACCTGTTTTCGACGCTCCTGGCCAACGTGATCCGCGCTCCCCTGCGCTGGTTCGATATCACCCCTGCCGGCCGCATCATGAATCGCTTTGGCACTGACATGGACTGCATCGATAACATCCTTCCCCAGTCCATCATGAACATCAGCAACAACGCCTTCTCCATCTCCGCCTACTTCCTCATCTGCGTCGTCATCGTGCCGTCCTTCCTCGTGCCGTCCGCAATACTCGTCCTTCTCGGTCCGTGGCTCGTGGGCGGCTTCCTTGCCTCGGCTAGAGATATGCAAAGGCTCGAAGCAACCTCAACCTCTCCGATCTACGGACACTTTCAACAAGCTCTGTCCGGTATTGTGGCTATCCGTGCTTATGGTGCTGAGCCAAGATTTCTCGAGTCGATGCTTGATGCTGTCGACCTGTACCAAGCGCTGTGGTGGGCATTCTGTACCTTGGACGTTTGGTTGAGCTTCCGCTCCCAAATTCTCGGTGGCGTGTCTGTCTTTGTTGTGACGTTGCTCGCTCTCTCAGGCGCCGTGTCTCCTGGATCTGCTGGTCTGGCGATCTCATCTGCCCAGCTTCTGTGCCAGCTTGCACTGTACCTGGTCAACGACTTCAAGAATCTTTCAAACAGCTTCAATTCGCTCGAGCGCGTTGCCGAATATCAACAGATGCCACGCGAAGAAAGCGATGCTATCATGGCCAAGTACTCCGACCAGCTAGTTCCAGCAGCTTGGCCCTCAGCACAAGGTCGTATCGTCTTTGACAACGTCAGCCTCAAATATGCCGAAGACCTTCCTACGGTCCTCAAAGGCGTCAGCTTTGACGTCAAACCACGCGAGAAAGTCGGCATTATTGGCAGAACAGGCAGTGGTAAGAGCAGTCTTGCTTCGAGTCTCTTCCGTGCCGTTGAGCTAAGCGGTGGTCGGATCCTGATTGACGATATCGACATCAAGACCATCCCGTTGCAGCAACTTCGCGGTAGGCTGAGCATTGTGATGCAGGATCCTGTGCTGTTCTCTGGCACCGTCAGGGACAACCTTGATCCGTTCCACGAGCATGAAGATGCCGAAGTACTTGATGCGCTTGCGAAGGTTGGCCTTGCAGACTCGACGACGAGCTCAGCAGACGATCAAGGCAATGACGAGCTCCTCGTCGATGTTTCCGATGGCGACCAAGATGTTGATGCAAACAAGCACCGGCCGAACATGCGGCTGAGACTGGACACACCTGTCTCATCGGCGGGAGCAAATTTCTCCGCCGGTCAAGCCCAACTGCTATCCCTTGCTCGTTCCCTCTTGCGCTCAACCCGCATTCTAATCTTGGACGAAGCTACTTCATCTACGGACATGGAGACGGATGCGATGGTTCAACGTGTCATTCGGACGGCACTCAAGGACTCGATCGTCATCTGCATTGCACATCGCCTTAAGAGTGTAATTGACTATGACAAGGTGGTCGTCTTGCAAGATGGCAGTCTCGTCGAAAGTGGTAGTCCGAAAGAGCTCCTGTCTAAATCAGACACAGACGCTGGGGCGTACTTCAAACGTCTCTGCAAGCACTCGGCTGAGTACAAGGAGCTGTGCGCATCTGCCGGGGTCGATCCTCCAGTCTAAATACTCCCTACACACCCAAACACTTCGACCAACTAACACTTTAGATACGGCGATCTTTTCACTCAACGTCGCATAGAAAGGATCGGGAAGACATCATGTGGAATCGCAGAGTGACATTGTAGTAGTACATGAGCCTTCACATCATCGTGACTGTTTTGAAGAAGGATGCGAGAGAAGAGCTTTATTCTTCCAGATTGGGCCCTGACCGCAGCTGCTCCATCATGAGATTGGTGAGATTTGAGTCCTTGTGCCAGTCCTGCTGTTCCTGCTGTTGCAGGATCGGACCAACGTAGGCTACAGAGATGGACACCAAGGCGTGAATGGTGACGTCCGAGATCGGGTGATGATAAGCGTCCAGAATATGGATGCACTTGGCAACTCGTTGAATTTGGCGCCTCAACTCGACGGACAAGTCGGCATCGTTCTGATCCGAGTAGGTCGCATCGATGTCCATTCCTACACCTGATCCGGCCAGACCTCTCTGCTGCTCGGAGTTCGCTCCTGGACCTCCTGCTGAGTTACTTGGCTGGTCGTACGGGAAGTGCTTTGCAATCCAGATGTAACCATTCAATCCAATGATGAGATCGATGTCCAGTGAAATGTCGTTGTCCTTGAGATGCACGAAGTGGCTCTTGAGTCTTTGGATCAAGTTAGGACTAGCGACAACGAGGACGCCGTTCTTCAACTTTCCGTACCTCAGTGATCTCGTGTGCAGTGCTGACGAGTTGTCCTGGAACATCATCTGTACTTCGGCCACCAACAAGTCGTTCTCCTGGAAGAAGTTTCGCATTTGCAGTTCGTCGCTCTCTACTTTCCTACGCTGAATGCCGCCTGGCAGATTGATGGATGACAACTGAAGAGCAGAGTCGGTCTTCGAGTTGATGTCTACCTTCCAACGCTTTGGGCCGACTTCGGTGACACGGCCGATGACAAGGTCACCCACCTCTGCGGCATAGCGAGAGCGCGCCGGTCGGACTGATATGAGCTTGTTAACACGCTCGACGGTACCGCACATGGAGGAAAGGATCTCATCCGAGTTGCTGGAGAGGAAGGTACCGTGACCTTTCATGAAAACGTGGGAGGAGGCGATGGAGGTGCCTGCCACGGCGATCTTGACATCCTCATCGTCGGCGCCCGCATCCATGTCATCATTGTCGACATCCATGTCGTCCTTCGTGAAGGCGGTTGTATAGCGTGAAAGTCGAGAAGAGGAGGACGCCGGGTGGACTTCGCCAGAGTAGTGCACTAGCCGAGACGGAGTATTGGCGCCTTTGAGTCGTCGCTGTGATGGAACATTGTTCTTTGACGTAGAAGGGCGGGAGCTGCTAGCTCGAATGACGAATGGAAAAAGCTCACTGGAGCTCGTCGATGCTGTAGCCGCCATCTCGAGTCGATGTCTGCAAAGCCGGGCTAAATTGATGGTCGAGACAGAGCGAGGATGATGGCAAGCAGAAGTTGAGGTTCAACCACATCGATTCTTCTTGGAAAGCTCTCACAAAATTTCAGGCGGCACCTCCACTCGAATCGCGCCGATACTTTTCCCGATATTTCAGATGTTTCAAGTTCATGTTCTCGTGCCATTCTCTTTGCCATTCGACTAGCTCGTGTGAACACTATTCAATCATACAAGAACACGACAGTGGAAACGTCGAGATGCTACATGGATCATTGATCAGTATGGATACATTGGATGTATCGGAATAGGTCATCGTCTCTATCGACGATGCTTTTTTGCAGATTCGCGCCGGCTGCTGCCTTGGCGGGCAAAGCTTGAGTCCTCGGCCAACTGCCGACGTTTGGCAGGACTCGCAGAATGCGATGCACTTCGAGAGGACCGCTTTCCCAATAAATCGGAGGTACTATTCGACCTAGTCACTGTCGCCAGCCTCAGGAATGTCTCTGCCTGTTCAAAGTCTCCTTGGGCTGTCTTGACGTACTCTAAGGCCACGTCGGCTTCCACTCCGTATGTCATCTCCATGTCACGTAGCCAGCTGTCGATGAAATTGCGCGCTTTCTTGACGTTAGCATCAAAGTGCATGAGCAGGCTGCGCGCCTCTTGCATCTCCAGGCCATAATCGCTGCGGAAGCGTTTGACCGCTTCGCGATACTCTGCAACGGCTGCCTCCTTGCCTGTCCTTGAGCTAGTGTGCGGGTTTGAGCTTCGAGTCTCTCTTCTTGAAACCTTGGCAAGTGTTGGACTGATTGCAGGTAAGCCGATCGAGATTCGGCCTCCCGAAGCTTGTCTTGACGGCTGCTGTTGGAGGCGTGGGGAGAGATCAGGAACAGAACCGCTTCCAATGCGAGGCGTCCGGTCGATGCGCTGTGCTCGGGGGCGGCTTGGTTGTCTCGCCACCGTGGGAGGAAAGTCGAGAGGCAAGTCCGACGAAGTAGAGGACGGGGTTGCTGAGACGCTGCGGGCCCACTCTCGTGTACGTTTAGCTCGCTCCTCCTGTAGCGGGGACCGCGAAGGTCGAGTCTGTCGCTCGACTTGCTTCTTCGGATTACATGCCGGCGTTGCGATGTGGCTAGCAACGCGATCGCTAGCTACGGCGGTACGTGATGCCATATCCCATTGTCGGGACTCAAGGTTTGGAAGGGATGGACGGGAACGAACCCTAAGGATACGCTGCTCCTCATCGCTATCCATGCTGAAATCATAGAACAGAGCACTTCTGTGGCGAGCCAGTACAGGCGTTCCGGCATCGACTCGTTGGTGTTCTCGTTGCTGTGCCATCCGTGAAGCAGGTGCTGCATTGCTCGCAACACGTGCTGCCGTTTCTTCAACATAGATGCTCTCGGCTGCACTCATCCCTGCCTCGTCCCCAGCGTCTTCTTCAGCCTCGTCCACCTCGGATTCACGTTCCATCTCAGGGTCAACATCCTCAGCGAAATGGGACGAGTTTTGATCGACCCTAAGCGGCTCTTCACGAGGTGCGCCCATGGCAGCATCAACTTGCGTCTCGATTTGCATCAGATTTTGGTCCTCGTCGTCCATCAAAGGCGGTGAGGAAGCTTCCGGCCATTGCCCCTGTTCCTCTGGAGCTGCTAGGCTCTCAGAGGGCTTCTTGCTCGAATCCTTATCTTTAGGCTGATTGCGTCGCTTACGCTGCTTGCTCTGGATGGGATCTTCATCGGTAAGGGCTGGGAGCATGACAATGATGCCATCTGAAGGCATGCTCGTATCTTCAGAGTACTGCGACCTCGAAGACTCAGACGGCGGCTCCTGCACCCTTTGGTTGGCCTTGGGTGATGATTGAAAAGAGGGCACAAGGCGGCCGAGGATATTGCTTATGCTGAAGCCACGTCGACTCGAGGCTTCACCATCGTGGTTGGCCTCCCTATCCGTGTGTAGGTCGAGCTCGGCTGGGTCTTCCCCATTGACTTGATCCAGCTCCTCGACATCGCTGTTGCGTTCTTCTATCTCGATCTCGATCAGCTGCCTGTAGTTCACCCGGTTCTTGAGGTAGTGACTTTTCCAAGAGATGGTCGAGTGAGAAGGGTTGGCCGCCGCAAAGCGCTCCCAGAAGTCATCCGCTGGTTTGGCGAGCACAACGTCTTGAGTGAGGCCGTCCGGTGCGCGACCGTGCTCTATAACGTAGTTAGCTAGTTGCTTTACTAGCTCCTTCTTCTCCTCATCAACAAACTTGACTCTAGTCTCCTTCATCTGAGCTGCATCCCTTTCGCGCAATTTGCGATTAGCGAGCCGAGTTCCCTCCCACTCGGACTCTTCAGCCTCGACCTCCATTTGCCGTCTCGACTCGGCAATCTCGTCAGCGAGAGGCACTTCGCTGCTTGATTCGAGTTCGTCCGTTTCGTCGTCTCCCGATTCCGAATCGCCCTCCGAGTCGCTAGATCGACTTTGATCTTGTGTCTGCGTTCGCTGACTTTTTCCGGATGGCTTTGTACCAGAAGAAGCCTTGTTGATTTGCTCCAGGATCTTGGCAGAGTATTCTTCTGGATCCGACTCTTCATCCACTGACGGTGAAGCTGCAGGATTTGGTCGCAATCCTGAAGCTGCCAATGTTGTCGTCTGACGTAGCAGCGAGGAATCGGAGCTAGATGGCGCTTCGGACGGTTCCGACGAGGCGTAGATAACGGGTAGATGCACCTTTGTTGGACTCTTCTCGACGGCTTCTAAGCCGAGCCCAGGATTCGGTTGCCGGACTTCGAGCTCTTCATCGTCCGGATCGCCTTGGCTGGGAGCCGCGTCATCGCCGAGGGCCTGGTCTGGCGGAGCTGGCCGCGATTCGTGACTTGACAGAGCAGGCGAGACCCGCGGCCAGCCATCTGATGGAGCAGTCTGCTCAGCTAGTGCTGGCGAGGCGCTGTACTGAGACCTGAGAACTCGAGCTTGCAGTTCGGACGGGTCTCCTTCGAGCACGGCTCGTCGTGCGAGCAATACCTTCTCCTTGAGATTCCAATTTTTCTCGAAGTTTGCTTGGAGATATGACTGGAAGCTCGTATGGGAATGCGTGGTGATGCGTTCTGCAAGCTCTTTTGCACATGCATTCAAGCTCCAGCTGGCTTCGGGCTTGTCGATGAAATATGAGATGATGGCCTGACGATCGCTTTCGGTGAAGGGGTTGCGGCCGTTCAAGGACCGAGCAGTTGATGTACCGTTGGTGATTGTGGTGGCAGTAGCCGGCTTCTGTGTGCCGTCAAACTTGTATTTGGGATCCTCCAGGTCGAGCTTCTGACCTTGCGCTACGCAGTCGTATATGTAGTCAGTTGTGACGACTGGGATAGGCTGACCCAATGCGTTGGCCGATCGAAGAAGCCTTTTCGATGGGCCGAACAGTTTAGGATCCACAACAACCAAATGTGCATGACCGATTCTGCTATCGATCTGACCACCATGCGCCTTGACGTATATGGTCAGTCTTTTAGTATCGATATGGTCGAGTTCTGGTTGTAGGTGAACGCGAAGTGGCAAATCAGGCGATGTGGATTTGAGAAAAAGCTTCGGCCTGGAAGATGCAGATGCTGTAGGAGGCGTGTTTGTTCTGAATTGATGCTCGCCGTTTGTAATCGCTTCACCATTTCCGACCTGATCATTTGCTTGATCTGGAATGGCTGAACCGGCGTCGCCATTGTCGTCATGAGCGAGCTGGACAGACGGTTCTAGTGGTGATGCTGATGCGCCGTCAAGGCGTGATGTGGAAGCAACAGCAGACGCCCTTTCAGGACGGGGCTCTGGCTCGACAAACTCGTTGTCGCTCGCCACCATTGCTGACGGGCTTGCGTGTTTTAAATCGAGACGCTATGTGTAGATGATGGTTGAGAGGCGGAGAATGCTGTTGTGGTGAATTAACTCAGCATCAGAGCTGAGTTTGCTGACGCTTCGCTGGGAGTTGGTTGCGGTCCGCTGCCCAGATTGCTCGAGCGCAGAGTGGGAAAGGAAAACACCGTGCAGTGACGACAAAGACGATATGCTTGTAGTGTGACGACGAGAAAGTGAAGAGATGGGAGGAGCGGGACTTCCTCTCGAATTCGGAAGGAAAGGAAAGGGAGATGGTCACGAAGTTGTTCTGAAGTGCACCTGGCTTTGTCTTGCCCGGCAGTGTGCAAGATGATACGATCGGGTGCTCCGAATGTAATGCGCGGCTGGAACCAAGCTGTTGAGTGAGAGTCAAGGTCGGCGTAGTTCGTTGCGGCTCGAGAAGAAACGGGCTTCCTCCACACTCATGCAGGATGTGCTTAGAGATGATTGCAACGGCAAGAACAAATTTAAGCGCGTCAACCAGACCCGTCGCGTTGTCACAGGGTCCATCCTCTTCATTTATGTCTTTCCGCTCTTCTGGCGGGAAGATGTGCGGCAAACCATATTCGAGGCACGTGATCTTAATTGCTCGAAACGCGGACGATGCGTCGGGTGGCCCGAATGGAAGAAAAGATGGCTCGGTTGCAGCCGCTCCTGCGCGGTGAAGATCGCCGAAAATCGGACCAAGCTTACCCTCCATCATGATCCACTGTAACTAGGGTCGGTTCAGCTACGATCGAGGCCATGCTACTACTACTCACATTGACGCTGGGAACACTCTTCCTGCTGCTGCTCGAGACAATCAAGGGGATCAAGGGGCACTGTTCAAATGAAAAGGGACAGCAGAAAGTAGGCTTGGAACGAAGGAGTCTAAAGCTGTATCAGCGACATCTTGAAGAATGTAACCTTGGTTTTCCTAGATAGCAGTCCTACTTACTTGATCTGCTTACAGTATTTGTATGAGCCGTTGCCTCGCGACTGTGCTTTTTAGCGATACAGAGCTGCTCCGTACCGATACAGAGGATGCTGTGACCATGACCTTGGCTCTCATACGCCTTGCATCGCTGTATCGCTGCCTATTGTCCCCGCACTGCTATGTGCGTAACATGGTGCGGTTGCGCACCGGTGTTCCCAGTCAGTGGACAGCTGTGACTTGTTATATGAAATGAATTGATGATTAATTGCGAAAAGCTGCAGAAATGGAAAGTGTTGCACTCTGGTTGGATTTGGCGACGCGAGTCAAACCAACACTTTTGAGGTTGACTTTAGCGTCTGCACACTCACGAAACTCGCTCGCCTTTCTCCTCCCTCACGCAGAGTGTGCTTTCGGCCTGTAAACCTGATCAGACGACTCCATGTCGACTGCATACATCTTTGTTGCATCACACTTGTCACATTCACCATTTCTCTGCGCACATCGCTCGATATCCTAATCACGTTGGCCCTAGCCTTTCTGCACATCGTCATCTCTATCGGGCAAGCAGATACCCCTTCTCTGACCATTCCAGCGCATCGGCAGACCCGCGCCTCGACTCATCATTCGGCATCTCCGACCTGTTCGCACATTGATTGCTCTCGCCATCCTGCTAAAATCATCGACCGCTCGTCACAGCCTCGGTCTCGACCATTTTTGGACATAGCTGCACGATCATTGCTTCGTCTCTCTCCCGAGGTCTCGTGCACGACGATTATAGCAGTTCATTCTCGCAGCAGCAATCCGACCGCCAAGATGGCAAAACTGCTCTAATCACATCCAACCTGCCTCTTTCTTCACCTCGAGAGTCGCATTGCTCCACCCTGGTTGTACCGTCGCGCAGGTCATACCGAAGCTGATATGCCACCGGCCACACGGCGGGAGGTCCGGCTCAGCGCCAGCCTGCCCGACCCCAACTTCCAGAATGGCGGACCCAATGCTCTCGAGTCAAGTCGTTCAGCCGGCATGCTCATCCCCAACATGGCATCCATTCTCGAGAACTTTGAGCAGTTCCAGCGCAAGCATATTTCTCAGAACCGCGAGATCATAAAAGCCAATGCTGTTGCTCAGCTTCGCATCCGTGAGCTCGAGAATCGCATACAGTCTCTGGAAGCGGACAAGGTACAAAAGCAGATGGACACCATCGGCCTAGAAGCGCAAGTCAGCCAGCTACACCACGCCATCGGCTGCATTCACGCTGGCTGGGAAGCCATCGGCAGGGGCCTCACTCTCAGCACCGGCCGAACTCAGTCACCTCGTGATTCTGCTCCGTCTCAGCTCCCTCCGTCTAATCGAGTCTCGATCGAGCCCAACCCAAATGCGCAGCTCGTTGTTCGCTCCGTTGCCAAGGCACCGGACGGTCATATCGGTCTGTTGGAGGAGGAAGATGCAGAGAAGGAGTCTTCACACTTTCAGGAGCACCACGCTGCTGACTTTGATGCAAGATCCAGATTTGGTCCGGCAACGGGGTCGGCTCAGGACGACTGGAACCAGCATATGAAAGATGTGCGAACGGCGCAAGTCAAGGACCAACCCGCGTCCCTTTCCCACACTAACAACAGCTCCGTGTCGACGCTCGACATGGATGGAGCCCCTTCCCCTATGGGCACCCCCGAGCTGCCAATGGAGCTTGAGGATGCCTTTGCCGCCGCTGCATTCCAAAATAATGCCAATAGCTGGTCTTTGCCACGTCTCGCAGGGACTCCTTCCATCACCTCGGTGCCCTTTGATTTACAAGAAGCAGCCGATGGAGAGTTCAACCGCAATCACAACACCAAGTTTCTTCGGCGCTCAGGTCGTAAGTCTAGCCGAAGGCAAAGCGGCTTTGTCTCACAACAGGACCACTCGGATCCGCCCTCAGCGAGCCAGTCTCCCAACCCGGATTCACTTCATTCATCAACACCGCCGCCAAGCTCGGAACCATACTTGCCATCCGAAGCCGACTCCGACATGATGGATGGCATCCTCGTATACCAAGGGGACGATCAAGATCCTGTGCTCCGTTACACCTCGTCCGAATCAAAGGCCGAACCGCTCACAGACATCACGAATGGCATGTCCAGGTCTTCGTCTGGCCGATCGGACAGATCCACATCACAGATCTCGAAACATACCGCCTTTGCTGATGTCACCCCGCGCAAACAACGGCAGACCATGTCCGAGGCTTCTTCGTTGACTCTTGTTGCCCAAACGGCGCCGCCGTCAGACGTACGCACACCGGGTGGACGCAAGCGCAAGATTCCAACACAGGAACCAGTCGAGCCCATGCCAACACCGGCAAGACTATTCGGAGCTGCGATCGCGGCCACCCCAACCGTGTCTGAATCGGTTGATGCCGAGCCACAGACCGGCCGTACGCGAAGGGTGCGTAAGAGCATCAACTATGCTTTGCCAAAACTGAACACTAAGATGAGGAAGCCTGACCCCAGCGACTTGGTACCAGCTTCTACACCGCACCGCACCCCCAGCACCATCCCTTCCTCGGCTCGCGGCATGGTTGGAAGCTCCGGCAATCTAAGCGACATACGCAAGCTGCATGAAGCCGCCGCCATGCGCCAGTCGCCTGCAGAGCGAACCTCAAAGATTCGCTCGGGCGGTAGTCCCGGACGGAGCAGCAATGATCGCAACGATAATCCTGGGGTCAAGGACGAAGATGCAGTCCGCATGGCTGATCTCTTTGAGATTCGTCAGCATGCCAAGTCTCTCGCTGATGAGCAAGCCGACAAGGAATTCATCGGCGATCGCAGACACGCTTTTTGGGCTACCGACTCGATTACCGATACGTCTGACGATGATTCCCGTGTGACCAGCAACGCGGACCTCGGCGAGCTCGCTGAGCTCGAAGCCGCCATGAGCGATCTCTGTACCGCCGACAACGTGGAGCAAGTTGATACACCTCGAGCACCACAACCATCTGCCTGGCCGTCCCGCTCTGCAGCTCAGATGAGTGCATCCTCTTCAACTGACAGCATGATCTCTCGCTCATCGGGCACGTCAAGCACCGGCGCAGGGAGCCAACGACCTTCTCTGCGCCGCAAGACCACCACTCTTCCGTCTCGCTCTCGCCAATCGTCTGTCGAGCAGCCGCTGCAGCCAGAAGTTGCCAGCATTTCTAGCGCTGGTAGCGGTAGTACGACTAGCACATCGGAAAGGGCAAGCGAACAGCATGTCCAGACCAAGGTCGAGTCCGTCCCACCAAAGCAGTCGACAAAACCAACGGTTGCCACACCTTCGGAGCGTGCGCGACCCGTCTCTGCGTCCTCGACCTCCACAGAATTGGGCAACGGTCGCCGAGCGATGCCCTCGAGCGGTCTTGCGGCAGGCATGAAGCCAAAGCAGAGGCCCGCTAGTGCAGGTGCTGCATTGACGGGCTCTCGCACGGCTAGTAGATCGCATGTGACCAACTCTAGCATGGATCGACCAAGGACGTTTTCAGGCGCCACTGCAGCGAGTGCCGGCCTGGCTCAAACATCCAGTTTGAATGGCTCGAGCAACAGCGTCAGTCGCTCCTCAGGATCATCTTCGGGTGTGCGGACGAGCTTGCACTCAGCGCTGACCAATCAGACGAAAGCTATACCTGGCCAGATGACACCCCGAGTTGGCGTGAGAGCGTTACCGACCGCAAATACGCCAACATTCAAAGAATCTCCTCGACTAGCTGGGACGCCGACTCTGCGTCCGACAGTCTCGACAAGCAGCCTTGCGTCAGAGTCGAGCGGGCGGTCCAGCCCCGGGCTCTCCACCGCGTCTACGGGCAGCTCAGGAACGCAGCTGTCAACGACGACGCGTCCCGCGCTAAAAGCATCCACCACACAGCAGTCAAAGATGCAAAGACCGGGTACAGCCGGATCTGCTTCGTCCACTGGTTCCTCCTCAAAGGACAGCTCCACTCCGAGGCTGAACAGCTCGAGCGCGAGCTCGACGAATGGTGCCAGACCACAACCAGCAAAGTCTATGCCCAGTTTGCGGCGCGGCACTGAAAAGACCGGTCCCACATCGACACCCCGGATCACAGTTCGCTCCTCCTCGTCTACGCTGCCTTCAGGCGGCAATGCGAGCTCATCTGCGACTCAGGCTGCATCCACTGCAGCATCCAAAGTTGCCAAAGCGATCACATCGACTGGCTTGACTCGGTCCAAAGAGGTGTCTGCTGCGCCTATGGGCCTTGGCATTGACTTTAGCTCGATGATGGCCGATGTGCCGTCGGGCAAGGAGCTGATGAACTTGACGAACGAGATTCACGAAGTGCTGCAGAGCTCGTCGTCTGCGACCGAAGCATCGTCGCCACTCGCATCGCAAGCGCACCCAAGCTCGCCGACGAGTAGCAGCAAAATCTCCAGCAGTGATTCTGCCCTATCGAGCACCGCAACAGCCAAGACTCGAAGAAGTAGTCGCCGTGTCAGTGGCTTGACGGCATGATCTTCTCTTTAATCTACATCCTCCGTGCTGTTTTACTTTAATCGTTCCGCTCGGCCCGCCGGATGAGGCGGCAGCCTGAGCCAGCTTTATTTTGCACGGAATGATTTCCCAACTTCATCTGTATCAACAAAGTGTCATACGTTGAGGCCAATATGTACCGTACGTGCTATACCTCGTCTGCAGATAGACAACCAAGAGTAGTAACTTAGTAAGAATGGTACAATGTTCCGGTACGGAGTCTCTCGAGAGAGGTCTGTTAAAGGAGAAGCAACGCAATAATGTATGGACAGTAACGAGCGTGCTGTGGTATTTGTCGCGCGAGAAAATTGAGTGCATGCCTGAATGGGTGGAGCAGCGGCGCGTCTGTGCGTTGATTTGGAAGCTTTGGACCCAAGAACACCTTGACACTGCGTTCCATCACCTCATACCGGTCTCATTCTAGCTCGCTGATCTACTGGACGATATCGAAGAAGCGAGATGTCGGCAGCAGCATTGATCCAAGAACAAGAGCTGCAGCTTCGAGCACAATCTTACTATCCAGAGAATGTGGCACACAATGGCAAGCAGGTGGAATAGTAAGTCTATTGCACATTCCGATGTGATGCTTCTGTTGAATGGTAAGTAGCTGACCCCAACAACTTCACGCCATTGACTATCTCTGCTTCGATCATAGTGTTCGATCGACGTCGCTATCGGTAGCAGGAGGCATTGCCGGCATCTTGGGCCTGACAAATTGGCTCGGATTTGGCTTCTACATCGTCTCGGTGCTGTTTACCAACCTCATAGTTCTTGGTATCAACGCCAACGGAACACCAAGCAAATACTTTATCTCGCCATCACCACCATCAAAGCCACTCACGAGCTCGAGCCAAAAGGCAGGAGCATCATTGACAATCGACCCAAGATCTGGAAGCTTCTCGATGCAAGATGTGGCAGGATTCTTGGTCAACGGATTGACAGAGAACGCATTCAGTTTCATTCTTTGGTGGACATTCTGGTTCGGTATTGTACACGGTAAGTCCTGCAGCTCGAGAGGTATTGCCGAAGCGGAAAAGGATTTGCGCTGACCCAGGAACTTGCCAACTTGTCCCTTCTGCGTATTAGTATACGACTGAAGGCACCGTCGAAGAATGCCGATTCACACCACACAGCACTTTGCACGCGAAATTCAATCACAGTACCATACTTGGCTGATCCTGATCTCAACTGAACGAGAGCGAGCCGAGAGTAGTCGATGGAACGTTGTTGAGGAGTGACATTGATGCATGAGACTACAAATACAGGTGCTAGGGCCGGATCAGATGCAATACTTTCTACTGAGGATAGTGGGGATAGGCAGGCTGGGTGCCTGGGTTCATGTGAATTGGAGGGTTGGGAGGGTATTGAGCCATGTGAGGGGGTGGCTGTGGTGCCCCTGATGGGTATGCTGGCACGGCTGGCGGATGCATTGGCTGATGCGATTGTTGCTGGTAAGCGCCCCATCCGGCCTGGGGTTGGGCAGTGTTGCCGTTGCTTGCAGCGGGCGGAGCACTGTACGGAGGAGCCATTGGATGTTGGCTTGGGACACCTTGAGGTGGATATTGCTGTGTTGGTAGAGTGTTGTTCTTCCTGGCCTGAGCAGCGAGAAGTCGCTCTGCTGCAGTACCGTGCTTTTCGCCATTCTTGCTGTCCTTCTTGATGGCATAGTCAACAGTGATGTTCTTATTGAGCAGGAACTGACCGTTCAAAGCCTCGATGGCAGCATCGGCAGCCTCAAAGCTGTCGAAGGAGACAAAGGCGTATCCTTTCGGCTCTCCGGTGGCCGGATCTCTTGCGACCTTTGGCAAGCCGATGATGCCGCCAAATGCTGAGAAGTTCTCGTAGAGCAACCTCTCGTCGACAGCGGGGTCGAGACTGCCAACGAACAGGTTGGCACCGATATCGATCTGTTTGCGATCGTTCGAGGCTTTGTTGACACGGATGGGTTTACCGTAGAGTTTGAGACCGTTCATGACCTTACACGCATAGTCTGCGTCTTGCTCTGTTTGGAACTCGGCAAATGCGTAGCCTTGATGCGATTGTGTGATGCGGTCTTTGGGTAGGTGGAGGTTGACCAGAGGACCGGCTTGGATCATGAGTTCCCAGACGATGGCATCTGTGGCACGACCATCGATGTTGCCGATGTAGCAGGTAGCATCCTGATTCCGATCCAGCTCGGGTGGGCGCGACATGACTGTAGCGGCCTCGACGTGTATGTGGTGGTCGAGATGCTGGAAGTACGAGTCAAAGCCAGGGCCTTTTCCAAAGGCACAGCAGCCCAAAGCATCCGAAGCTTCTTCGAGTTGTAGCAGACGGAACTCGGAAATCGGTTGAAGCTAATCAGGATTGTAGAAGCACCCGATCTCACAACAGCAAAATCGCAAAAATAGACTCGGCTTTGCATTCATACTGAAATCTCCGCCGGAAGCTCGGTAACAATCTGTACCGAAATGAGTCGATCAGAAAAGACACAGAGACCAAGAACAAACGTCAATAAAGACTGTACAGGCTGAAGCACACCATTGCGGTAGAGGACAAAGATGACGGCCAGTTGGGAAACAACAGACAGCTAGTGGAACAGTAATGCTGTTAACGGTGGAAGCTTTGAACGGTTATCTGCGAAATGAATGTTCTATCCGTGAGTTCCGGCGGATTCGGCTCAGGTCAGCCACCAAGAAAATCCCGAGTTGGGGGAATGCAGCGCCAGTGACTGCAAGTCGTTCTTAGTTGTGCTGGCTCGGCCATCAAACCGGCTAAACATAAACTCTTGCAATCCACCGCGGGGTTTCGCGTTTTTTTTTTTTTCCCCCCCTTTTCTCTGCGGCGAATCCGTGTCTACGCCGCGGCTGTCAGTAAGCCAAGTTTAGCTTTCGAGCCCAAAGTCCGGCTTTCGACTGGGCAAGCGTGGGCAGATTGTTATGACAAGGCGTCCCGCCAAAGCAGCCAAGAGTCTTCTGCACATAGGCGTGGACAGTTCAGGGTGCTTGCCTGCCCGAATAGCCGGCAGATGCTTGTCTCCGCAGCGGATGCGGGCCCCTCTGACTCGCACTAGCACTAGCACTCGCCCTCGTACTAGTTTCATCCCGACTCTCTACACCTTGGTCATTGCGTGTCATTTGCCTTCACACCCTTCTAAGCTCAAGCTCCAACCGCGACAACCTTCCTTGCTAACCGGTCCCCCGCCTCTGTATAGCGCCGTTCCCAGCGCATTGGTACCAACGGAATCATCTTACACATTCTGTTCCTCCTTCCACCACTCACCCTAGACGGCTATCAAGACTCTAGCCCGTGTTGTTGCCCCTGTACGCCGCTCTTGTCCCTTCATTCACGCTACCTTCGACATCATTACATCTACTCCTATTTGCACCATATCCTCCCCGGACTTAACCTCATCACCAGCATCATATCCGTCCCGGATGGCGTCCACCTAGTCAAATTAACCATAACCATATCCAACGCTATCTCACACATCTCCAGCCCCCCTAAATCTCTCTTGCTTCTCGGACGACTCGAGATCTGCATGGAACAACGACTCATCTGCATATAAGATTGCACCTTTACCATTGCACCACATTGGCCCCCTGTCAGTCATGTCGGCAACTTCAAATACTGCTAGATCACCTCAGCCTCCTGCCTCTGCCACCATGACATCATCCTCTGAACACCATCAGCCCGAGTCACCCGTGGATTCCCTCCCAGAGAAAGCCGATTCAACGCACCCCCAGACCTCCTACCATGAAGGCATTTCCCGCGCCACAGCCTCGCCCGTGGAAGACGAGACCGATGTCGAAGCCACCACTTCTCAAGCCGGCATGTCGATGAAGACCGAAGCTGAGCTCGGAGACGCTGTGGTCAAGGCCCAGGGCGAAGATGCCAAACTCTTCTTCCCCGAAGGTGGCTTCAAAGCGTGGCTCTGCGTCTTTGGCGGCTGGTGGTGCACTTTCATCACTTTCGGCTACCTCAACGCCTACGGCATCTTCCAAGATTACTATCAGCAGACCTTCCTCAGCCACAAGACACCAAGTAAGATCTCGTGGATTGGTGCTTTCCAGTACTTCCTCATGTTTGCCCCCGCCATCTTTGCTGGCAGATTATTCGACTTGGGCTTCTTCCGCCCACTGTTCACCACTGGATGCGTCTTGCTGGTCTTCTCTCAGATGATGGTTAGTCTCTGTACAGACTACTACCAGCTCTTCCTTGCCCAAGGTGTTGGTCTTGGGTTGGGTTTCGGTCTGGTCTTCAACCTCGCCATCAACTGCCCAGCACACTACTTCAACCGCAAAAGAGGACTGGCTTTGGGCATCGTGGCATCCGGATCGAGTACGGGAGGTATCATCTTCCCCATCATGGTGCGCAGACTGATTCCACTCATCGGGTATGGCTGGACCATGCGCGTCGTCGGCTTCTTTGCACTAGTCGCCGTCATCATCGCTTCCTTCTCGCTCTCAACCCGTCTCCCACCTTCCATCGACGTTCGGGACAAGTCCAAGGGCGGATGGAAGCAGGTCAAATGGTACGAATTCGCCGCATTCCGCAACCCGGCATATACCTTTTTCGTCATCGGCGCCTCGTTCATCATGCTTGGCCTGTACATGCCCCTGTCGTACATGGACGTTTGGTCTTCCACCAACAACGTACCCGCCAACGGCTATTACCTTTCCATTTTGAACGCCGCCTCATCGTTTGGCCGAATCGTCCCCGGCCTGGTCGCCGACAAAGTGGGTCGCATTAACACTGTTCTCCCCCACCTTGCTGTTTCGGGAATTCTCGTCTTCATCTTCCCACTCTGCACCAATCTCGGCGGTCTGGTCACATTTGCCATTCTCTATGGTTTCACCTCTGGCTGCTACGTCTCGCTCATCCCAGCGTGTTCGTCGCAGTTGGGAAGCACAAGCACCGTAGGCACGAGAAACGGCATGATGTTCTTCCTCATGTCCTTCGGCGGTCTCTTTGGCCTTCCCATCGCCGGTGCCACCTTGGGTGATCTCAGCGATCCAGATTGGTGGGGCACAGCAACCTACTCGGGCGCCATGGTCGTTGCAGGGACGCTATGCATCGCCGCCGCGAAATGGTACGCTGTAGGCGGCAGTGTCTGGGGCAAGATCTAATCCATCGCTTGATCCGAGTTTCAGTCCATACTAGCATGTTTGTTACGATATTCGCATGATGATTCTACATTACTACTCCATTACAATCAAGTCTATACTGTATACGTTACTTGTATGATCTGCTGAGCACGCGTGTATAGAAATCAATCACGGCGGCCCAGTACCCCTCAAAGTCGGCTCTTGCGATACTGCAGTGTGCCGGTGTATCCCATCTCCTCAATTCTACCTTGTAGTCCTTCCCAGCTGGAACCTCTTTTGCGCCACTAGAATTGATCGCATTCAGCAACGTCTCGCGCTCCGTGTCGTTCTCCATCTGCACCAGACCCGGCTTGGTCTGTCGAACATCAGCCAAATTGTGTGCATGTTCCTCGACAAATTGCCAAGGGATGAGCTTGTCCGCCTTGGTGTACATGTACATCCTCGGTGGGTAGTCCCCTACCTCCTCAGCCTTTCCAGCCTGTTCCACCTTGGGCTGGTAGGATGCCGTGACCCAGCTCCAGCTCCTGAGCGAGTTCAACCTCTTGCGCATCAGCTCGCCTCTTGTCGGCTGACCACGGATCTTGCCCCAAAATTTCAGCAGATACAATCCGATGTAGACAAGGAATTGCACAATCGCACGCAGGCGTGGCCGATTGGAGAGATGCATCGTGAATGCCACCGAGCCCGTTCTGGGATTCGACTTGCCTGGGCTCGAATCCATGATCAGCGAGTGGACCTTGGGAGCAGCGTTCGAGGGCGATTTTCCAAACTTGCACGCCATCTCATCCAGGAACAGCGAGAGATTACCGGCTCCACCGTCGGAGAAGCTGTGAATGACGAATCCGCCCACCTCGGGTGCCGCTTCCTTGCCGTCCTCCGAACAAGACGTGGAAAGCGCTTCCTTATGGTCGATGAGCGTGATCGTCGAGTCGCCAACGTCTTTTGTCTCGTTGATCTTCATCTTGTCGTCACTCCCAGCCACTACGGGCGAGCAAGTGATCTCGGCAATCACATGCTGCAGCTGCTCTCGCCTGACATTCTCTCGAGCAAGGTAGCTCTTGCCATCCGAAAGCTGGATGAGCACGGTAGCATCAGGGAAGAGCACCGTGTATGGCTGTGCATACTTGGCGACGAGGCGAATGGGAGCATCCATCCAGCCAAAGATGATCACGTGGCTCGGCGAGCAAACAATACCGCCCTGACGATCGATGGGTCGCAAAGGAGCTGGGAACAGCGATCGGTCCAGATTGCGAATGGCTGCGCGGGAAGCATCTGAGGGACGCGACACAAACGTATTGTGCTGCACGCGGATCAGCTCGGGAGGAGTAAAGGTAGATACTTTGGCAGCGGCAACAGCAGTTGCGGCAGCCTCTTTGATCGAGGCCTCGGGCGTGGAAGCAGCAGCGGTAGCGGTAGTGAAAGCCGACTGAGGCTTGATGTCATGCTCCGCAGTTTTGGTCTCGGCAACTTTGGTCACTATGGGCAGCGTAACAGGAGTCGGCGCAGCGACAGCTTCGGGTTCAAGCTTCTCGTCCGCTGCTGGGAGCGAGCTGGCCACTACCGATGCCACCTGAGAAGCGAAGTCATTGGCATCCTTGTTCGGCGGTGCGTCGAGCTCCTTTGACTCGACTACTTTGCTCGCGGGAATGGTGGCAGGTTGTGCCTTGGGCGTCGATGCTAGCTCGCTCTGGGCAACAGCCGCAACTTTGTCGGTAGGAGCAGTTGACTGGACCGCGGAAGCTGCTGCACTGTCGTCGATGACATACGGAGTTGCAGCCGCAGGAGCAGTACTAGGCGCCTTTGTAACTTTTGCTGAGGGGGCCTGGGAAGCGGAAGCTGGAGCTGTAGCAGCTTGAGTGGTCACTGGAGCTTGCTGAGCTGGCTTTGCCTTGTCCATGGCTTGCTTCTTGATGCTAAGGATGTCAGAGTTGATGGCCGGTGCAAGTAGCGAGGGTTGGGAAGAAACAGGCAAGCTGGTGCTAGCTGTCGCCGGGCTTGCTTGAGCGGAGGGTGCATTTGGGAGCGGCTTCGAGCAAGTGGATGAGATGCTTGCATTCGAAGGTGCCTTTCGGATCGAGGCCGCCGGTGATTTGTTTGGCTTGGCATCTCGTTGGACCGCAGTTGCTTCAGACCCAGACTGTTCGCTGTGGTTGGACTTGACAGCAGCCAGCGTACTCTTAGGATGCAGGATGGCTTTTGCTGCTTTGGAAGCCTTGGACTTGGACTTTCCGGAAGAGTGATGCTGTGGCATGGTGGCTAACGATCGAAAATATCCGGCCTTAGATTGGCGCCCGAATTGGACCGATGAGGGGGGACGCGCTGACTGGAGCAGGCAAGGCAAGGACCTCGATGAATACGAAGCAAGGCGAGAAGAGGTAGGACCAGCGACGAGATAGAAAAAGGGCGACAGTGAAGACGCCAGCATGCGCAGCGGACGTCTGGATGGATGTCAGACGGCAAGGATGTCTCGGGAACAGAAGGCTTGCTCGACGTCGAGTTGAAGCAGAGTCGTCGGACAGGACAGGAATGTGGATGCGGTAAATGCTCCGGCCCAGTTGAACAGCCGGAGCTCCGTCTTGTGCTTAGGCTCCACTTGCTCGCTAAGTCGATCTGTCCACGTCCATCTCGTGAAAATCGAGTTAAGCCAGATCACGTCGCTCTAACAAATGTGTTTCAATTTTTTTTCGGATGTTCGGTCCGATTATGCGACAAGACTCTATTCCCGCCGGCTTTCTCATGTACCGGTACAAAAAGGTGGCCCTTGCATGATCTCTGCTCCCGTTTGTCACGCCAGCACCACCACGCGTTGCACATCAACATGTTTCGCTCTCTGGTCGGATCAGCATCAAGATGCTGCAGGCTCTCTGGGCCCAACACGTCGCAGCGCTTGCTGTCGACATCCACCTCACGGCTCTCTGCTGCAGCTACTTGCCTGCAGAAGCCGATCGCATTCGCCTTTGACATCGACGGCGTACTCAAAGCTGGTCCCAACGTTCTCCCAGAAGCGAAGCGCGCCCTACAGATCCTCGAAGGCAACAACCCACGCAACCAAAAGATCCCATATATCTTCATCACAAACGGCGGCGGCAAGCACGAGTCGGCTCGAGCCAAGGATCTCGCCAGAGAGCTCGAGGTTCCAGTCACACAGGAGCAGGTCATCCAGTCCCACACCGTCATGAAGTCTCTCGTTCCCCTCTACGCTGACAAGCCCATCCTCATGGTCGGGCCAGAATACCCTCCCAACGCAGCGAGAGAGGTCATGCAGAGCTACGGATTCAACAACGTTTACACCACGCTAGACCTCCACGCATACGCACCGGCTGCCTGGCCCTTCTCCACGCTTGACCCTGAACAGCTGCCATATGTCAGAGTGAGTACTCAAACTCATAGGATTGCTGTTGAGGTCTAATGAGCGCTTCTTCTAGCACCTCCTTGGTTTCATGTCTCTGTGCAGCGCGACGACTTTTCCAAGATCCAATTCGCCGCCCTCCTCGTCTTCCACGACACTCGCGATTGGGGCCGAGACGCACAGCTCATCATCGACATTCTCCGATCGCACAACGGAGTGTTCGGAACAGAACACCCGCCCTCAGAACCGCTGCCTGAAAAGCAGATCCCCGTCTACTTTTCCCACGGAGACTTGCGTGAGTAGCTGCCCTCCGCTTTTGCATTCTACACTGCTTACTGACAGCTTCGATTCTTCATCTCGTTCGACCGCAGTATGGGGCAACAACCACAGCGTCGTACGCTTCGGCCAGGGTGCTTTTCGTCTTGCTGTCGAGAACGTATACAAAGTAAGGCTACCACCCTTCTCCCCTGCTCTAATCTTTTTCAGCTTTGCTCACTTCCCCCTTTTCCACCTCTCTCTCTCTCTCTCTCTCTCTCTCTTTCTCTTTGCTGCATAGCACACGACCGGGCGCGAGATGCAATCCACCGTATTCGGCAAACCGCACCGCATCACGTACGACTACGCTAACGAGCTGCTCCGCCAGCACCTGATCAAGCTGAACCCGCCCTCGTCCGCCACTGCCGAGGCTGCCAAGCTCGCCGGGCCCTCCGTCTGGATGGTCGGCGACAACACCGAGAGCGACATCAAGGGCGCTCTAGACTTTGGCTGGTCTTCCGCGCTTGTTAGGACAGGCGTGTATAAGGATCACAACGGCCCTCCCAACTACAAGCCGACGATCCTGGTGGACAATGTAGAGCAGGCCGTCATTGAGGCTATCAAGAGGGAGTGGAACCTTTGAACCACTCATGTAGACACAACGCACAGAATAGATAATTTTCCAAGACACACACCCAAACGCTGAATAGCGGCAACGCTCTACACGGCTTCTGCGTCTCAGACGAGGTCAAACTCGAGACAAGGGAAGGAAAAGACTGTATTTCGCTCGTCCAAACAGCTCATCGTCGCCGAAACTTCCGATCGGTGAGCGATCCAGAGTGGGACGGTGAGGAGGACAGAGTTGCAAGGGTCCGAGACAGAAAGGAAAGTGAGTGTGTTTGTAGAAAGTGACAAGACACTCGAGTCGAAACCAGCGACCAACGACGACACGCAAAGTGTTGTCAAGAAAAAGAGAGGAAAGACAGAAGGCGAGCAAGTTGGGTTTTGAGCTGAAGGGGCTAGACCCGGTCCACAGCATCTTGCTCACATGTCCATTGACTGGAGAGGTCCGGCGCTCAAGCGCGCTTAGAGCCCTGCGAGCGCCTCCTCCAGTAGATCTTGTTGGGGCCGGTGCCGATCGAGTTGCCGCTGTTGCCGAGAACAACGTTGTGGCCCTGGTTGGGTGCCGTCTCGTTGTCGCCGAGCATGACGTTACCGTTAGCATTACCAGACGACGTGTTGCTGTCTCCAGCCTTGTCGTTGTTGCCAATAATGACGTTGTCGTTACCGTTGTCGCTACCAGTGTTGTTGGAGCCGGCGATGTTGTGCGAGCCAATGATGACATTCTGGTTACCATTGTTGTTACCGGCGCCGCTGCCCTTGGTCTGCTGGCTGCCGTCCAGGGTACCAACGGTGTTGCTGTTGCCCGAGACAATGTTCGAGTTGCCGTTCGAGTTACCGGCGTTCGAGGAGGAGCCGGTGTCCTGGTCACCGTCCTCGAATCCGATCGTGTTCGAGTCTCCCTGCTCAACATTGTTGTTACCGTTGTTGTTACCCGTGTCCGAGGCAGTGTTGTAGTCACCGTCGAGCGAACCAGTAACATCATCTGTGCCCTGGACAGCGTTCGTGTTACCATTGTTGTTACCGTCGTGGCTGGCCGTGTTGCGGCCACCGTTTTCCACGCCGATGTCGCTGTCATTAGCGTCAACAAGGTTGGTGTTGCCGTTGTCATTGCCATCGTGGGTACCGTTGTTGACGTTACCGTTGCTGAAACCAACATAGGTACCTGAGCCGCCAACGGTGTTGTTGGAACCGTTGTCATTGCCAATGTGAGAGCCCAAGTTGTTGTCGCCATTATCGGTACCGACTTCAAGCAAGCCGCCCTGGACGTAGTTGTCGTCGCCGTTCTCGTTACCAATGTCTTTGGACTTGCCAAGGTTGCTGTCGCCGTTACGAAAGCCGACCGTGTTGGAGTCACCCTCGATAGCGTTGCTGTCACCGTCGGCGTTACCAATGTTCTTTCCGCCGCCGTTGTCTGAGTCGCCATTCAGAGTACCGGCGACATCGTCCGATCCCTGCACCAAGTTGGCATCGCCGTCAACGTTACCAATGTTCTTGCCCGTGTTGAATCGTCCGTTGCTTTTACCAATGTCGCCACCCGTCCCAGCCTGAACAAGGTTGTCGTCACCGTCCAAGTTGCCAATGTAGGTACCGTTGTTGATGTCGCCGTTTCCAGCGCCAACCACGACGTCAGTACCGCTGACAGTGTTGTTGACACCGTTGGTGTCACCGTTGTGCTTGCCAAAGTTGCTGTTACCGTTGTAAGAGCCAACAACACTGTTCGTACCGTTGACGTAGTTGCCGCTGCTGTTGTCGTTACCCTCGTCGACTCCGCCACGGTTGTGGTCACCGCTGTTGTTTCCAACATCGTTGCTTCCGGCGTGGTCTGCAGTCGCAGGGCCAGTGACAAGATTGTCGTTACCGTCGCCATTGCCAAGGTTGGTACCGTCGAAGTTGTAGTCACCGTTGTCCTGGCCAGTCTTGCCGTTGCTCTCGTTGTTGTTGGAGTCGTCGTTACCAGCGTTGGTAGCATTGTAGTTGCCGTTACCGCTGCTGAAGCCCACGGAACTACCGATGTTGTCGTTACCGTCGTAGTCGCCGAGGTGAGTACCGTTGTTGCCGTTGCCATCCGACGATCCGGCCTGGTAGCCTTCGTTTTCGTTGCCGTCAAAGTCACCGTTGAGAAGACCGGTGTTGTTGTTACCATCATCGCTGCCGGAAGCTACACCCTTGTTGCCGTTGCCGACAAAGATGCCCTCGTAGCTGCCATTGTTGAAGCTGCCGTCGTAGACACCGTTCTGGAAGCCGTGGTTGCTGTTGCCGACCTCGGTGCCGTCGTTGTCACCGAAGTTGGCGTCGCCATCGTTGGAGCCGTTACCGATACCGTCGTTGTTGTTGCCGACTTGATCACCGTCACCCTCACCGGTGTTGGCCAGGCCATCCTGCTGACCATTCGTGGTACCGTTGTTGTAATTACCGTCGTTGTTGCCATCGAATGAGCCGTAGTTTTCACTTCCGTCAGCATCTCCGTTGGAGGTGCCGTCAGCATTACCGTTGTGGAAGCCCTGGTTGCCGAGACCATCGTCCTCGCCGTTGCCATCGCCGTTGTTCAGGTTGCCATCGTAATCGCCCTCAATCGCACCCATGTTGCCCTCACCGTCGACGTTACCGTTGAAGGAGCCGTTGTTTAGGTTACTGTCGTAGTCGCCGTTGAGCACTCCGGCGTTGTAGCTACCGTCATCCTCACCACTGATAGATCCGGGGTTGTTGTTGCCGTTGAAGTTGCCATTGCCAGTTCCGTTGTTGAAGGCACCGTCGTCATTGCCTAGCATTGTACCGTTGTTGAAGTTGCCATCGTCGTTGCCGTTCCACCAGCCAGAGTTACCGTGGCCGATGTTGTTTCCGACGTCAGTTCTCACGTCGCCGTTACTGTCGTCCAGGCCTTCGTGACCGTGGGCGTTGTTCACAGGAAGGTGGAAGCCGGGGAGGAGCTGCTTAGCAAGGTCGACCAGGGACTCCCCGTTGTCCTCGGTCACTCCCTCAGGAATGGTGGTTTCCGGCGACGGAGTGGCAGCAGCCCTGTCCTCCTGAGCCAGGGCCTGGGGAGCAGCAGCTGGGGAAGCAGTATCCTGGGTAGCGGCGACCTTGGACTGTCCAAAAGTTGCCTTTGGCCAAGTGAAGATGTTGTTGGCGAACCAGTCGCCTGTGTCGATGCTGCGACGGCTGACAACATGGAGGCTGTCTTCGGACTTGGTAGGAACGGCATTGGAGGAAGAGGCCGCAAGCGCCATGATGGCGACGGTCATCTGAGCGGACACCTTCATGATTGCTCGATTCTGCAAAGAAGGTGAAAGGGGGGAAGAATGGGGGAGGGGGATGCCGAAGGGGTCGAGAGGAGGTCGTAAGAAAAGGAAAAAGGTGGCGGGGCGAGCAGTCGATCGTCAGTTTATATAGTTAGATGCATGGACTGCGGAAATGCACAGCCAAGCGGAGCCGCAGATGCTAGGTGGTCAACAGGGCTGAAGTCCAGACAAATGACGAAGACCTCTTTGCTGGACCGGAGAGAAGGGGGATGAACAACGGTTCGGAGCTGGAGAGCGGGCTGTAAGAGCCCGCAGAAATGAGTGGAGCTCAGCATGCCATTAGAATGGTTTCTCACCACGTCTAGGTGATACCGTGCCGTTGTTGGAAGCAACCTAGGTCGCACGTACAGCAAGGCTTTTGGCCCATTCCGGAAGAGGCCTGACCTACTGCCCAGCGACGGGACGTGGAAGAAACAGATGCGGCTGCATCGTGAAGAGAACAGTGGAGTATCAACTGTCTAAGAGCCATGATTGCGCGTCGTGGAATGTTCCACAGAGCGGGGAGCTGGTGAGCTCTTCCTACAGGACTCTTGTGCAGTACGGGCAAAGCCATTAGAAAGCCATAGATGACCGAGGACAGCCTCGAGTCTAAAGCAACGGGGAGAGCGGGGAAGCAGTGAGAGGACCACGGGGTGCATTCTTTGATCTGTTACAGCTTTGCACCATAAGGCGATGCAGGTGCTACAGATGCTGATGTCCTCGTGTCGATCCACTAGACGGGTTCGAATCAGGTCCCACGGCTCGAGGCGCAGATCCTTCGGCACCGGCGGGTGGTTAAGAGAATGGTGGCAGAGGGCTTTTCCTGATATTTAATGCATGCACCGGGAACAAAGTCGGGTAGGTCCCGTTGCAGAGCCCTTCCCTTCATTAGCCACGTTTGGTATTGAATACAGCTTGGGATTTCATGGACCTGCCAAAATTGTAATCGGCGTGGTTAGAGCCGATAGAAATTTCTTTTGCGTTGCTGTCAAGCACCGCCGCCAACACCATTCTTCTCATGGCTTAACGTGTTCACCTTACGCGTTGCAGGTGCATCACATCGAATCCTACTCGATCGACATTCGATCGTCTCGCTGGCCGGCTTGACCGACGTGCGAACTTCATTGTGTTCCTTGCTCTCATCTCGGCCGCTACCATACTTTGAGCAGCGCATTGCTCTGCACCATGTCGTCTTACTCTGGCTTGTGTCGCAGATCCCGAGACAATTCTGGACCTTACGCTTTGGCATGGTTTCGTCCGTACTTCTTCCCGCCGCATACTCCAGTGAGAATCAGTCGCTCTTGAGTTCATGGTCGAGAGGTGGCGGAAGTTCACTCCGATTCGCCAGGGTCGCACTGCTTCTACCCTAGTCCAGATGTATTGAGAATCACTGATTCGTTTGCCACTTGCCATCGCTTTCGTGGATCGAATTTCAGACCTTCATCAGCCTTGGTCTCGGGCGATCGATCACTGAGTTTCTCCGCCCTTCCCCGCTCCATCCTGGGGATTGCTTGCCGAAACTTGTTCTTCAATAGTGCCAGCGACAGTTGGCGCTGCCATCGTCGGCACCTACGAGAACACAGGCCCCGATCTGACCACACTGATCGGCAGCGGATCGCATCATCCTGCCCCGACTCGAGTCCACTAAGCATCCCATTTTCAAGTGATGAGAGGGTCCATTTCAACAGCCGTCCTGCGTCACCTACAAGTCAGACAGTGCATCTTGAAGTAATCCTCCTGAATGGCGCCGGTCCTGCGGTCCTGCTCATCGATTCAAGATGATTCTGCCCTAGGCCTCGCTCAGAACCACAATCCACGTAACGCGCACGCAATCTGATGCTGATGATCTTATCGATCTTATTAGCCAGGAAGTAAAGACAGGTCAAAGGTGACGGCCTCAGCTGCGCAACATTGGGCGTGTCGAGCCGAAGAACCGCGGGTATAAGGAATGCTGAATATGTACAAAGGCAACTTTTTATGTGCGGAACCAGTGGAAGACGCCACGTGCGAAGGCCATGCAGCCATCGTCGACGACTCTGGACCAGACGTCGCAGGCGAGGATTGCCAGTGGCACCATGGTGAAGAATAGCGCGGCTGTGATCTGTGCAGGGCTGGTCCAGCCAAGGTTGACGGTCAGATGGTTATAGAACAGACTGCCGACGCTGAGCATCACCGTACCCGAAACCATGGCGATCGAGAAACCGAGGCGGCCGAAGTAGGTCAATACACCGTTCGAGAAGAACTTCTGCAGTCTGAGGCTGAGTTCGACCAGGACAAGCAGACCAGTGGCAAGGAACCAGTCATCCCATCGGGGGTAGGCGGTGTTGTTGTAGTCCCAGTGGCGGTTGAGTGTGCCCGTGTTGAGGTCGATGTGACCGATGTAGTCGTTGTAGTACATCTGAGGGAACGCGGCGATCCAGAGGTACTTGAACATGACTCCGAGCATCACAAAGATGGTAGGGATTAGCTTGGGGTTGAGGAACTTGGTCCTCTCCGAGTTGAGCGGAATGCCCTCAGCAGGAAGCAGCTGCTTGTACACCGTCGAGTACTCGGCGATGGCAAGACCCGTGAGAGTGTACCACGACCAACGACCCATCCATGCAGAGAGGATGATGAACGTGACCATACCGATGTTCTTCCATCGGAAGATGGTGAACGGAATTACCCAGGCGTAAATGGTGATCACGTACGTCTGCTGGAAGACGACCGAGGTGAACCACATGATCCCGCCGGGAGGCATGTACGTGCTTGCGACAGAAGTGGTGTATGCGTAGGGAGCAAATACGAATGAGACGACCGTGTTGACGTAGATAACCACGGATGACCATACCTTGGGAGGATGAGCGAGGGGGTTGTTGAGCTTGTCCGCCATGGCGCTAGCGTACTTGAAGCATCCGGCCACTGCAACCACCGAGGTTAAAGCAAGCGCCATTGCGAGCGGGAGGACCAATCGGAAAGGTCGGCGAAGACCGGGTCCTGCTAGGGTGAGGCCATCCCTTCTCTCGATGAAGGTCTGCATACCCACTCGACCCATGAGAATGATGTACATGTTCGCTTGGAAACTCCCGTTGAACATGATGGGACTGAGGAATTTGCGAAGGATGTTCATCCACATAGGGCATGTTTTTGTGAACTCGGCGGGGAAAGTACCGTCCGAATCGCGGTCGGTGACAATCGCTGGTGCGAAGAGGCGGAAGAAGACCCAGAGGAGAGTCTGAAATGCGACAAGACCACGAAGACCCTCGATATAGCGGATTCTCTGGCTGCGTTTACGTCCAACGTCTGCCTCGTCGTTATCCTTGAATGGCTTGGGTGTGACGTCGAATCGCACGTCGCCTTTGAGGATTGTGTATCCGCGCTCATCGCGTTCGGGTGTATAAGTTTTGTCCACCGCTGCTGAGGCATCGACAAAGACGGGCAGGTGGAGCGGCTTGAGCGCGCTAGCTCTTTTTGAAGCGTCGGTCATTGTTATGAAGCTTTTCGGTCACGAACGCCCAGGTCAGATCTGAATGTTTGAGATCAAGAGAGAAGGAGAGGGAGATCCGTGGCCAGCGACTGAGAACCAAGGTGGGGAAAGGTGTATGACTTGGAATGCGAAGAACGGTCTGTTCATATTACACAAACTTTATATATGGATTCCATCATATCTGCTCACCGTTCAGTCAGCGTGGACGGGCCCGTGCTGAGACTTGTGGAGGGGACTAGTGGCTTCCGAAAGTGTCACAGCTACGCTGAGTCAAGAATGGAAAGGCTGGGCTGAGCTTGGCTGACCGACGGTGTTCATTCGAGACATGATGAGATAGATGCGGCACGAAATTCTGTGGGCTGAACGTCCGCATTGTTCTGTCGGTGTTGAGCAAAGCGCCGCTGAGAGTGGAACAATGGTACTGGCGATCTAGTCAGGATCTACAGAGTGCGCCTGTACAAGCAAAGCAGGCTGGAAGGCAAAATCATGATAATAAAGAAGCCTGCAATAGTGAAACCCGGAGCCAAGCGCCGAGCTTCGAACAAGCGCAACTCTTAGGGCAGAAGCTAGGAAGCCAGGACAGCAGAGGTGGGAACTTCAGGCGGTAAGCGGGCTTTGAAGGCTGGGCGTCAAAATTGAGGCTGTCAAACCAGGTCTAGCTTCGAAAATTTCGACGAAAGCGGAAAGTGACAAAATTGCCAATTTTCAAGAAAATTCAAAGTCGCGAGGCAGCAGAGCACACTATGAAATTGAGGCTTTAGCCATGTTTCAGGTCCCGGCGACTGCACTTGGTTAGTCCCTGGGCGACCTCAATCAGCTTGGCCGCCACCACATATTTCTTGTCTCAGAAGCGGGCAAGCATGCTTCCAGATGGCAGAACAGTACCTGCATCGCGATGCTTGTGCCAAATGAATACGTATAGCATGCTGCTGGGTGGACATCAGCCTCTCATTGCTCAGCAAAGTAACCGACACCAGTGAGGGTACTGGTACAGCTTAATTTGTAAATGGACATATGATGATTCGGTAGGGAAATGCCGGTACTCAATTGCGGCTATCTACTAGATCGATGATGAGCAAGCAATGCACGCACGAGCTGGTGATGGTACCGTACAGTGACAGTTACCGTCTTCCAAGACGGATGAGGGAATGAAGAACGAGCGGAGATAGAAAGCATCAGCGGCGGCGCCTGAGTCTCGGCTGGAGGAAGCGTGGAACACTCGGTTCGCGTTATATTGCACGTCAGAAGCATGTCGCTCGCAAGAACGTATTGCCCCTCACACGGCTACAGAACAAGAGAACAGTAGTGCATCAAGCATGCTGCACAGTGCGGTGATCCTTTGCTGCTCACCGAAACATGCCTGCATTGATGTTGGCGCTTCTCACTTCGATTCTGAGACATGAGAGGCGATTAATTTGGTATTCTCCATTTCTGTGAAATTGAAATGAGCACTACGGATTCTGGCTTGCGCGACGTGCAAAAGCGAGACATGTCCAGACTCGGATTCGGACGTTGCCAAGATACCTCGATGTGAGCTCTTCCGCCCGACTTCTGTCAGAAAATTGGACAAATTTTCGACCGCAGTTGGCAGCTCAATAGACGTCAAATATCGCCCTCCGCGTTAGTCCATTAGCGACCACATCGTCTGTAGGCAAGCCATGTTTTGGATGTGAGACTGCCCAGATGCCGATGTTGCCGCCGCCATTGCACAACGCAGACCCCACCTTCATCATCATCTCGAATGACGGCGTTCCAATCCGCGCTTCGGCGTGTAGCGCAGATAGTACGATTCAACAGCCGAACAGCATTGCGAACGAGCTACTCGCTCTGCTGACTAACTTGTCGTCCTTGCGCGGATAAGCGCTCAGGCTACTGAAGGTTGACAACAGTAACCGAATGTAGTTGCTTGCGCATTCTGTCAACCGGATCTTGGTTCCCTGCTTTGGCTGACGGGTTTTGCGCGGCCAGTGAAGTCATTATTACAATCACGCCAGTAATTCGGTTTGAATTATGGTCGCAAAAATCCGCAGCTTACAGACTCACTGCCGAGCAAACCAATGCGATACGACGTCGAAGTCAATCAAACTTGCTCGCGGCTTTCGTCATGTCGCTTCTATTGGGTCAGCTAGGGTTCAATTTAGGGCGCTCCGAAGAAGAGCATTGCGAGTCACAAAGATGGATACAAGTTTGCACAATAACGACCTGACTGTGCAGCGGTGAAGAAGCAGTATCAGTCTTCCAGATGCTGCCCGTCGGCCCATGAAAGCTACATGTGCTGAAGGCTCGATCGCTTATCGGAAGAGACTATCTGTCGTTGAACAGACCATGATCACTGTTCTCATGACATTGGTCTCGAGGCACGTGTTCAGATTACTGATCCTATTGCGGCCCCACTTTGACATGCTGCCAAGATCACACAACGTTCGTAGCCCGAAACAGGGCCTCGGTTCCGTATGCGGCCGGGACGAATTGCTATCCGAACGTCAACATCCGTTTACTCTTACTCAGGGTGCTTTCCCGTGTTCGGGAGCCTGACAAGCAATGCCATGCGGTCTAGTGTCTAAACAAACGGTAAGGGGACAGTGAGGGTGTGCTGAGATTGACTCTAATTTTTCCAATGCGGAAGCACGTTCAAACAAGACGCGAGGGTCTGGACAAAAACTGTCCGGCTTTTGGAAAAGTCGGAAGCTAAGCGCCTCAAATGTGGCTTGCCTTTCATGCTCTTCCGAATTCAGCACAAGGACCTCAAATAGAGACTGTCACAACACTACAACAAACAGTGGAGATCAAAGACGGAAGCCTTTCCGTTGCTGTCAACAGCTCAGAGGATGCTTCTTTAGACATTTCTCAACAAGGTGGATACCAGTAAACGTACCGTCGATCTCTTTCTAACGAACTTGCGGTACAGAAGAAGGCTACCAAGACAAAGCATTTATCAGAACCTTATCAAGTATAGTCAGAGTGCCGCTGGTGATGAATGCTGACATGTAGAAGCTTATCTTGAAGATCAACAGCGTGTTTGTCCTACGGGCGGACGAGAATCATCCGAGGTGGCGAAAGAACCTCTTCTGACAGCCGACATAGAGCGTTTCCCATCTCCCGGAAGCGGCAATCGTTATTCTATGGACCGAACAGTTATCGGATAATCAGAGCTCTCACGTAGGAGCTTGGACGAAAAATCCACAAGCGATGATAAGCTATGGCTTAGGTCTCGAGGTTGGAGCCGACCGGATCAGGCTATGTCGATAGCCGACAGGAGCGGCTTCCTAAGTCAGCTTCAACCCCTAACCGCGGTTGTCCAACGCTTGGCTGGCTCCGAATTGAACGCTCAAAAAAGCAACCAATCACATGCGTTGAGGTGGTTTAATGGTAGAGCAAGAACTTGAGAGCGCCAAAACGGATGAGGAGGAAGCAGAAGCCGTAGCATGTGGACAAGCGGCGACGCGTTCTGCTGCAATGTTCAAACTCAGTTGCAAAACCGGCGCCCACTCCAGACCCTTTCCGATTTGGTCGTACAGCATGCAGTCGAAGCAAAGCATCAAGCTGCACTGCAAGATTTGGCACCTTGAACGCTAAAGGCTCTTCCAACGGAGTGACCCGGCTGAGCCAAGGAATCGGGTTTCAGATTGTTCCCAGTGGACGTCTACAGGAGACTGTTTCGCGGCTAGCGGGGCTGAACCTTGAGCAAAAGTATTCGACTGGGAGTCGACTTCGGTAAGTGACTGTGCACTCGTTGAGCCATGCTGCCATGTAACAAGTCGATGCCTTCGCTCACTCGGTGCTCATCGGGAACGTGCTCAGGACTCAGTCCTCGTACTCTTCAATAGTCTCTGCAGGAGGAACGCAATGCATGCACCAACTTGCTCATAAGGCATGGCATGAACTAACCACATCATTTTTTGCAGCTTTTCAACCACCTCTCCATGTCGCTGTCTGCAACCAGCTCTTCGGAGAAGCGCATTTGGAGGACCTAAGCACGACGAAAACGTCCAGAAAAGAAATGAAAGAGAGATGTTGAAATTCAAGAATTATGAAAAAGAAGCATTTTTCGGTTGATCACAGCACAGCGCAGTGATTGTGACTGCGTGGCTGCGAGATTTGCAATTTTGCCTGGAGGTCGGAATGCAAAGTGGTGGCGGCTAAGCGAGGCAATGGCTGGATAATCCAAAACCTTGTTGAGTCGCCGACAACTCCGCTGCATATTTCATTTGCGTCTCTGCTCGATCAGCATCGAACCACGCTCCATTCATGCCCAGTAGTGGTGCCGCCCAATCTAGCAGCTGACGGCTAAGCGCCAGCTTCCGTTGAACTCGCGGTACGCCAGATGCCCGCATTTGTTCGTCCTTCCGCTCCGACCCACTTGGCTGTCCGTACCTGAATTAATTCCCCTTGTCAGAAACAGGCGAGCAGCCTGCATGGCAGCGGGCATCGGACCTGTCTCAGTGAGTGCTTCCGGTCGATGATGCCTTGCCTTGGCGGGGCGTTGAAGCCCCGGCCCCTTCTTCTGAGGCCGAAAAGTGACACTAGCGTCTTGGCCTCTCGCCGTATCTGTTGACCTCGATGAAACCGAGCGTTCCATCAGGGCTTGAATGCCGTTCTCGAGTTCTAAGCCATGTTCTACCGCCCCAGTACCCACGCCACGGCAGTGTGAGCCATATTGGTCTTCTCTTGTCCCTCATAGCTGGAAGCATCTCATCCTGTACAAGCGAGACATCGGACAGGATGATACCGCTCCAGGATGGCAGCGTTGAGACCGCAGACTGTCGATGCAACTTGACTGCGCGCTTGTCCTGCCGTGTGCAGCGGAGGCATGGCGCTTGTGAGGGGGGATCAAGTGAGACACACTCTTTTTCCAGCCCTTCAGCCACACCACTGCTCCACGCAGTGTTTCTACCGGGGACTCAAAGCGGTGATTCCTGCGGTGCAGTCCGATTCTGCGATATCTGACACCCGCTCCTTGGCGCTCCCAGTCCGCTAGCCTAATGGTGCACTTTCTGACACCGCGAACCGACAGACAGTAGCGACTCGTTGCCTTTTGCGTCTATCCCTCTCTATCCGAACTCAGCCATGACATCGATGCTCACTCACTCATCTTAGGCTACCCATATAAGATAGACTTTGACATTCACCTTGCCACCTCTCCAGACCCATCAATCACCTCACACGCTAAGCCAGTTCGCTCGCTGCCTATCCCTACTCGACGTCTACTCCACCTGCCAACACCTTCGTCACTTTCCTGTCCGTGCCCCTCTTATAACCCAACGGCACCGCTGGCGGTTCTGTCCCTTCCTCTTACACCACATAACAGCATAAACCGCACCGTCTCTCAATCTCTATACCCATCATGTCGGCTGCTTACCCCCACGAGCCCGTTTCGCCTCGCTCGCACGCTTTCAGCGAGTCGATTAACTCCAGTCCTCGCTCCCTCTATTACGGCTCCGACCGTTCCGTCTCCACCCACAGCGGATACTCGGACGAGGATGAGCCTCAGAACCACTTCGCCGCTCGCAACGGCAAGCGCCCCATCTCGGGTCCTCGCCGCGTTGCCCCCGAAGCGTCGGCTCTCGGCTTCTCCAACATCGACTACCTCGAGAATGCTCTCAAGCTCGACATGTATGAGCACAACCAGCGCAATGATGAGGCGCTCGAGGAGCTCCTCGACCTCTACCACGACAACCTCGTCGTGACTGCGCGCGGTCCTCAGTATCCATCTGCCCGAGCTGCCAAGGTTGACTCGATCGGTGATGACGATGAACTCGAGGTCATCGAGGAGCAGCCAAGGTACACTCGCGAGCAGAAGGGCAAGTCAGTCGAGTCGGTCAACTCTGACAAGCGCCTCTCATCGTCTCCGGACTCGTCTGAAAACGGCAGCTTGCTCGGCGAGTTGGCTGCCTTCCCCACCTCGGGTCTTACACGCGAGGACATTGTCTTCCGCGTTGCTTCGCTCGCCAATGAGCCCCCTTCTCTTGTCGCTGCTCAGTCTGCGCTTGCCAAAGAATTCCCCACCCTCGTCGAGCCTCCCCCGCGCATGTTTGGCGAGGACGGCGCTCCCCTCCCTCCCACCAAGAAGCAGGAAATCACCGCCGTTGAGCGCCAGGCACGACAGGAGGCACTCAAGGTTGAGCTCAAGGGCAGCAAGGTCCACTCTCTCGTCAAGGCTACCGTTGTTCTCGAGAGCCGAACTGCTGTCTGGAAGAAGATCGCCTGCCTCGAGAAGAGGACTGCCGAGGCCACTCCACTGCCACTCCTCCCCGAGCTGCCTAACCCTTGGGACTTGGAGATCACTCACGAGGGCCTTGACATCAGCCAGATCAAATCGAAGACGCGCAAGACCTTTGAGCTTCCTCGCTCGCGCACCGCTGGTGCCTGCCGCAAGTGCTCCGGCTCCGGCAGCGAGACGTGCTGCACGTGCCGCGGTGAGGCTGGCAACGAATGCTTCTGGTGCTCCGGTACCGGTATGCAGAAGGGCCGCCGCCGCTGTGGTCGCTGCCAGGGCCAGGGTCATCTTGGCTGCTTGGCATGCGAGGGCAAGAAGGCTTCCACATGCCGATCCTGCGAGGGTGCAGGCTGTGGCGAGTACTCGGCTTTCGTCGAGGTCAAGATGCGCTGCATCGAGGTTCCCGCCGTCTCGGTAGCCGACCTTTTGGGTCTGCCACGTTCGGCTGCAGCCAACGCTCACCCGGAAATCATCAAGTCGGCGTCGATCGACATGCTGTGGGAGCTCGTCAAGATGCTTGCCACCAAGGCCAGCGTTAAGGCCAAGCGCCCTTACATCCCGGTCTCGGCAGTGTGCACGTGGGAGAAGAGCGTCTCGTACCTCGCCCAAGTAACCGCACTCCAGGCTGCTAAGTTCAAGCAGGGCTCCAAGCAGCCTTTCCGCCCCGAGGGCCTCCACCGCTCCCTGCCTACCAAGACGCGATACTTCTCAATGCCCACCGACCCCTCTCTCCCCCTCACCGAGCTCACCCTCGATCAGTTCGTCAAGCAGAACGTTCCCGAAAAGAAGGTCGTCGAGGTCGGCCCCTCGACTGGCATCCACAACGTCTCGCGCCGTCTCTCGGTCTTGCTTCTCGGCGACGTTTCCGCCCCTGTCACGCCGCAGTTCAATGGCAGCCCGTTCGCGTCGCCCAGGTCGAAGATCGACTACTTTGGCGATACCGCAGGTGCATCCGGGGCGGTGAACTCTGTCCCGGTGACGCCTACGGGTGGCAACTCGCCGATCTCGTCGCCAGTGCTCAGGCCCAGCAGCGCGCGCCCGCTCAGCCCGATGAACGCACCGCCGGCACACTTCAACTCGGACGAGCTGCGCATCAAGATGCTCCGCCACTCATCGAGTCTCAAGCGCTCGTCTAACTTCTCTCGCCCACTCACTGCCCCCGGCATCCCCATCTAATGCATCTTTTTGTCTATAGTTCATTCCAAGGTTCGTTAGGATCAGGGTCCTCTTGTTCAATTTCTGCAAGATTTCAACATTATACCAAATCCCTTGTTCTCTTACTCTTTCCGGCGTTTGTGTGATTGGATGTGAGAAGTGAGTCTTGTCTTAGCCCCACAAAGGATTTCGAGCTCCGATATAGCGCCCAGCCGCATGGAGAGGAGCGCGGGGATTGAATTGTTTGTCCTGTCAAAATGCGGATCGGGTTCAAAATCGGGCTCGCAACGTGATATGGTAGAATGTGCTCTGGCTCACAGATGTTACAGGCAGAGGTCTGGATAATGGGACAAGAAGAATGTCCATTGAATGTGGTCCGCTAAGTTGACGAGAAGGTATGCTTATGAGTGCGAGAGTTATGCATGCAAAATATGGAATACCGCCAGTAAGCTCGCTAGAGTGCAAGACTTAAGGGTCAGCCTTGAAAGTGACCTTTCCGGGCGGGTACTTGGTGAGGTTCGCGTTGTTAGTGGACAAGAAGACCGCACCTACGCCCTTGGGATCCCATACATACTGCGTCACACCGTACTCAGCATCATAATCCGCCTGAGAGTAAAAGTAATACTGCCTACCCTGGAATGCCTGATGTGGGATCCAGGTGAACGAGCTATCGGCCTTGTTGTACTTAACCACGTCCGTGCCCACTTGTTCCGTGTACGAGCAGCCCTGCACCTGGAACCCGTTGATCCACACATCTCCGTCCGAGTCGCTGCTTCCAGGACCCTCGAGATTGTAGCAGCTGTACTCGCCGTTGCCCAGATCGCTGCCGGGGCGGATGCGGCCGTAGACGACGTCGCCCGAGGCGGCGTAGCCCGAGGACGAGTAGTCGCACTGCTCGAACACGAATGTGTCCTTAGTGCTAGCGTCGGCTTCCCAGTTCGAGTTGAGCGGGCCGGTATACTGGTTCTTGGCCGACGTGGAGTTGTCGAAGATCAATTGGCCCTGAGTGAATTCCGAACAGTTGAGCGTCGCCGGCATGGGCGGTGGCAAGACAGGAAGGTCCCGAAGAGACATAGCGAGCTGCCCGTCGGGGAGAGACTTGAGATCCGGCGTGTAGTCCGCAATGAGATTTCCTAGCTGTCCGTCGAAGCTCGACTTGGAGTACTGCGTCTTAAGCGTGTAGATGGGCGGCGAAGTGCTATTGACCTGGTTAAAGTTCTCGCCGTTGAAGTAGGCGGTGGCCGTGTTCTGCGTCCCGTCGTCCTGGAAGTTCCATGCGAACGACTGCGACGCCCAGACATCGCCCACCCCGTTGAACCTGCATTCTTCCAGCAAGAACGTCGCTCCGGTCTGGTCGAGATTGCTGACAGTGAGACACTGCGTGTTGTCATAAGCGTTGACGATGTAGCCGGTGTAGGACTGGGTGAGACCCTTGTAGCCAGAGTCGGTCTCGGAGCATACGGCATAGGCAAAATTTTGAGGGTTGCCACCGACGACGATGTTGCCAGATGCAGCGACACTGAGCGGGAAACCTTGCATCGTGATGGAACCCCAGGCCTTGGGATGGAGAGTGCAGGAGGAGGTGTTGGGACCGGAGGAAGAGTCCGAGGGCAAGGGCACGGCTCGCACGAGCGCCGCTGAAGCGAGCACGGCTGAGAGGATAGCAGCTTTCTGGAAAGCCATTGTGCTAGTCAGAGATTTGACGAGGGGTGAAAGCTTTGGGTTGGTGTGCCAAGATTGGTGGTAGTAGTAAGGAGGCGAATGAGTGGGTTGATGAGATGAGAAGGTTTGGTGAAACAAATTGACCGTCATATATACTTTCTCTCATCTGAGTCAGTGGATGACGAAGGGAAGGTGCTCCCTTGCTCCAAGAACCACTGGTGAGAGCTGTCACAGAGCTTTCAAGAGAGGCAGTACACAATCCGCATAGCATCAGCGAAATTTGCTGCTTCTAGAAGCTGCCTTGATGCTCGCTGTGGCCTTACGCCATGAAGAACCTTGACACCACCTCTCACCTCTTTTTCCGGTACTCGTCAGGCTCAGCGGAAGTCGGAGTTGCGAGGTCCCACCCCTCTTCCCCTGACGAGCCAGCGCGGAACGGAACTGCCGCGACTGCTTTGCCGAACCCACACCATCATAGCCCTTTCCCGTTGCGCCGGAGCCGGTTCCTTGGTACGACGAGGCTGTGTAACACCAGCTCGGCACTTTCGCCGACTACCAAGCTCAGTCTAGTTTAAGCTCACCGGAAAACAGGTGGGTCATTGTGCTCCTGTTGGGGGATGCTTTCCACCGGAGAGAGGAGCGAGCTCGCTACATTAGCGCAGCAAGAGGAGCAAATCCGCGACAGCGCCTAGCCGAGTGTACAAAGGAAAGCTTTGCAGATCCCTGCACATTGACGTTCATTTGCGCATACAGGAACAATAGACATTATTGCCGAGAAGAACAAGGCGCGTCCACAGCCCCAAGCAGGCTTCGAACAATTCTCCACTGTTTGACAGCTTCCGTCCGAGCCGCAGGTTCGTAAAACAGCTTCCCAACTTGACAGCAGGACGCTGTGCCCACCTGCATTGTCTTTCCTTGAACGCAGTAGGACGATGAAAGCCGAGATGGTGTCGTTCCAACGGAGCTCCACATACGGTGACAAAAGCTTCGTTCGCTGAGAGCTATTTTGAGACTCAGCTGGATTATCCTCAACATGAAGATGCAAAGGCAATCACAAAGCACAAGTCAAACGCAAATCGCAAACCACCAGCGGCACAGTCTTATCCGCGTCGGAAGCTCACACTTTTGATTGACGCTAACGATGGTAGCAGACAAAGCTTTGGTTCTCGTAGCTCAATCGAGTGCAGGCAAACCCCTCTACCGACTCACCGTTTTGCCCCCGTCGAGCACGCCAAGGTAGACACATGACCGCAGAACCATTAGATGACCATACCAAGCGACTCGTCAGAGTCCGAAAAAGTCGCACGTCGTATCGACCTTTGCCGGATTATTGTGCGTGACGCCATTGGCGGCGATTGCCTTCACCGCAGAACCGTACTCCGAGACTTCGTAGTTGGGCTCCTTGGGATCCTTGTACTGCTTGGTCGGCTTGTCTGGGCTATACTTGTGCAGGCTCGTCCACAGCTTGACCGCTTCCTTGTGGTCATTGAAGTTGATCACATTGTCCTGTGTGCCGTGGACGAGCATCATTCTCGGATGGTCTCCGTTGTAGCCTGGATACATGTCCTGCACCTGCTGCACCCAGTATTGCGGCGATTCGTTCAGTGTCCCCGCCGTGCACGTCGAGTTCCAGTCCGCACCCTGAGCTTTCTGCGTCTGGAAGCAGCCAGGAGGAACGCCCGAGTACGCAGCCCCTGCTAGGAACACATCAGGATACGTGGCGCCGAGAAGCTGCGTCATCATCGCGCCCGATGAGTGACCGACAACGTACACTTCCTTGCCGCAGCCGTACTTTTGCTGGGCATACTTGACCATGTTGGCGATCGTCTGCGAATCGCCCCCACCATCGTGCTTGAGCGATGCTTTCGAGGACACGTCCCAGCACCCACCAGTGCCGCTGGGAGAGCCCGCGTAGATCATCATGAACCCTTTCTGGTCCGCCATCTTGGGCCAGTCGGGGTACTCGCAGAAATACATCTCGGCAGTACCAGCACAGTGGTGCAAAGCAACGACTACGGGATTGCCTTTCTTGAACGTCTTGGGAACGTACGTGTACATGGTTGCCTTCGTAGGTTCGCCGGGGAAGTCGGATTCAGCTTGCAGTTGAGAGTCGCCAGCCGGACCGCCAGCTGCGATGGGTGCGCCAGTGCCAGGTGGAGATCCAGGCATACCTCCTCCACCCGGTCCACCGGGGAAGCCACCGCCGTTGTTAGGCGAGCCACCAGGCGTACCAGGAAGCGGTCCACCAGGAAAGCCGCTGCCAGGGAATCCTCCAGGCGAGCCTTGAGGAGGACCGCCGGGAGGCGTGCCAGGAGCACCACCGCCCGGCTTACCGCCCCTGAAGTGCCAAGGGTCAGGTTGGACGCCGAATTTGTCGTTGAGAAGCTCGGGAATCCCGGCAGCACCAGGTTCGTGTGGTTGGTCAGGAAGAACGACGCCGAGTTGGCCGCCCGGCTGAATCGGGTTAAGCCCGCCGGGGTTGTTTCCAAAAGGGATAGCGCGCCCCATCTTTTGTTGTCCCGGACCAGGAGGACTGGGGCTCCAGTGGCTCTGACTGGTCAAAGGGTCGACAACGCCAGGCTGCGACTGCGGTTGCGGCTGACCACTGCCCTGACCACCCGCCATCCAGGGCGGAGGGCCGCCTTGAGCAAGGCAGACTGTGGCTACGAGAATGCTCGTCGTGAGCAGACGCCAAGTGAGAGAAGGCATTGTTGGGTAGTGAAGCAGATACTTGCTCTGTTGAGCGAGTTGAAATCGAGGATCACATCCTTAGGCTCGACATTTATGCGTTTTCAGAGCAAAGCCAGTCCCACCGAAAGATCCCCTGTCAACACGCATCCTGTCACAGCGTGCAACCTGTTCCCAGCCCACTTCGCAACCAGAGCAAAAAGGGGCTCCTCGTTTCATCTCCTTGCCGACATCTTGAGCACCACTGACAGCGGCGGATGAAAGTCAAACTTGATTCGTCCCTGATCAGCGCCACCATCATTCAGACAACCACGTCCCTTGCCGAAATTGCAGCAAGGATGCATCAAACCGACGAAATGAGGCCCCTTCCCGAGCAATGCATCCTATCAACCTCCTGAATGTTGCATACCTCATCTTCGTGTGGTGTGGGCGTTCGTCGAATGTCAAATAGGCCTCGAGGTTGAGCCAACAGTTTTGCGCCACCAACCCGATTGTAAAGTGGCGTTGCTGCCACGAAGCTTGCGAACATAGCGATCCTTCGAAACGACTCAATCGCTCAGGCGCTGCAGATTAATATTGATCCGCAACCGCAGCAAGGCAGCGTGTGAACTTCATCTCTCATGCAAGGCCTCCTCGACATGCACGCATGCACTTTACGAATTGAAACAAAGTGTATTAGAAATGCTGATGGGTCGTAAGTCTTTCCAATAAGGTATGATGTGTAGTTAGCGATCATAAGTGTCGTGAAAAGATAGGACTCCATCCGTCTATGCCTGTAAACTAATCCCAATCTAGTTCGGATTTGAGTCCGAATGCTTAGGCGTGGCGACGCGCTGCACGGCCACTGTCAGGAGCTCCACCTGCTGCCAATCCTGGCTGTCGTCCTGCTCGCTGCGAGCCTGCTTCATCTGGTCGAGCTTCTCGGCCAGTGGATCGGCGAACGCCGCCTTCCACTTCGCCAGCCTGGACTCCACCTCGCCAAGTTTGACCGCCCGGCCAGAACGCATCTGAGCCTCGATCCAGTAGAGCAGATTGAGACATTCAGTCAGCTTGCCAGCCTCCTCGGCGATCTGTTCCACAGTCAGATTGGGCAGATCGGTTGGCGGGACGAAGACTTTATCCACCAGCTCAGCGACATCTGCCATCCCAGCTTCGTCATCTGCTTCGCTCGACAGCCAAACATCCAAAGCACCCCTGAGTATCGACACTCCGGCAGCTCTGACTTGCGCAAATGGCGAGCCGACGATCATCTGCTCAATCAAGCCCACCGCCACCCGCTTCTCGCACCGTCTCGTCACCACCTCGGTGAGCATCTTGAAGCGAATAAGCCTTGCTCCTGCGCTCGGCGAAATGACGCTCTGCGAAGCCAACATCTGTGCCACGCTGACCGCAAACTCGTCCGGCAATACCTCGCCTTGCAAACCATGCATGCACCACTGCATCCAGACCAAACTTGCGTCCGCCAACCCATCCTCTCTCCCCGGTTCCATCTCTGGATCAGCTGCAGCCTTCATCTGCTCTCGCAGGGCCAGTAGCAACATTGGCAGAGCAGATTCGAGTGCGAGTCGCGCCTTGACACCTTTCCACTCGCTCGGCTTGTCGCGTGCGTATCCAGAGTAGCGGAGGTGCACGTCGAGAATGAACGCAGCCACACTCAAGGCTGTCAAGCTTTCGCCAGTGCTATCATCCTCCGGAGCCCTCGACACACCAACCAGAGCCTTCGACCATACGCTGCCCAAGTCGACCTCGAGTGATGCCAAAGTCTTGGAGATCTCTGCGAATAGCGATTTGTTGCGTTTGACCGAGCTGCTCTCCTTGCTCGACCCAAGCTCGTACCGTGGACTTTGCGTCAGAAAGTACTCCTCCGACAACGCTACTTGCGCACCGCTGAGATGGGGCAAGCAGACCGTCACGCCTTCGATGAACCTTTCCAGTGCCTCTTTCGATGTCTTGCGCACAGGTTCCCGCTCTTCGACACCCAGGCACTTGGCTTCCCAATCAACCACAATGAGCGCGGTCGAACAGCAGGCTTGAAGTGCCCCTTTGGCCAGCATCTCCTTGGACGCACGCGCCTCTTCGGGAAGCGCTGCAAGCGACAGAGAAAGACATTGAGGGAGCCTGACGAATACCTGCGAAAAGCCCTGAGGTTTCTTGGTTCGGATACGTGGGAGCACCGTGTTGACGAGTCGCATGAGGTTGACGGTCTCGCTGGCCGAAGTATAGATTTTGTCTTCCGTGACGGCGGTGTATCGGATGGTGGCTGGGTCGAGGAGTTCGCCACAGCGCATGTCAGCAGCCATGTAGATCTCGCGGGAGGAAGCGTACTCGCCCAGCAGGTCTACTATCTGCTTGGCCTTCAGAGCAAGCTGGGTGCGTGAGCCGGAGGATCGTTCAACGACGCCAGCGAGAGGCGAGAGCGCCTTGAAGAGATCGAATGAGAGCGCATCGAGCTCTTGTGTCATCTTCGCCGCGTCCTTGGTTTGGAGATCGAAGAGGTGAGCGGCAATCTCAGACACCTTGCTCTCGAGCCCGACACGGTCAATGTGTGAGCTTTCCTGCAGCAACTCTGCGGTGAGCCCGTTGACCGTCGCGACAGCTTGAGTGAGATCAAAGTCAGCTGAGCTCTGATCGGCGGAAGCCTCAGCGGCGACAGCCGCTTGAGATGCTCCTGTTGGCTTGTCCTGCAGATCGATCATGGTCTTGGATTCCGACATCGAATGCTCGGTGTTCGAGGGCGATGACTCTTCGTGGACAACAGCGAAAGCCAAATTCGACGAAGCTCGCAGGCGCGGGGTGCCACCGGGAACAGGAATTCCTGAAGCTTGACTGGAAAGGCTGCTTGCAGGTCCAAGAGGACGTCCTCTTGTGTACTGCTCTTGGTCATCGCCTCCAAACGAGATCGTGCTCCTGGGTTTCATCGATCCAGCGGGCACATCCGTCCATGGCCGCTTGCCGTCGCCAGTCCTCGATATGCCTTCATCTTCACTGACAGCAGTAGCCAGACCGGAGGCTTGGCGATGCGAATGGTGTCTGCGCTTCGAGTGAGGGCGTCGAAGTTTCACTGCAGCTCCATTGAGACTGAAGCCCGGATCCGAGTCCTCGCCGAGAGCCATGTCCTTCGCTCGCAGGTCGGGACTGGCCCACATTCCTCCAGCGTCATCATGGTCGGGCTCAATGTCGGGGTTGTAATCGGTCGTGGTTCCTCCAATGCTAAGCGCTTTGCGCACAGCATCGAGCGCACGATTATCTGTGACATGAACAAAGACTTTGTTTGAGCCCCCATTGCGATGAGAAGCGCTGGTTCCCCGGGGGCGGCCCGACTTGGACGATCTCGCACGACTAGTCGCTCTGGAGTTGGGAGCGGATGACTGCGGCGAAGGGCTATTCTGTCTGGATGCTTGGTTTTCCGCGATTCGCAGCAGCTCGGGCGACGTTTCGATGGTGAGGCCGACGTTGTTCTCCGTGTCCTTGTGCCCTTGTCTTTGACGATCGTATTCGCGATGTCGCGCGAGACTTCCTTCACGCTTCTTGAGGTTGCCGTAATTGACCGATGGGCTCGAAGTGCGGCTGGCGCGAGGCGTAGTGTGATTGGAGTCGATCATTGCTTTGCGGAGAGGATGGATCCCAGTCGCAAACTCGGCGTTCGCGCTGTGCAGCTTGCTGAGTCGAGTCAGGCTTTCGGTGCTAGCGTCACGATGCAGACCCCCTCTTTCCGAGTCAGTGCCAGCTGCAGATGACGCGCGCGAACGAGTTCGACGCGAGTGACCAGCAGCACTGGATGATCGACTGTATGAAGGGCGCACAAAGTTGACGTGTCCTGATGGGCGACGAGGGAAGCGAAGAACGATGTAGAAAGTGAGACATTTGACATCACCAGCTTTGCCAGACGTGCTGCCCGAGCCTGATACGGGGGCGTCAGCGGGGGTTCCAGGAGGTCGAGGCGTGCCGGCGGTTTGCAAATTCTCGGGCTTGGGCGGCGTGGAGAGACTACGACGATTGGCAGGACGTCGACCGAAGCTGAGCGCGCTGAAAATGCTCTGGACAAGACCCTGCGGCTCGTCTTGGTCTGAACCAGGAGGTGGGTCGACGATCTCGAGCACACATTCGAACACGTGGATGTGCGAATAAGGATCGCGCTCGGAACGCGCTGCTTGGATGGGAAAAGGTGTGCTTGGCGAGAGTGAGGCTGGTACATTGCCTTCCTGGTGTGTTGAAGCCGAGAGGTCCCCATTGCGGCCTTGATTGAATTCTTGGAAAGCGGCTTCGAATGGACCTGGCGTGCTGGGCAGGCTGGAACTCGAGCTGGTATCGGGCCAACAGTGGTAGAGAATTCCAGCGCAACGGAGACAATACTTGACGTACGACAAGACCCTCTGTGCAGGTTGGTAGGTGGGATTGCTGAGCAAAAGTGTCGGAGCTGGCGAGAGATGAGCATCGGAGACATCTCCACCCAGGACAGGCGAAGCAGGACGCGAGTTCATGGGTGTCGAGCGTTTCGAGCCTGTTGGAGTCGCACCGCTGGGGAGGAGCGGCGAGATCAGAGCAGCCTCTGCTGCAGGACCGACGACAAGAGGAAGATTCATCTTGTGCTGAGGCTCTACAGGGATAAAAGTCGTGCTTTTGAACTCCTTGACACCGCGTTCAGGCTCTTCGGTTGACGCTTCGAGTTGTTTGACCAGCTCTTCAAAATTGCGCATCCTGCGCTCGCCGTTGACCTCGAGCAGCTTGCCGACACGATCACGCAGCTCTGGATCCTTGATAGTAGCCACAGCGCGCTGAGCTCGGATGGCCATGGATCGCACGCTGGTATGAGACGGTCCGATAGGGTAGCGAATGCCTGTCAGAAGTCGAAGCATGGTGATACCACAAGTCCAGGCATCCACCTCGGGTCCCCAGTAATGCACAGTTCCCATGGGATTGCGGAGGGCTGTGACAATCTCGGGACAGTGGAAGGCGGGACTACCGCAACAAGTTGAGAGCTTAGCTTCGCTGCGGCTGAAGTGGGTCGCCAGACCAAAGTCGAGGAGCTTGAGCTGCAGCGTATCGGGATGAACCAGGATATTCTCGGGCTTGATGTCGCGATGACAGATCTGCAAAGGGTGATGAATGGCGTGTACTGCGGACAGTAGCTGGTCAAGAACGCAATTCGCGACACCAGTCGGAAGGATTGGAAGGTGAGGCGGTGACTGTTCGGAACGCAACGTCAGCAATGCCTCGAGGGTCACATAGCCGTTGAGATACTCTTCTACCAAGTAGAAGTGGCCAGGCGTACGGATGGTCTCGTAGACATTGACGAGGTTGGGATGAGGCGGAAGCTCAGCCAAGAGTGTAGGTTCGCGTAGAAGGCGTGTTGCAATCAGAGGATGGTGGGGAAACAGCGGTGTATGCTTGATGGCAAAGAGCTGCGGTTCTCCCGTAGGTCCGTGTGGCTTGGAAGCAAGAAAGACGCTGGAAAACTTGCCACGCCCGAGGATCTTGGGTAGAAGGGTATATTCCGAGATTCCTCTGCTGAGAAGCTTGTCAGCAGACGAAACAACGACAGGCTCGTTCCTACGCGACTGAACATCTTCGAGCGAAGGCAGCACACGAGCCGCTTTGCACAGCCTTTCTGATTTTGATTTGGCAGCCTTGTGGCTGCCGCGGATATGTGACGAGGCTGAGCTGCTTGCTTGGCTGTTGTTGTTGCTGTTTGCGCTACCGCCGGCACTCAAGCCGCTATTGGAACCTGATGCGGAACCGGGAGTAGTGGCACGACTCTGACGTCCTCCGCTCGATTCTCCCGAACGATCTTGATCGGCTTCATCGTCGCTGATGTCTGGCAACTTGAGAAGGTCGAGAACAGCGCTCCCGGCACCACGCGTCTTTTCCCAAGCTTCTTCCTCTGCCAGCTTCGCGGCTGCTGCGGCTTTGAGTCGCTGTCGCTCCTTTTCTGACTCCTCTGTTGAGACATGATGGGTTGCATCGGCGGGGTCGGAAGCTCGGGTATGTGGAGGCGTTGCAGACTGAGTGCGAGAGAGCTTTACTGTCTGTTTCTGGGAGCGCCTGTATGGAGGATGTGTGGGCGCGGGCATCTCTGCGGAAGCTGCCTCGGAAGGCGGAGCGGGAGAAGCACGACGCTGAGAGGGAGGCTTGGCGATCAGCGAAGGAGTCGAAGCGGAGGCAAAAGATTTCAGCGTAGCCAAAGAGCTTGATCGTTTGTGCGCCCTGAGACTGTCAGTGATCTGTTGGCGCTCCAAAGAGGTCAAAGTAGAGATGGCGCTTCCTTGGGCATTGACGTTGGCGGTAGCAGACGGATGCCAAGCTTTGTTCGTATGCACTCCGTGGGAGATAGTGCGGAGAATCGGCGCTGGTGCAGGGGACGATGAGCGACTCTGTCTGCGTGAGGATGTAGAAGAGCCTGGTGCGCTTGGGAGCAGTGTCTCGTGCGATGTCGAAGGGCCAGAAGGGAAGACTATCGATGCTACAGTTGGGTGCGCAGCAGGCGGAGCGGACAATCGCTGAGCTGGTTCTGCTGGTGGTGATGAGAGAGTGGAAGAAGGATGGAGATCTGATGCTGACGTTGATGCTGATGATGATGCGGTTGCAGGTATGGAAGCGGATGACGGAACACTGTGAGGCTGGCTGATTGTGGTGGTGGGTATAGAGTGAACAGGTGCTGCTGGTTGAGAAGAAGAGCAAGGGGAAAGAGAAAGAGAAGAGGCGGATGTTGGCGGCGGGGCCGGTGGAGACGGAGGCGGCATCTCGTGGCTTTGATCCGCAGCGGCCACATGCTCAGAGTGTGGAAGCATGGCGAGTGCGGACGGCAACGGATGAGACACGGCTATACTAGCTTAAACGAAGCATGAGTGCCTGACTGCGGAAGTTGTGCGCCAGCGAGCATGAGTTTAGATGACAGATTGCAGCGGAAGCAAGACGCCGAATGACGGAGGTACAGTAGCTGACGACAACTAGGTTCAAGGTGAGCCAAGGTGAGCCAAGGTGAGCCAAGGTGAGGCACGCTGAATGTTTGAATGGACGGGAAGCGAGCGAAAGAAGCCTTTGAAACAGCGATAAGCGTGGCTTCTGTGCGTTGAACGAGCTTTAATTGGGCGTGAGATAGATTGCGGATTGTCGATTGGGTATTGTGTAAGAGAGAGTGTGGATCGTGAACGTGAGAGGGTGATTGCGAACAGAGCGGACAGTGAATACAGAGATAAGTTAGCAGCAGATAGAGTCAGAGTCAGAGATACCCAAAACGCTGAGTTGATCAGGAGGCAGACAGATGCAATTGCAACCGAGCGAGCCAGAAGCGATAAGTGTGGATCGGAATGAGTTTTATCATCGAATGGGGCGCGTCTGCAGGTCCCAAGCGGGCCAAACAACACTCACGTTCTGCGCTTCTCGCTTGTCTCGTGCCTCAGAGATAAGGCGGAGACCAACAACCATTTCTTAATTTAAACAAATAAATTACAATTTGTGCAAAGTACCGATGACGGCTTCAGTCAGTTACAGATCGACGCACTGCACTAGTACAGCACACTGCAGCAAAAACAACGTGTGGTCCTGTCTAACGAATCAGCGACTGAGGTCTAGACTTGCGTTCCTCCGCGACAGATAACAATGGAGATGGCGTGCAAGCAAGACACGGCCCTCGAGGTGGGGGGCACCAACCTGGCTTCGAGCATGCCTGCCTTTCAGACTAGAGCTACACCTCTGCCGGCTAGAACTGATCTAGTCTACCGGTAGCAGTCCAGAATCGGCATTCTTCGTCTAAGAAGGCTGCTGAATGCTACGAGCTGAGTCGCCTTCCTTTGCTGCCATCACACTCATTATTCGATATCGAAAGATGTCACTGCAACCGACGTCTCGCAACAGCAGCCACTCGTTGTTCTGCGAAATTGAAATTGCAACCTGTGTGGACCGACAGACGGGTGGGGTGACGAGAGTTCGGTTCTTCCGATTCGACGAAATTTTTTCGGAATCTGTCCGGAAGCATTTGGCTTGCATGCATGCGTCTCAACCGGCCCACCGACGGACACTAACCTCTTTTCTCATACAGAGAATACTCTCGAGACGCCTGATGGACTTGTCTGTATCAGCAGCCACCAAACCTGGCGCTACAGCGTTGCTTGCTCAGCCAATGGCAGCTTGTCGTGATGGTTTATTCCGCCGAATATCTGGTGCATGAGTTCGTGTTCTCTCGTTTGGCAGGCTCCAAGTTTCGCTTGCCGCCAAACTCAAATTTGTCGCGTAAGGCAGAGTATGCATTACACCCACTCCTTGTTGCCTCATGTCGGAGAGAACGCCTTACTTGCATCCATCGGCCCTTCGATCGGCAGTAACGGTCAATACCGCCTCAGCCTCCTCTGCACTCCGTACCCTCTGCGTAGAAACGAATGCATGCCAAGAGAATTCCTCTCAGGGTCCTTTGGAAGAAGCCGAACTGCCGCTTCTAGTCGATGGCACGATATGTCGTCGAACCCTAATATTCGACGTCAGCCACTTCTCCATCCCGGTACTCGTGATTGGCTCATTGGTGTTGCTATCGCAGTGAGTGAGCTTTCCTCTTTGCGATCACAGTCCGTGACTTCCTGAATGCTTCGCTTCCCAAACGATATGTTCGAACAAAGCCGACAGGTGAACTCGTCTGTGCGGTTCACGAATTGCCGCGGCTTTACTCAGCCTGCTTCTGAATTTACCGCAGAACACATGCCTTGCAGGGCAACCACTTGCTTCTCTTCACACGTTACATCAAAGCAAGGAGCTGTTTCAGCCCCTCCATTGTAAGGCGAAGACAATACGCTGAGTACCGTGGATATCGGACCAATGGTCGCTCGAAAGCAATAGTCTCGCAACAGCTGAGCTGTCTTCGAGATCAGAATTCAAAAACATCATCGACAGCCGGCTTTCCCGTTCCTGCTTGATCGGCTTCGCCGTCATCATCGCTGCCTCCTTCTCCATCCGCGCCCCGATCGTCCGCATCTTCACCCGGAGCAGGGGCCGCTTTCTGCTGCTCAAAGTAAATCTTTGCCAGAGCGGCGGGCGTAGTGGCTTGCTCGATCGACTTATCCTCTCTCCTCTTGATGAATCTCGGGAATCTGATCGACAGCCCTCTCTCCTCACTTACTAACCCAATTGCTGCCGTATAGTTTGGACTGATGGTTACGTCTGCGCCCCTCAGCTCCCACACTTCGCTGAGCTTCCACCATACATCCGGCCAAAGGTTGCCCGTTTCCAGTTCGATCCCAAACGGTGAAGGCTCTCCCCATCGTGCAGCTACGCATGTGTCGGATCCTTCCGCGTATCGCACATTGAGATCTTTGTAGAAGGCATCGGTGAATCCCGAGATACACTTGCACACCGCTTGCAGCACCCCGGTGTCTGGGTCGTAAAGCGCCAGAAGAATGGGTGACCACCAAGTTGCCTTCCGCCCCATACCGTGCCAAGCCCCGATGGGGACCAGATCCAGAGAGTCGCCGAGTCCGTCGACATAGTCCTTTTTCACTTTGAGCCATGATTCACATCGCTTGTCCGGCTCGTACGTCGACAGAAGCGCCTTGCCGCGTCCGTTTACGCCTTTCCCGATCTCTGCCGAGGTGGAAGCTGAACCGTTGCTGCGGCTATTGCTGCCGTCGTCAAGCGTCTGCATCGCTTCGTCCTCGTTGTCCATCGCCATGTCATCGTCGACGACATCAGCGAGCTTGTGAAGACGATTGCCTCCCCTCTCGTCGTCTTCTGCGTCTTCTTCGTTCGCGATGCGCTGATCTTCGTCCTTGTCAGAAGCTTCACTAGACGGTGGTGCCTCCCAGTGATGGTCGAGCGACTTGACCATGATACCTTCGCACTTGTACTCCTGCGCCTGAGTGAAGAAGCGCGCCACGTCGTCTGGGTCGGTGCTCTCGCACGAACGCACATGTGCGAAACGAGCGATCAGTGGGCTTTGTGGCGATAGAGGCAGGAAGCGACTATGTAGCAGGTTCCGCCGGGTTCGAAAAGACGACTTAAGCAGCGATTCGCCATCCAGGTACATGAGATCGAATGCGAACACGCCTACTTTCACCTTGATGTCATGAAGATTGACGTCCTTGCGACTGCGGTTGGCTAAGGTCTGAAAAGGCAGGAGCCTGCCATCAAGATCCATCGCAACCACCTCGGCATCCATGATAAAAGATGTGATGGGCTCGCGCTTTCCCTCCATCACATCACCGTCTTCTGCCTCCTGCTTTCCGACCTCGCTTTCGCTCGTAACCATGTTCGATCCAGCTTTGGACGGCGAAGCAGGCGTACCGGCAAAGGCACTCCCGCCGATGTTCGCATCCGACTCGGTCTCCTGTCCCATCAGGATCGGCACCATGTCCGTAATGTCGGGATATTTCTCTGTCATCTTCTCAAGATGTCTCGAGAACAACCGCACATAGACCTCACCATTCTTTCCCACCCACTTTCCACACTTGGCTCCTCCGCTGTTCGCCGTGGTCTCCTCCTTGACGCTTCTCCTCGCCTCTGGTCCCGCACTCCGTGGCACATAGATCGCATGGATCTGACACCTCTGGCCATCGTACTTGAACTCGGAAACAAATGCTCGCGGTCCCAACTTCTCGTGCATCGCACCCAGAGACCGCGTGATTGACCCCAGCATTGGAGAGATGGGAGTACCTATACGCAAGGGCACATGCTCGGAGAGTCCAGCGAGACCGTGCTGCAATAGCGATGGCACAATGACACCAAAATTGGGATGCCTGGCACGCACTTCGCGAACCAGCTTTTCCGCTCTTGCTAGCCGTTCCATCAGCGCGAGGCGTTTGGGGTCTTGGCGCTCTTTGGGCTTGATAGCATTTGCCAGCATACCTTTGCGTTCGTGAGGATGCACCAAGAGAAGCGCTGCTCTGTCCCTGTCTTTCTGACTGCTGAGTTCGATGGGCGTTGCCGATTCTTCAATAAGCGCAAATGTCCTTGCAAGGGCAGTCGCAATCGTGGTCCGTACCGCCTGAATCCTCAAATGGCTGATGAAGGTCCGCACCAGAAAGCGCGTCTCCTCGCCACGACTCGCCACGAGCAGCTTGGTGACGTATCCGAGCTTCTGATTCGCACTCCCTTGCCCACTCAATCTTGCGATGCTGTGCAAGTTGGAGAAAAGCCTCTGAACTGTGATCGGCGCTGGCCGCACCAACGCTTTGACGTCCTTCTTGGCCTCGTACGCTACGTCACCCGGGTCGCCCGTCTTGTCCCAAACCTGTTTGAGGAACCGAGGTGACTTGCCTGTCACAGACTTGATGGCCTTGTTGATAATCGATCCTCCCAAGCCTAGCTCGACGCCATCGTATGGGGGAGCGATATGGTTGCTGACCAGATACACGGTAGGGAGGAGCGAGTCAGGGTCGTGTGCCCGCACTGTCCGCAGCAAATTGGTGAGGAGAGTTGTGATGGCGAGACGAGAGCGGGTAGCCGAAATGAGCACGAATGCATGCGTCAGGAGGGCGTATGGCGTAGTGGGAACGAGGCTCCCATCTTTGTTGGCTATGGTAGGCCAGGAGAAAGTGTCTATTGCCCAAGGGTCGAAGACAAAGATGTCATCGCCGAGGGGAATGGCTTGTATTGAAGCATCCAGTGCTGCGAGGTCGACTGGCTTGGGTATGGCGGCTGCCTTTTTGCTCGGTGATGGTGGAGCTGCAGGAGGAGAAGGATTCTTGGTGCTCAATGATGAGGAGTGCCCTGTTTCTGCTGGATGATTTGACTGGTCGTTCTCTCCTTGACCAGACCACTCTGCGTGCAGACGTCTGGCAAGGTCCTCATCGCCGTGCATCCTTGCTCTGTAGTCCTCGACGGACACGCCTGCTTCCTGTGCCGCTAGCTGGATGGCGAATGCTGCATCATCTTCTTCCTGTGTCATGATTGAGTCGGTGTTCTTGACATCTACGTCTTCATCTAAGTCTATGGTGATCTGTCTCTGCTTGGCCTTAGCTGTGCTCGAAGTGGGTGACGAGGGCTCCGCGGTGAACTTAGCTTTCGACGGCTGAGATGGACTGGTGAAGAAGGACGTCAATGCTGATTGCTGGCCCGCCTTTTGCTTCTTTGTCGGAGTCGAGGGCGCCGATGCGCCACTTGGCCGCTTTGTTGGCGGCATGCTTCTGAAAGCCAGGCTATGATTACCTGGCCGCCAGGGTCCACGGGGTTCTCGACGTGGGTCTCGGTGTCGACCTTCTGGGTCCTTCTTGCTTTCTATGGCGACTCCATGTTGTGTCTATTATCTGCATATAGGGTTTCGGTACGGTGAGGATGGATGGACAGGACGAAGAAGCTACAACGCAGACGCTGCATAAGGGTGCACCAGACCCTGACAGATGCAACAGCATGTCACGAGAATGTGGAGGCTGAGGTATCAAAATCCAAAGCTCGGCTGTCGGAAGTTGGGACATTGCCGCTTGAACCCTTTTCTTCCTTGCACTTCCTGACGTGACCTTCTCTCCAACTCTGAATCTTCTTCAAACTTTCACTCTACGATCTATGATCAACATGTCAAGGTCTGCGGCTGTTCGGGAACTGCCTTTGGCAGCAAAGACAATATCGTTCAGACCGATCCCCAGCTGGCGATTGGTCGATGCTATTGCAGGTCCTTCCCGCAGGACCCTCTCAACCACCGCATCCTCCCGCTCGCACGAAAACCCGCTCGGACTACCGCGCAACAACCAACGCATCCCACCAACCATGCCACGGCGTGGCACCGGTCCTCCTCAACCTCGCCGCATCCCGAACGTCAAACACGTCGTCTGTGTCTCCTCCGGCAAAGGCGGCGTTGGCAAATCCACGATCTCGGCGAACCTCGCTGTTGCTCTGTCCCTCACCTCGTCCCCCTCTTCTTCTGGCGGGAAGAAACCACGCATCGGCCTGCTGGACCTCGACATCTTCGGACCGAGTGTACCCAAGCTCATGGGCCTCGAAGGCATGGGCGAAGCGGAACTCACGTTGTACGGCGGGTTGATTCCCATGAAGAACCACGGCGTCAGCTGCATGTCGATGGGCTTTCTCCTCGGCAACCACCCACCTTGCTCAGACCAAGAAGAGCGAGTTGTAGCATGGAGGGGCATGATGGTGATGAAAGCCACACAACAACTCCTCTTCGACGTCGACTGGCGACTCGACCCGCACGCCGCCGCTCCCTCCTCTCCCGAATCTATCTCTCTGGACTCTTCCAACCCGCCACTGGACGTGCTGGTGATCGACATGCCACCGGGCACGGGCGATGTTGCGCTCTCGCTCGCACAGCTCGTCAAAGTCGATGCCGCGCTCGTCGTGACAACCCCGCAAGAAGTGGCGCTGCTGGACGCGAGGAAAGGCGTGGCCATGTTCCGAAAGACGAATGTGCCCGTGGCGGGGATAGTGCTGAATATGAGTCACTTTGTAAGCCCCGATACCGGCCGCGAGTTCGAGCTGTTCGGAAGCGCGGATAAGGTGGAGGAGTATGCGCGCAAGCAGCAGCTCGAGATTCTGGCAAGAGTGCCGTTGCAGCCGCAGCTGAGCACGGGTGGCGACGAGGGGATCCCGGCGACGTTGAGGGAGACATTACCGGGGACCGAGGGAAAGAATCAGACCAGAGAAGCGTTCTTGGGGTTGGCACAAAAGGTTTGGTTAAGCCTTGCTCAATGAAACCACGTTCTTCTCAATCCTACTCTTACAACTGCACACGCATAACGCATGGGGAATGATCTGTAAGCACGTGAGGTGAGCATTTCGCTGGGAAAATAGATGAAAGCTGAACTGTATTCAAGGCCGCAAACCCTACTTCCTAACTCAAGCCTTAGCCGGGGTGACGCCAGCCTTCTTCTCGAAGCTCCTCTCCATCTCGATGACCTCGTTGAGCTCGGTGTCGATCATATGCCTTGCCTCTTTAGTCGCTGGCTGAAGCGGCATCCTTGGCACGCCGGCCGAGTAGTACCACTTCTCGAGCATTGCCTTTGTACCTGGGATACCCGCTTTGAACATGACCCAGTCGGCGTGGCTGACGAGTTGCTGGAGCTTCTGAGCTTGTTCGAGCTTTGCCCAGTCCTTCTCGTCAATCGCCTGCTTCGTGAGGTTGTACAGGTGCACGATGGTGCGGGGGATGATATTGCCACTGCCGCAGATGACGCCGGTGAAGCCGGCGAACATGCTGGGGAGGAGGATGTCAGCGAAGCCGGACCAGACGTGGAAGCCGGGGCGGTTGATGGCGGCAGCGATCCTACCTCCCTTGCCTACACCCGCGCAGGTGAGCTTGCATCCGCAGATGTTGGGGTGCTGCGAGATCTCGATGAGCAGATCCGAGTCGATGTCGATGCCGCCCATCACTGCGGGGAAGTTGTACACCATCACGGGCAGCGGGCTCTCATCCGCGACTTTGGTGAAGAACTGGCTGATCGCCGGCCTGTCCTTGCCTAACCCGCCAGCAAAGTAGCCGGGCAGGATCACAATCGCTGCGTCCGCACCGGCGCGCTTCGCATCCTTGCAGTTCGCGATCGTCTCCTTCACGCTCCCCGTACCCGTGCCCGCGAGGATCTGGACGGAGGTAAGGCCGGCCTCGTCGAGGTAGGTGCGGGCGGTGTGGACGAGCTGGAAGCGCTCTTCAGTGTTGAGGTGGATAGCCTCGCCGTTGGTGCCCATGACGACGAGGTGCAAACCAGCGCCCGCAATGCGCAGGACGTGCTGCTTCCACGCATCGTAGTCGATCTCCTCGGTAGTAGGGTTGAACGGGGTTGCGAGGGGTGTCCAGACGCCAGCTTGGAGCGTAGTGGACGAGGCGTGGCCGTTGGTCTGCGTCATTTTGCTGTTCTTTCGATGGATTGATTTCCGTGTTGCCTTGCGTTCCAGGGATGATGGAGGGGGAAAGACAGATGACGATGATGGGAGAAAAGGAGAAGAAAATTTGCGAAGGGAAGAGAGGGAGGGTGTATATACACTGTGCACGAACCGAGCTGGCTGGCGAAAGCGGAGAGCGGGGGACAGAGAGGGAGAGGGCAAGGGTAAAGGGATTGGTGAGTATGGTGCGCCGAACGCGGGGCCCGGCCAAGGGGGACCGAGTGGGGGAAAGGCGAATTATGGTGGGGGGGAGGGTCAATTTCCAAGTCACCCGTCACAGAGTGTGGTGCACTGTCGCTAATGTTGGCCGATGCGGAGAGGGAGAGAGAGAAAAGCTCACAGAGCAGCTGTCGGTCTCATGCAGGTTGGGGCCGCTCGCATTTTTCTTGATTTCCAACCTCAAAGTCCCCTTACGCTCGCTGCACTGTGCGTGGGGGGAACAGCGTCCATGATGCTACCAACACAGATAGAGATAGGTAGATAGGTAAAACAACTCGAGCCGAGTCCCCTATTGTTCGACCTTCCGTACCGTTTTACCTTGATACACTTACAAGTTCTACCAAGGTTAGCTCGGCGGAATAGTCGGGCTGTCTAGCAAGTTCGCGGGCTGGCTTGCACACGTGGCTCCGTATCTCGACAGCCAGTGTCACACAAGGCAAGGTTGCCGCTCAAGGCACCGACGCCACAAGTGGGCATAGCCTGCTATGCAATATAAGTATGCTCCCCAGCTCATTGTGGCCCCACTGGTTGCCATGTCGTACAATACAATTGTGTGGCTCAGCATGTCAAAGACCCACTACTCAGTGCATTGAGGATGTGGAAGGCGGGTGTGTGTGTCCCCCTCTCCCCTCCCCCTACGTCGACACGAGACGGCCCCGCATTTTTTTAGATTTTGGATCGTGCAGGCTTCGGGTCGGCAATGTTGTTGCACTCTCGCGCTTCTGTGTGATTTCTTTGATTTTTTTTATACCTTCTATTCTGTGTTAACGCGTGATTGTGTACGATGAACGTCAGTCTCGGTTAACGTCATTATGCGTATATACGTCATTAGCTTGCTTAACGTCATCGGCAATACCATTACGTTGCCTTCGATAGTGTCTTAACGTCATTACTATGGTGTCAGTACGTCATTGAGCATGTGAAATTGTTGCCCCGTCGCCATCCAAGTCTGTTGCTCCTGCCTCCTCCTTGTTGCCAAATCATATATATATATATATAATATCACCTGTAAACAAGCTTCACACCATCGCAATGTCAACTCATGCCTTCGCAATCATGCCTGAACCATCATCTCAACAACGCCGCAGGCCTGTCAACGATGACGACAGACGCAATATCATTCGGTTGGTGATATCACTCGGCAAAACCAAGGCCGAAGTTGCAAAGCTTTTGGACTGCCCATACTCCACCATATTAACAATTGTTCAAACCTTCTTAGACACCGGTCGCACACAGTCGATGAAGAAGAACGCTGGACTTGCTCGTCGCCGCAGCTTAGTCACCGACGAGCATATCCAAACCATCATATTGTTCCTTAACGAACGGCCTGCAGCAACGCTGCTCGAGATCAATGATCACCTCGAAGCTCATGGCGGGCCTCGCGTATCACAGTCATACATGTCAAGATTGTTGATCGAACGCTGTCATTACACTCTAAAGCGATTGCATGTGGAGCATGACCAGCATCAGAGTGAGGATCTCATACGACAACGACAAGCATGATGTCGACACTTTGACGTTCACGAATCTTGGGAGAAGGCGATCTTCTTCGATGAAGCAGGGTTTAACCTTCACACGCATCGAAGTGTCGGTTGAGCACGTGTTGGACAGCGTGCCTTGCAGCGAAACAGGCCAGCCGATTGGAAGAAGAACATGTCATTGCTAGTCACCATGTCAAACGACGGAATCGAAGCTACTTACACCATACTTGGAGGTTGGACCGGCGAATTGATGGTCCTGTTCCTAACACAGATCCTGTTTCGGAAGCTGCGAGAAGACGGAGGAGACCGGAGCCGTGTGCTGGTGATGGACAATGCTCGTTGTCATCATCGTGACATGGTCGAGCACACCATCAAAGAGGAAGGCCATCGTCTTCACTTCCTCCCGCCGTACACACCATGGTTCAACCCCACCGAGAGGGTCTTCAGCGCCATCAAACCGGCCGTAGCACGTCGGGAATTGAAGGATCATGGTTCATTGGAGGCAGCAATTGACAAGCAGCTTGACACGATCACGCCAGAGACCTGCAAGGCTTGGATACGAGAATGCAAGCGATGGGCTCAAGTTGCCGTTGCAGGCCATCCGTTATCGCCGGAACACGATGCCGAGATGGCGTTGAGGAGCCATGGTCTGCTTCCGGACGAGGAGATCCTCACTAATATGACTCAATTTGATGGTAGTGACAGCGACAACAACGACGGCAATGCTGCCGCAGACGCCGGAGCCGATGCCGACAGCAACAACGCAGAAAGCTCGCTGACAGAGATGGAGGTATCACAAGAAATGTGAATTGATATGATATATGATGGTACCACTCATTCAGACAGCGTGCACAGACTGGGTTGAGTGACGTTAATGGCATTGAGGAATGACGCTAACACCATCTTAGTGGTGACGGTAACCTTATTCAAGTGATGTTAAACGCCGTGTTGACGTTGTTCCTGAATTTAACGTCAACTGAACTTGACGTTCACACCACGGCGATCACGCTAAGCGAGTTCAACAGGCATATTAGCCGCGAGATTGGACCGCGGGACTTAGTCGGACGAGATAACCGAACACCCCAACTGCCGCTCTGTGCTTTCTTCTTGTCACTTGGCATTGGCCCACCGCCGCCTGCGTCCGGCTTTCGGCTAAATCTGGTCCCCCTGTCCGACACCAACACCAACACCATATCGACGCACTCTACCCTCACAGGATCCTTCGAAACGTGCCGATACGATGACCAAGACCTCACCGTCCGCATGTCTGCAGTTCGTGCAGCGCATCTGTCGCGGCTTCCAGTCGTTCTCGGGCCACGATGCCTCGACTATCCCGCAGCTCCACATCCACGCCGCGCAGCCCGGCCGCATTCACGGCACGTTCAAGATCGGTGCACACAACCTCAACCGCCTCGGCACCATGCATGGAGGCTGCATCGCAACACTCACAGACACAATAGGCTCGCTCGCAATCGCCTCCAAAGGCCTCTTCTCCACAGGTGTTAGCACTGATATCAATACAACATATGTGAAAGCGGCCGGCAAGAAGGACGATACGGTCAATCTCACCGGTGAGGTGATTGCGATGGGGAAAACCTTAGCCTTTACGAGGATGGAGGTCAGGCATCCAGTGACAAATGCTCTGTTGGCATATGGGAGTCATACAAAGTTTATTGGGAGGGCGATTGCGCATGAGGAGAATGTAAAGTTCGACGAGAAGGGTGAAAAGGTAGTAGAAGGGAAACAGCCAGAAGAATGGGGAGAAGAAGGAAGAGTCTAACCATCACGGCCTTTCGGCATATCAACACACATCAGCATTGCAATGGCAGAAACACCATCATATCACCCTGACACCATCCAGGATCTAAGGCAGCATCAACACCCACCTCCCCTCCACAAACCTCTGCTTCGCCTTGACATTCGGCAGCACCCACCCCAACCCTCCCGCCATCCCATCCTGCTCACTCCCCACCGCATACGTCGGTGTCACCAACACCTCTCTCTCCACCTCCCCAACTTTGTTCTTCCCGGCCTTGACCGCCTCCAAATCCTGCCTCAACTTCTCCACCTCGCCCCTCCCACTCCCCTCCACCGCGATCGGCTTCGACAACGTACACAGCCCCCTCCCCAACCTCACCAGCCACACCGGGTTGATCCTCGTCAGCGTCTTCAGCCACACCGTCCCCGTTTCCCCCTCGCCTTCGATGGTTGCAAATTTGGAGTTGCTCCGCTGCATCTCGCCGAAGACGACCCAGCTCGGCGGTGTGGTGTGGTAGAACGACGACGTCGGGTGGATGAATGCAAACCCAGGCACGCCCATCGCCTTATACGGCACGCCGCGCGTCGACTGCATCCGGTCACCACCGCCCTTGGTGCGCAGCCGGTACAGCATCTGATTCGTCCGCTCGTCTGAGTTTACCGTCGAACTCGACTGCACCGACTCGTTCGAGATCAAATCGGCCCGGACAGCGACTTGGTCGATGTACGCCGCGGCAATCAATTGCCGGATCACTTTCAGCTGCGTCTCGCTCGGCGGGTTCAGCTTTGGGTTCGACAGCGATGAGGAGAGGTCCGGGAACGTCGATGAAATGAGGCTGCAGAGCTGCGCGCGCAGCTTGTGGATTTCCTCCATCGCTTTCGGGCGCAGGAAGTTTTTGTCGCAGAAGCTGACCGAGCCGCCGGCGTACTCGTACGCCCCGACGACACTGAGCAGTCGAAACGTGTCAGAGAGCCCGGCGCCGAGCGCTTCGAACTTGCGCATCGTCGCAAAGTACTTGGCCCTCCTCGCCTTGCGTCGCTCCTTGTCCAGCAAATCGGCATTCTTCACATTCTTGAGTTCCGGGTTCAAATCTGCATCTCCGTCCAACTTGCCAAAAGCGCGATTGTAGTCATCCCCCTCCCCCTCTCCTTTCTCGGCGTCATCGCCGTCGTTGGCGCGACGATCGCCATACTCCTCCTCGATCAGCTGCTCGCGCACAAACGGATCGCCGATACTGAGCGCAGCGACCATCGCCACCACGTACGCCAGACACCCGTGCTGCTGCCCCTGCGCCAGCATCTTGCCAAACCTCGGGCTCACGGGGAACAGCGTCATCGTCCGGCCGAGCTCGGTCACTTTGGCGTGGTTCAGCTTGCTCTTTCCTTTGCCCAGGCTGACCGATGCGACGGCGGGCGCTTCCAGCGCGCCGAGGTGCGTAAGCACTTGCTCGGCCTTCTTGAGCGCAACGCGGTCGGGTGGGGTGGGGAAGGGGAAGTTGGCGACATTGTCGATATTCATCGCCTTCATCGACAGCACCAACCCGTCGACGGGCGTGCGCAGGATCTCCGGGCTGGAGAACTGTGCAAAGTGGTCTTCGAACACAGCACTCGAGTACAGTCGGTAGCAGTGGCCAGGCCCGGTTCGGCCAGCTCGACCGGCTCGCTGCGCCGCACTCGCCTTGCTAATCCAGGACACTTGGTAAGATTGCACACCAGAGAGGAGGTCGTACTTGCGCTCTTTGCTGCGCCCGCAGTCGATGACGTAGCGGATGTTGGGGATGGTGAGCGAAGTCTCGGCAACATTGGTCGCGACGACGACGAGACGCGTGTCGACGGGGGGCTGCTCGAAGATGCGCATCTGTTTTTCGGTTGGGAGGAGCGAGTAGAGGGGGAGGATGTGCATGGGCACGTCCGAATCGTCTTTGAGCTCGTCGGGGAGGTCATCATCGTGGTTGCCCTCGTCGTCGGAATCACCGGCTTCCGAGTCCGTGTCGAGCGCTTCAGCATCATCCGCATCAGCCATAGCACCATCGTCGACATCAGCAGCCAGATCCTTCTCCACTCCAAGATCCACCTCCTCTGCCTCGATATCCCCGTCTCGCGCCGTGATCTTCAGCTTGTCCCCATCACCACCCTTGCTGTCTTGCTCATCGTCCTCGTCGCGACGGTTTTTGTACTTGCCCTGCACGCGCTCGCGATTGCGCTTCTTGTCGGCGATCGCCTTTCTGCCAAATTGCTTCTCCAGCTTCTTACACACCGTCGTGATCTCCTGCTGGCCCGTCAAGAAGATCAGAATGCCACCGGGCGGCAGACGCGCGTGGATCTTGGTCGCCTTCTTAACCGACTCTGTAATATAGTCCTGCACTGTCTTTCTGTTAAAATACACCGTCACGGGATGCTGCCTGGCATCGATGTTGATCACGGGCGGTGGAGCGGGGAAGAGCGTCGTGTTTTCCGTAAAGTCTGATACCCTGAGCGTGGCACTCATGATGATCAGCCTCAACGGCCTTGCATCCTTCTCTCCCTCCAGCCACCGCTTCTCCCGCAACCGCACTACACGGCTGAGCACTCCGATAAGCACGTCGGTATTGACACTCCTCTCGTGCGCCTCGTCGACCATGATCGCGCTGTACTTGGTCAGCAGGAAGTCGAATGCCAGCTCGCGCAGTAGCACACCGTCGGTCATGAACTTGACCGCCGTCTCGTTGCTCACCGTAGCATCGTACCTGATCTGGTGCGAAACGCGGTCCGCAGGTAAGCTTAGCTCGGATGCGACGCGCTGCGCCATACTCACCGCTGCGACACGGCGCGGCTGGGTGACACCGATCATGCCCGGATTCAGGCTGTTGGCGGTGCCGAACCCGGCCTCGTACAGGAATTGCGGCACTTGGGTCGTTTTGCCGGAACCAGTTTCACCGCAGATGACGGTGACCGGGTGCTCCATGATGGTGCGCACGATGTTGTCTTCCTCGTGGACGACGGGGAGGCGGAGGCGCGCGGCTTTGAGGTCTTGGGAACGTTCGACTTCGACGTGCGTGATGGTCTTGGTGGTTTCTTTGTTGTCAGCAACGGCAGCTTCGAGCTCAGCGTAGTGCTTGGCAGCAAAGGCAGAACGCTCCTTTGCGCTCTCTTCGTCACAACCGAGCGGACCACGTGCGACGCCGTCCTTGTTCATGAGGTCGGCCACTTTGATCTTGAACCCGCCAACAGGCTCGAGATTGTAGGCAGTGTCGTCTTGTTCGCCGTCTTTGAGTTCAATGTCTTGAGCGCCTTCAGCGGAGTCTGTTTTGGGAGCGGAACCAGCGATGCCATCGATGCCGAGGGCGGCACGAGCCCAGTCCTTGAAGCCAGAGCTGCGCTTGGTGGTGCCGATACCTCGTCGACGCGAGCGGTACTCTTCCGTATCCTCTTCTTCCTCTCCGTCTTCATCGTCCTCGTCGTCATCCTCTTCGCTGTCTGAGTCTTCATCGTCCTCGTCGTCCTCTTCCTGGTCGGACTCGGATTCGGAAGTACCATCTTGATCCTCATCCTGCTCGAGCTCCACCTCGTCTGACTTGGGCTTGCTGCTACTAGGGCCAGCAGACGTAGCAGTGTTGGAATCATCTTCGGGAGGAAGAAGCCCTCTTCGACGCATTGCTTCGAGGAAAACAGCCTCCTCGTCTTCGTCGGTGTCAGGCTCCTCTGAGTCTAGATCCGAATCCCCCTCATCCAATTCCTCGTCATCGTCGTCGTCGTTGGCAGCCACGGCCTCTTGGTCGGAATCATCTTGATCCCACCCAGGACCTGAAGAGACTGCTTTGGCTTTGCCCTTGCCCTTGGCATCGCTGGCCAGAGCAGCTTGCTTTTCCTGGTTCTTTCGGGCGAGCGAAGCACGTGGGGCGGGACCAATGTGATCGCTAGTCGGTGGCGGTCTAGAGCCGGAAGCGGATGCAGACACGGATGTAGAATCGTCTTCAGACTCGGAACTGTCGAAGCTCGAATCGCTTTCGCGAGCTTGTTGGAGTCTTGTGGCGGCATTGACGCGAGTAGCTTTGGGCTTCTTGGTTCGTTTGCGCATGACTGGCATGATGGGGTTGCCGCTGGCGTCCTTGGCGAGAGCGGAGCCGAGTGCTGATGCGAGTGCAGAGCCTGGCACAGGGGCTGACGTGGAACCAGATGCAACAGCAGGCGCTGGAGCAGACTGCTTGGACTTGTCAAAGATGCTGGCTGCGGCGAGGATCCTGGCTCGTCGGACGGGGTCTTCTTCGACCTCGCCCTCGGGAGCATAGTCGTTGCCGCCGTCCTCCTCCATGTCCTCTGGTGGAGTGAAGTTGCCTTGATCCTCGCTGCCACTGTCGCCGTCAGCGCTCTTCATGTCGTCGAGATCGGCATCGTCGTCGTCCTCTTCAATTTGCATGGCAGCACCGTTCATAGTCCTTCTTCTGCGCTTTCCTCCACCTCGGTCGGTCTTCTGGCCAGCTGTCTCGATCCTCTCCTCGATCGTCTTGGCACGACCAGTACCGAGAGTGGCAGCAGACTTGAGCGTTGTTCGATCTACTTCAGCCGAAGTCTGTGCGAGCTTTGCCATGATCCTTACCCTCTCCTCCTTCTTGAGACGGGAGGCGATGTAGGCATCGAGCCGCTTTCGCTTCTTGGATGACATCGGAGCGTTGGCATCTTGGCCTGATGACTCTAGGAGCTGTCTACGCTGCTGTTCGGCTTGTCTCCTTTGGAGATCCTCTTCGCTGCCAGGGACGATGAGTTGCGCATTCGAGTCGTACGCATCGGCCTCACGCTGGCGGAGGGAGCGTTTGTTCTTGTGAGACGAGCCGCCAAGGGACGAGCGGCGCGCCTTGGCATTGTATCGCTCTTTGACCGGCTTCTTCATCTTGTATACGAGGTTGTGTGTCTATCTGTCGATCACTGGCGATGTGATGGACGACACTGTGTGGTGTGTTGAGAGGAGATGCCGACAAGGACAAGCTAGCTTACTGTTCTTACTGAGCACGAAGAATGGCTAAAAGGGTCCATGCTCTCGCGCTTCGCTGCTTCTCCACTCCCAAAATTTTCTCAACTTTTTGTCGCAGACATCGGTCAAGCCGAAAAATTCACCGTTAAGAATACTGTGGCCGACTGCCGAGTACCGAACACTGTTTTCACGGAAAATCCGGGCAGAAAACAAAACCAATAAATGGGAGCAAGAAAAAGGGCTGAATAAATGCACCAACACTTTTGCCTGCACGCTAAAACCCGGCGACGTGCATAGAACGCGTTTCGGATGCTTTACGCCACCAACACACTCGCTGACTTGAACTTGCGGGTACTTCCGAAAATGTATCGCAGCAAAGAGTCGGGTAGAGTCCGATCACAATCACTTAGTTGCCGATTCAAAGCTTTCGAAACCCAGAAACAGGCTAAAATGCGGAAGCGGTCTCAGGTTTCAGTGTCAGAGAAGCGCACTAAACTTGAACCCTAACTGAGCTGTTTTTCTTGAGCAATTAAGCGAGTTTAAGATGAGTGTGTGGAGAAAAAGCGCAACTGCTCAGATTCCGACGCAAGCGCAATCACAAATCAATCACTTTCGCATGCCATCTCTCCAATCACTCTCATCGCCGACCATCCCATACCATCGCAGCCATCACCTCGTCCAGATTCCTCTCTCGTCTCTGTCTCTGTAATCACTGTGCCACACAGCACGGAAACTGCTATCCCATCCCAGGTCATGCACAGCGATTCCAGCAATCTCTGAACACTTGCGACCATCTATGTATCTCTAACGGCATTATCCTGGCGCAATCCGCCCGAATCTCGACACCGAATATAAGCTATCACAAGCCTGAGCTGCGGGGGTACGCCTCGCGGTGAGCGTGCCTCCGCATATATGGACTCGTACATCAAGACCCGCGATGGCTGGGATGTTGACGCTCGTCCATCTTCATCTACCCAACGCAGACGCTCACAATCTCCTACCAACCGCTATCCGCGCGATCATGCTTCGGACTCTCGCCCAGATCGCGACAGGGATCACACTCGCCGTGACCGCCGTGATTACGATGCTCCTCCGCAGATCTTGCCACGCAAGCCGTCCGACTCCTCCGCTTCGATACCAACCGGTCCCGCCAGCACCCATGGCTCCGGCGGTCGCAACGCTTTGCCAGACAAATCGGTCTCTTCTTCGGCTGGGCGCAACTCGGCAGCCGTAGAAACTCGCGCTGAGCTTCTCCGCCGCCTGCTAGCTGCTCCGGTTGAGCGCAGCCTCTTTGACCAGATCGAAGCCAAGCGCTACTCGATCGGTAAAATTCGCCAGAATCTTCTCGATGAGATGAAAAGAATTGGCGATTGTCAAAAGTACCTCGATTCAGGCAGAACAGATCATAGGGATGCCTACTTGCCCAAGCTGCGAGGCTTCCAAGAGAAGAAAGCTCAATTCGAACGGCAGATTAAAGCAGACAATGACGAGCTATACCGCATGCAGCTGGAATGGCAGATCGCCATCTCGGAGCAATGCATACCTTCACTGGTAGCTGCGGCCCAAGCTCCAATCGAGCATCGACTGGATGATCTTCGGTCTGAAATGCGCTCTGATCGCGCGCAAGATTACGAGCGCTTGGAAGCTATCGAGACTCGCGCGCGCCAGGCAGCTGGCACAGCAGAGAGATCGCAGAGCGACATCGCCAAAATCAAACGAGAGGTCGGCAACAACGGTCGTGACCTCGACCGCCTTACCACGCTCATCAACTCAACGGTCAAAGAGCTGCGCAGAGACATCGACAAGGACGTCATCCAAATTTCTGACAATGATAAGCGCATCAAGCTTGTCACACAGGACCTGGCTTCCCTCAAGGCCCAAGTCGGCAAAACCACGTCTGCTGCTGTGTCAAGCGCTTCGCGCGCCAATTCCGTAGCACCTCCCAGCCCTGGCAACGCGACTAGGCACAGAGCTCCGTCACCAGTGCGAGACCTTCGACGCCCTCCGCAGGCGCCAACGGCAAACGCAAACGACAACGCATCGACCTCAACCTCGAACGCAGCCACTGCCCCAGCTACTGATGGAGATTCCACAGCCAATGTCGCGAAAGCCGCGCCCACGACAACACCTGACCAACAGCTCGTTACCCGACCCATCTTGGCCAAATGGGTGCGCGAATTCAACCAGGATCTCGAACTTCGGCTGGACGAAATCAAGGATCTCGCGGTACAAGAGGCTACCGCCGAGAATCAGGCTTGCATGGAGGAACGACTCACAGCAATGCTACAAAAGTATAAGCGCAGAGCTGGCAAGGATGGTGCTCAAGATGCGCAACCAGGCTCGGTGGATGGCGCTACAGATGCGATTACTTCTGCACCAAGATCCATGGAAATCGGTTCAGAGCCAGCTGGTGCAAGTGATGCAAGGACTGGAACACAGCCAAGCCAAGCTACTGAAGCTCCCAAGGTGCCCGAACAACCATCGGACTCGACAGATGTAGATATGGTCGACGCAATTGCCCAGCCTGCAAGCGCAGCCCAGCCCGTTGCAAACAACGTCCCTTCAGCATCAGCATCGACGACAGCTGCAGTTACGAATCACCTCGACTCTGTGCAGCCCAAGACAGTGTCAGAGTCAGCTGGACCTGAAGGCGGCAAAACCAAAGTGGTCACGTTGCCGGCTTCGGTGGTCGAAAGCATCCGCATCATGCTCAAGACGCAAGCCTCGGAAATCGAGACGATCAAGAAGAATCAAGAGGACGCGCTGGCACAGCTGCTCGCCTCACCCGAGAAGCTTGACCAGCTTTTCTCGTTGTTCAAGCAGCACGGTCTCGGCAAAATACTTGAGTCGGTTGCAGTAGCCGTGCCTCAGCTTCAAGCATCTGTCAACAAACTCGAGACTGCGCTGACAACGCTGCTGGCGTCACGGCTGGACGATCGCGTTAAGGTGTTGGAGGATCACAAGACCGAAATGATCGAATTGACAACTGGCAAGATCGACTGGGTGCAGAGACAGCTCGAGGTGCTCGATGACCAATCGTCTTTGCAAGGTGCGCTGCTGGTCAAGCTTTCCGAGCACGCCAATCCACGTCGCGCTCCGCCTTCTCAACAGCCGACACAGCAGCAGCAGCAACAAGCGCATCAAAGTCGATCTCCAGTCGTACAGCAGCTGGCAAATCCATCAGCACACGCATTGATGCGCCAGCAAGCGGGTTCGCCTCCCACGGTTCTTCAGCAACCTCCACAACCGTATGCTAATCGGCCAACGCTGGTGCAGCAGCTCATCAGCCCACCGGCGCACACTCTATTGCACCCGCAACCTGTCTCGCCTCACACCGTGCCTCAGCAGCAAATGGTGCAACAACACCATCGTCAGATTGCTCAACCGCAGCAGGCTCAGCTTCAGCAACAGCAGCGACAAGCACAGGCTCAATACATGCGGACACCCCCATACCCGGGCCAAGCCCCCCACCAGACCAGAGGCTTTTGAGCACTCGAGGCTGTTTGTCTCTTTACGAACGACGAATGCCAAGGACACACCCACATTCAGCTATCGGGCAATGTAACAGTATTGGACCGGCGTCAGTAAGGCGGTCCATCTCTCTCCGCATCAAAGTCTTTTGCATCAGAATCCCTGCAGATGGGGATGTCAAAGAGCCACGTTCGCCCGATGACGATGAGCTAGCCATCGGGTAAGAAGTTTTCAGATGGATTGCGAGAGACCAGTTTGTTAGACCTCCCTTTCCGTAGTCGAAAAGGTGCAATTTCGAGGGCGGACCAGTCGGATCCGGACACGAATTTTAAAAATTCCCACGATTTGTCTCTCACAATTCGTCACACCGAGAATTTGTCAGGAATCCAAGCCTGCTCATTCCAAGTGCAGCTTTTGGCGCACCAGCACAAATCTCAAATCCAATCTGGACATTTTGAATTCGCAACTCATGGAGAGCACCGAATTCAACTTGGTTCAAAATTCTAATCGCTCTCACGTCCCCTGCTTGCAGAGCGCCTTGTCGAGCTTCAGTCTGCGAACCTTCCCAGTGCTGCCGAAGTTGCAGCCAGCAGCTGCGACCGAAGAAACCTCGAATTCGCAACCCAGGCCAAGTCGACTAAAGCGCAACCTATCGTAGCCAGCCAGGCCAAGCGAATCCAAGCACCAGAGCTGAAAGAGACAGCAGAGTGAGTATCCATTTTGGAAGCCAGAGCCAGAAACGCAGCAGCTGCGCGGGCGTGTTTAGATTGACTTTGTTCATCGTCCTCACCGTCACCCTTTCCTTACCTCTCCTCAAGACACATACATCGCCCATCATGCCGAAGTACGTATTCGCTACAACTGGACCAGCATGATGTACATGATCCGCCGTCGCACGCACGCACACACGCATTCGCCAACCGCAGGATAGAAACCGACAACAGCAGACGCCAACAGACATCCGACATGCACCTTAACATATCTTGAATCGACAATGACAGCACATAGAAGAGGTCGTCGCAGCAGGAAACAGACTAGGATAATGGGAGGCTAAAGATTGTGTTGCGCGAGACCAGCGAAGGAAGATGGATGATACGAAGTGAAGGCAGGTGCGAGCTGGGTTAAGTCAGGGTCAGCAGCATTTGCATGGATCGAGTACAACACGGCCATCAGCGATCATAGAAGATCACATGGCAATGTACGTGGCAGGCTGCCTTGGCATGGTGGCTCGACTAGGATACTCCTATGGCACGATCCCGACTTCACGTCCAAGATCAGTCATGACATGGTGCAGTCATTTTAGCCATACACACCGCCAAACCTCAGCGAAGAGTAGCATGGTCACTTCTCCGTCGTCTCAGCATCACACGTGCGCACCCTCGATGCTGTGATCCTGCAGAGCATTCCGTTTGGTCGGCACGCAAACGCTGGCAGCCCGGCGGCACGACAAAGACATCCGACCTGCCTCCTTTCGCAGCATCAATCTACACCTGACAGCAAACCAACAATCGACAACAGCGATCGTGCGACGGACATCACACTCATGCTGCGCCTCCCACCAAGCATTTTCCGACACAAATGCTGACCAGAATTCCACTTTGATCCTTATCCCTTGCTTTGCACTCATAGCGTTCGTGACGTCGACGCCGCTACCTTCATTGACGCTTACGCGCAGCACCTCAAGCGATCTGGTAAGTGTCTCAATGTGGACGCAATGTCCTTTCAGCAGCATTCCTGGCAAGTCAAATGGTGTTCAAGGAGGAAGGCAGGAAGATTCAATGCTGCGAGACATACCACCACGGCAAAGCATTGGAGGATCAGAAATGAAGAAGGTCCACTTCGACTAGGGAACGACACGGTGCTAGGAACATGTTTCGGTAAAGCTTTTCCATCGAAGCACATCACATGCTGGGTCGTTGGATCAGGATCGTAGCGATGGAGTCCGGACAAGATCGCCCTCGCATGCAGAGGCAATGGCTGGGTCGTTTCCGCCTGTTCGAATCCTTTTACGACTTGCCAGACATGCTGTCAATCAATTCCTCTCTCGTCCAATGACCGCTCTTACTGACTTTAGCCTCACCTGCTACTCTGATTTTACCAACTCAATAGGCAAGATCGAGGTCCCCGTCTGGGTCGACATTGTCAAGACCGGACACTTCAAGGAGCAGGCTCCGTACAACCCCGACTGGTTCTACGTCCGCGCCGCCGCTCTCGCTCGTCACATCTACCTCCGCAAGGCTGTCGGTATCGGCCACCTCCGAAAGTTCCACGGTGGTGCTTCCAACCGCGGTTTCCGTCCCTCGCACCACGCCGACGCCTCCGGTTCCGTCCAGCGTAAGGTTGTTCAGGGTCTTGAGGGCATCGGTGTTCTCGAGAAGGACCCCAAGGGTGGTCGTCGCATCTCGCAGGATGGCATGCGTGACCTTGACCGCATCGCCGTCGCCTGCCTCGAGGCTGCCCGTGAGGAGGAGGAGTCCGAGGAGGAGTCCGAGGAGGAGGAAGAGGATGACGAGTAAATCTCTCGCACTCTCTCGCGCTTCTTCACCTTGACATTCTTCACCGACCATCTTGCACTCGTCCCATGGGCTTTGTCACGTATTAGATCCCCCCATAACCCCCAATCTTCCCCAAAAATGAAGACCTTCTCATGCAAAGTCTTCCCAGTGGAAAAGCCAGGGCGAGAGCAGGATAGGTTTTCTTTTCTTTGCATTTCTCCACCATCGATCATATGCTTGCCAAAATGCACATCTTCGCAAATCGAAACTCCCCTAGCTTGAGTAGCCAGCTGCGCTCAAGTTTGTATCATCTTACTACACACACACTCACACACACACACATTCATGTTCGCCCTGAATTGAGAAAATCTTCCGAATCCTCTTGTTCCGCTCTGTGTGGTGGTATCATTGAATGAGTATGCATAGCTGGGCGAGGTTGGGTTCAGGTGAGTGTCCATTGGAATGCTCTCTGTCCGCCGGAACGGCCGTTGACCGGGTTGGAAGATTCGGGCCCGTTGATGAGAACGGCTTGGTTGTTGACGATCTTGAATGTGTCGCGCTCGACGAATGTACACCGGCCGTCGTTGCGGACGAGGATGACGGTGCTCGTGCGTGTTGCGTACCAGTCCTTCTCTTCGCCGGGGAGGGTGGTGGGGAGGGGGAGTGGGGGGATGAGGATCGAGTTCCTCAGCTCGCTGCGTTGCGCTGGGTGTGGAGTGGAGGATGTCCAGAGTAGCGAAAAGAGGTCCTCCACTAACCCTTGTTCGTCATCGTCAGAATCCTGCAGGGTTGAGAGGAACGTCTGCCCACCCGAAGTGACTTTGGGCCACGGCTGTGTGAGCGTTGAATTCGACATCCCCGTCGGTGGCACCACTCCCTCTTCTCCATCGGTTGGGCAGAAGATATCTGGCGTTCTCCGCTTATCCAACCTCCCATCGGCAGTGCGGTTGGTGAGGTACCCGACCACCGTCCCCCCACCCTCCGACACCGCCCCGACGAGCAAGTTGAACCCAAGCCACCGATCCAACTTCCCCCCTAATCCTTTCAAATACCCCTCCACCTCCGCCCTCACTTCCTCCAACCTCCTCCCTCTCCCCCTCCCCTTCTTTGAAGCTTCTACGAGCCAGTCACGGACGAGCCTGCCACGGCTCTCGAACTCGCCTCCACCCTCTGGCTTCGGCGCAGACGTCTCAGTGAAGTTCGTCAGCGTCGCAAACGCGCCATTCCTCGTCACCCCTAGCCACGTGCCGCCTCCGGTGGAGTCGCGTGCGCTGAGAATATCACCGCCTTCCTCATGTGAGGAGGAAAAAGACTGCCACGAGGCGGGGAGGGTGGGGCGCGCGAGAAACTCATCGCGGTTCGACGCGATGACTAGAGAGTAGCGTGGATCTTGCGTCGTCCAGAAGATCACACACATCTTGCCCGAAGGAGAATGTGTGGTTGACGTTGTTCACGGAAGAGGAGGGGCGGGGACCGGGTGTGGAGGCTCAGTGAATGCCGAAACCGTAACTGCGGAAGTCGGGTTTGAAGTGAGTTTCGGACGCGGCCGAGAAGGTGGATTTTTTCTGGCCTTGCAACACACGCTGCTGCAATGCAAGATATGGTGGAAGATGAAGATGGTGCATTCAATGTGCTGATTGTGATAGTATAATACATATGGCGGATGAGTCCGTCGGCGGCTCCAGCGCCTGGTACTCTGGGTATACGATAGAAGAAGATGCGTTGATGCTTGCGGCGAAGATTTGGAGCGGAGGTCGCCTAGTTTTCTTTCCACTGGTAAGCGCAGCTACCATTGGTGCATCGGTAGAAGGTCGTCACTGCCATTCACCAATTCATCATAACGAACATGAACGGGTGTCAGCACATGCGTTCCAATACGAGACATCTCGCCGCGCTGCCTTTGTCTGCTCTAGAGGAAAACTTACTGGGTTCATCGGCAGACCTGATCTGCAACTGCATGAAGAATGCCTTGGGGTTCTCGCACTTCGGACACGGCACTGTATTGCACACACCCAAGTGTTAAGACCGTAATCAGTATCGACACATTGTTATGAAACTCTCTTGAGGTTGTTTGCACTTACTATCGGTAGAGTCGACGTTCTTCCAAGCGTCTTCGCCGCCCATGACATCGTCGACTTGTTTTCTTTTGAGATGCATGCGTGTCGTCATCTGGCGCACGATCGGGAACTCATATGGACAGGTATGGCAGGACCATTTGTTGTGGCCCTGATCATCGAGCTGGATGATCAGACAATTGGCGCATGTTGGGCAGAAGAGCATGTTGATAAGGTTGCCTTAATGTCCCTGTCGTTTTGAGTCGACACGCCTGTTTTTTTAGCGCTACGATCGGGTCGCGGAGAAGGACTGGCTGGTGAGAGACTGAAGTGCAAGCTGCAATGTACACCGTTCCTTCAGAGAGTTGATCGATAGGGTGTCAAGTGTCGGATGTGAGCCGAAAGAGTACAAGGGTTCAATTGAAGTCACAAGCTTCGAAGTCCAACGTCGAAAAATGCTGAGCGAGTGACGGCCGAATTCCGAACTTCACCTTGCTCCCAGACCCAGACCCAGACCCTGGATTGTATCGGTTTCCCCGATACTGATGATGCACACGCTCTGCCGATTCTGTGTGAAAAATAATGTTGGCTTTTTGATTCCGGACCGGCAGTTGGACTCCGATCGTCTGCAGCACGGCGTCATTTATTGCTTGGTTCTGGTTCGGATGTGTCTTTTGTTGCCTCGGGTTGCTCTACAACGCTGCTCATGGCACAAGAGGCTTCTACAGGGGCACAGTGCTCACCTGTTCGGGATGATATCAGGTGCCGCCTTGCTGGGTCAGCCAGTATTTCCCCGGAAGCGAGAAGAGCATGTGCCTCTGTCGTGTTTCATCGGTTGCACTTGAAATGAGAAAGAAAAAGTTAAATCAAACGACAAAAATGAGATCATACGGTCCGTGCTGCGGAGGATCTACCGGTACAATTGCTCCCCCACGCGTGGTTGACTGTGGCTGCTGGTGCTGCTGCAAACCCATTATCCCGCCAAGCCAACCACACAAGCCAACCACAAGCCAAGCAAGCATCTTCGGCAGGCCGGCGTCACTTGCATTGCATCTCAACCGCTCAACCTCGTCGTTATTCACCCGAATCCAGACCTCTTCACAGCTACCGCGTTGAAGCTTGCTTTACCACCAAATCAAGTTTTCGGCTCCATAGCATCGTACCACTACCTTGCTTTCTTGGTCTTCACTAACGCTCTTAAGTCGCGGTAGATTTGTCTCGGAAAAATGCCGGATCTCGTAGGATCGATCGACGCTGGTACAACCAGTGTCCGATTCATTGCCTTTGACCAGTACGCCAAAGTCGTCGCGTTCCACCAGAAGGAGTTCAACCAATACTACCCGCACCCCGGATGGCACGAGCAGGATGCACACGAGATCATCGATTGCGTCCACGAGTGCATCGACGAGACCCTCAAGAAACTCGAACAGGGCGGCGAGTACAAAAAGTCGGACGTCAAGGTCATTGGTGTCACCAACCAGCGTGAAACCACTGTTGTATGGGACAAGAACACCGGCAAGGCGCTCACCCGTGCCATTGCTTGGCCCGATGCGCGTACCACTCACACCATCCGTGAGCTCGAAGCTAAAAGCGACAAGGGTGTTGATGCCGTCAAGGAAGAGACTGGTCTCCCACTCTCTACTTACTTTGCCTCGGTCAAGCTTCGATGGATGCTCGACAACATCCCCGAGGTGCGCAAGGCACACGATGACAAGCAGATGATGTTTGGTACCATCGACAGTTGGATCGTGTACAACTTGACCGGTAAGAAGACTCACATCACGGACGCTTCGAATGCTTCGCGAACCATGTTCATGGATCTTCGCTCTCAAAAATGGGACAAGAAATTGTGTGACTTCTTCGGCATCGACATGGACATTCTTCCCGAGATCAAGAGCAGCTCTGAAGTGTACGGCAAGGTCTCCAGCGGCTCGCTCGAAGGCATTGAGATTGCAGGTATCGTTGGCGACCAGATGGCTGCCCTCGTGGGCAACAAGTGCTTCCAGCCTGGTGAGGCCAAGAACACTTACGGTACCGGTGCATTCCTGCTGTACAACACTGGCGACAAGGTGGCCTCGTCCAAGAACGGTCTGCTTTCCACCATTGCATACAAAGCTGGTCCCAATGCTCCAGTGCACTACGCTTTGGAAGGATCTATCGCCGTTGCCGGTTCAGCCGTCAAGTGGGTGCGTGACCAGCTCGGACTCATCAAGGACGCCAGCGAGATTGGCGAGCTCGCCGGCCAAGTCGACGATACGGGAGGAGTTTACTTCGTCACTGCCTTCAACGGTCTCTTCTGCCCTTACTGGGACGACACAGCCGCCGGAACCGTGGTCGGCATCACTCAGTACACCGACAAGCGTCACTTCTGCCGTGCCACACTCGAATCCACTTGCTACCAGACAAAAGCCATCTTGGATGCCATGGCCAAGGACTCTGGCGTCGCACTCAAGGCTTTACAGGTCGACGGTGGACTGACTAACTCGGATGAGGCGATGCAGATCCAGGCCGACATCTTGGGCATCAATGTCGAGCGTCCCGAGATGAGGGAGTCGACAGCACTCGGCAGTGCACTGTTGGCCGGTGCTGCGGTCGGATTGTTCGGTTGGGATATCAACAAGCCCGAGACGCTCAAAGAGGTCAACACGGCGGGCAAGCAGGTGTTTGAGCCCAAGATTAGCGAGGAGAGGAGGAAGGAGTTGGTGCACGGCTGGGAGAGGGCCGTAGAGCGAGCCAAGGGCTGGAATGAGAACCCTTGATACAGACGAATCTTTCAACCAGAAGCACTAAGCTAATGTATAAATGTGGAAAACAATGTTCTCAATGGATGTGCTCGACGTATGCGAAAGCCATGCTGTGCGAACAGAGAAGCAGAGGAGAGCTACTTGCCATGAAAGTAGCTTGATTGCCAAGATATCAGCACGAGCCAAAGCCAAAGCAAAACAATGAGATGAGAAAAGCATAGCTTAAATGCAATCAATCAAATATTCTAAAATTCCCGACACCGGCTCTCGGTACGGCAATAAACAGCACTTTCTGACTCATCACGGACCATCATCCGTCGTCAATCACCTCCACCACCACTACCATCACCAACACTATTATCACTATCATCCCACCCATCTCAAGCTTCGGACACCCACCGCAAGCAAATCGAGATTGACGCGGCCAGATGAGTGCCACAGCAGCACCAGCAGGATCAGTGACGTCGCTGCATCTCGTAGCGGATCTGGAGGGCCACTCGTCTCGAGCATGGCATCTGGCGTGGAACCCGACCATACCTGTGCTAGCATCGTGCTCTGGCGACAAGGATGTGCGACTGCATGCATACAACTTTGTCCCCACCACTTCGGCGGACGGGCCGTCAAGTTCCAAGACGCCAGCATTTAACCTGAGAGAAGTGATCCCGACGGGACACCAACGCACGGTGCGTCAGGTTGCGTGGTCGCCAGATGGCAAGATCCTCGCCACAGCCTCGTTCGATTCGACCGTGGGCATCTGGGAGAGGATACAGGACATGGATGGCGAAGTCAGCGAGGACGCCTCGGGACCGGTCGCGCTGAGCAATGGGGGCAAGCATGTGGACGAGCCCGAATGGGACTGTGTCGGTACGCTCGAGGGGCACGAATCGGAATGCAAGTCGGTGGCCTTCTCCCACACCGGTGGGGTCCTCGCATCGTGCAGTCGTGACAAGTCGATGTGGATCTGGGAAGTGCAACCGGACGCCGAGTTCGAGTGCCTCTCGGTCCTCATGGAACATTCGCAGGACGTCAAAGTGGTAGCGTGGCATCCAAAAGACGAGATCCTCGCCTCGGCCTCCTACGACGATGCCATCAAACTGTACATCGACGACCCCTCAGACGACTGGTTCTGCTACGCAACCCTCACTGGCCACCAATCCACCGTCTGGTCGCTCGCCTTCTCACCCTGCGGCGACTACCTCGCGTCCGCCTCAGACGACCTCACTGTGCGAATCTGGCGCCGCCTCGACGCCGAGCAATGCGAAGCACACGGCCTCAAACCCGACGGCAAAATGGCGGGGCGCAAAGGCGAAAAGTGGATCCCGGTCTCAGTCATCAAGGGCCACCACGACCGCACCGTCTACAGCGTCTCGTGGGGACTCGACAAAACCTCGAACCGCACGGGTAACCTCGGCCGCTTGGCCAGCGCTGGCGGCGACGGCCGCATCTGCGTCTACGCCCTCACCGCGGCCGAGGGGGAGAAGGAACTGGCGCCCAAGGTGGAACTCATCGCAAAGATGGAAAGGGCACATGGGAGCGCGGATGTGAATTGCGTGAGTTGGGCACCAGAGACGCTGGGGAAGCGCGGCAAGATCGAGGAGCTGATGGATGATGGAGAGACGGTGAAGAGCGGTGCGGGCGTGGGCGATGTGTTGATGAGCGAGATGCTGGCAAGTGCCGGTGACGATGGAACCATCAAGGTTTGGACCCTGCCGAGTTCGCCTTATGCAAAGGCTTGAGGTCAGCCATGAAGGTGCATACATCCATATTTGCCACACGAACGCATGTTCAGTCATGACCATTTCATATTCAGCAATTAGAAGAAATATGTTATTAACAATGTCTGGGAAGTCATGTCTCAAGACTCACGGGGATGAGAAGGATCGATTCGATCTGACGGTCAAGAGGAAGGGAGAGTTGCATGAATGACAGTGAGCATTTCTTCTGAATTCGCGAGAGCTGAATCTCGAGATCCGTACCGGTACATCACTTGCTCACTACGAGCTTGCACAATACGAGACTCGACACATGCGCAGAGCTTGGGATGAAACGGAGGGGTAGCATATATGAGCGCACAGCATACAAGGTTCAAGCATGCGCACAAAGAGCAGGGTCTACAGATGGCTCACTGCATATATCACCAACTCAGGCGCACAGCAGAGAGAAACTAAGTTGGTCCGATGGCGCGTTGAGGCGCGTGCGCGAGAGTTGGATTTGGCTGGCTGATTTTCGATCTCTGGGCCCCGATGTGGAAATTGTGTTGGCTTAGCATTCAAAGCGAAAGCGAAAGCGACGCGGATGCGGCTGAGTAAATTGCGAATCACTCGAGGCGAGGCGAGGCGCGATGCAACGCTTTGACGCTTTCGCGGCCAGCGGCGTCTCAAGTCACTCGGAAAGGCCAACACTTGGAAGCCTTGTCTTCTTGGACTCAACGATCCGCACATGCCTCCTCCTCCACCATCATCACCTTTCTTTCTCTCTTTCTCTCATCCTTCTCGTCTCACTCTCATCTTGCTTGAGACATCGACTCGACAGCGGCTTTTCAGAGTCTCAAACAGACTCGCCCTCTCGCTTCGCATCTGTTTTCACTTTGAGGCACGACGCGTAACAACCCATCTCATCGCAACACTGCAACTTTTTACGCTCTTCTACTTCATTTCGCTAATTCAGGCGCAGTGACATGACTCTCGGCAACACCCGACGCTGACTACCCATCTCGATCTTCTGACTGTCGGCTTGACCGTCGCAGTCTCCGTCGCTCACAAACCGCCCATCGAAATCCGCTCCTATGTCTGGCGGCTCGCAATTTCCTTACAACTCGCATCCCAATCACCACCATCATCCGTACCAACCCTACACTCATCAGCCGGATCAATCCAACAACCACTTTCACATCGACTCCCATCACTCGGCTCCCTTTGGTACCTTTGACGCGAACGCTCCCCAGCAACCCCAGCACTTCTACAACCAACACCCCGCAGCCTACCCTGACACCGGCTATAGCTACAACCAACCGCAGCAGCCACAGCACCATCCTCAGTCTGGCTATTCGGCTCCTTCGGACTACAACTCAGGCTTCGCTCAGCCCAGCCACGCATTCGGCAGCTTTGTCCCCCACTTCGACTCGTCTGGTGTCGATTCCTCGCACGCACCTGCTCACCACCTCCAACCACGTCAGTGGCCTCTCCAGTCTGCTTCACCTCAACCATTCGGTAGCTCTGCCCAATCGCATTCGCCTCACTCGGTAGCAGGATACGACAACTACCCAGCTTCGTCGCACGACCCCTATCAGCAACAAGCGCCTGTTGTCACCCCCGCCCAACTCGAAGCTGCGCCTGGTTTAGTAAAGCAAGAAGCGGATCTCGACGATATCTCGACCCCGCCCCTCCACCAAGCCGAGACCCCCACCGCTTCGCCCCAAAAGCCGCTCCGCATCAAGCTCAAGCGTACCATCAAGGTCCACGAATCCAGTTCCGGCGGTCAGCAAGCGCAAGCCCAGCTTCAACTCCAACCTCCCAATAACAGCAACATGCCCGTCGGAAGGCCCAGCAGAGCAGCCGCCGCTGCCGCTTCGGCTGGCATCACCAACTCGTTCTCAGATTCGCCAGGCAACAAGTCCCTCCGCTCCCGCAATATCAAGCAAGCGCCCGGCAGCGAGGAGGACTACCAAGAAGTAAGTCAACAGCAGCAGGCAGAACAGTCACTCGACCAGATTGAGCAAGTAGATCGGCATACCAATGAATCGAATCAGGAGGAGGAACAGGAGCGATCAGGTTCGCGAAGCAGTAAACGGCCTTTCTACTACGAATCGTCCGACAGTTCGCTACCGCCAGTCAGTCAGAAGGGAAAGCAGCCCAAAGGAAAGAAAAAAGCAAAGGCAAAGAAGGCAAAGGACAACACGAAGGGGAAGGGAAAGGCCTTCCCAGTAGCACATGTCAGCCCGAAGAGCCCTGGAGCCAGCACGAGTGCCAGCGTTGGTCGTGATCGGATCGCTGGAGCACGCACAGCAAAGACCAAACCGTCTCTGTTGGCTGCAGCTATACGTCGCAGTACCAGACTTTCGGGAAATTCACAGGCCAATTCCAGCCAGAGCCAGGACATAGGTACCAGGGCATCGCTCTCCAGGGAGCCATCGTTCGGATCAGAGGACATTGATGCGATTTTCGCGGAACTTCCTAAATCGGTAAGCCTATGCTTGACATGCAAGAGTCGAAGTGTTTGGCGAGTTAGAAGGAGAAGGAGAAGGAGGATGAGGAGCTGGATGTCGTACTGACTTTACTGTGATCATTACTTGTTCCTGACTACGGCTTTACTGACCCTGCATCTCCTCCATTCTTCTTCATCTCTTTACTGTACCTCGCAGGACGCCGACGAACAGGATGACGACGACGATGAAGACGCCGAGGCCGACGCCGAGGCCGACGCCGAGGCCGACAACGATGCCGACAACGATGCCGACAACGATGCCGAAGGCGAAGAGCACATTGCCGCACCCAATGACGAAGACGACGAACACCGCGAGCCAGAACCCTATCTCTCAACCAGCCGCAGCGGTCGCATCCGTCGACAAAAGGTGGCCGTTATGGCAGAATCGGAAGACTCTGACGAGGCCGCCGACGAGGATGACGACGAAGACGAGGGAGTTCGTACCACACGACGATCTTCTTCAAGGCTCAAAGGCAACTCGCTCGGAGGATTCGTTGCCGCCGACGACGATGAAGAAGAAGAGGACGATGAGGGCGAATACGGCGCCAAGCGCGCCACAAGGTCTTCAGGTCGATTGCGTCGTGGAGGTGGTGGATCCAACAGTCGTCTTGTCGAGATGGCCGCCAAGAAGCGTGCCGCCAACGGACGCGGTCGGCCCTCTAAGCGCAAGATCGTTGATGACGAGTTCGAGATGGAGGGCGATGAGACGCCAGAAGAGGAACACATTTCTGGTGCTGAAGACGACCCGCTCGACATTCACAGCGACGAGCCCGAGGGCAGCCAGGGCAAGTCATACTCACTGCGTCAGCGCAAGAAGGTCAACTACTCGCTCGTGCCTCCTCCACCTTCTCCACCACGAGACGGCTTCGGCCGGACTATTCGCAACAACCGCGGACGTGGTGGGAACAGCGCCTACGATCTCGACCCTCCTGGCAGTGGAGCTGGCTCCGGACAGGGCTCTGGTCCGGGCCTTCCCATGCCGTTCCCGGGCCGCGGCAAGAAGGGTAAGGAAGGCTGGGATGCACTGCCATCTTCAATGTCCGGCAAAGACTACGCGCGGATCTTCGGCGACCCTGTCGACAGCTCTGATGATGAGCTGCAGAACAATGCTTTCCGCAAGCCCGGCGGACCTGCCGCTCTTGGTGGTGGTGGCGGTGCCGGAGGTCTACTTGGAGCTGGAGGAGCTGGTGGCGCAGGTGCTCCTCCCGGCGGCCTCACTGGTTCCGGTGGTACCGACAGCTTCGGTCGCATCAAGAAGAGCGGTGATCCTCTTGCTGATGTCGACCCGCTTGGTGTCGACATGAACATTGACTTTGACAGTGTTGGTGGTCTCGATGGCCACATTCAGCAATTGAAGGAGATGGTCATGCTGCCTCTGCTCTACCCAGAGGTCTTCCAGCGCTTCAAGGTGACGCCACCACGAGGTGTACTCTTCCATGGACCTCCAGGTACCGGTAAGACGCTCGTTGCACGTGCTCTTGCAGCCAGCTGCAGTACCGAAGGCCAGCAGGTCAGCTTCTTTATGCGTAAAGGTGCCGACTGTCTCTCCAAGTGGGTCGGTGAAGCCGAGCGTCAGCTGCGCTTGCTGTTCGAAGAAGCACGAGCCTCCCAGCCAAGTATCATCTTCTTCGATGAGATCGATGGTTTGGCGCCAGTCCGTTCGAGCAAGCAAGATCAGATCCACGCCAGTATCGTCAGTACCATGCTTGCCCTGATGGACGGTATGGACGGACGTGGTCAGGTTGTCGTCATCGGTGCTACTAACAGGCCAGACAGTGTCGATCCAGCGCTGCGTCGTCCCGGTCGTTTCGATCGAGAGTTCTACTTCCCCTTGCCGTCGCTCGAAGCGCGCAAGAGCATCATCAATATCCACACAAGGAAGTGGGAGCCTCCTCTCGATGACGATTTCAAGGCTCGTCTTGCCGAAGTTACCAAGGGCTATGGAGGTGCTGACCTGCGTGCGCTGTGCACGGAAGCTGCGCTCAATGCTATCCAAAGAAGGTACCCGCAAATCTACTCAACCACGGATCGCCTGCTTCTCGACCCTGCTTCGATCCAAGTGGATGCTAAGGACTTCATGATGTCCGTCAACAAGATCGTTCCCTCGTCTGCAAGAGCAAGCGCATCGGCCGCTGCTCCTCTGCCAGAAAGGTTGGCGCCTCTGCTTGGATCCGTCGTGCAGAATGCAATCTCGGTTCTCGACAGAATTCTGCCACCTGTGTCCAAGCGCAACCCGCTCGAGGAAGCGCTGTGGGAGGACGACGTGTTCGCACCAAAGGGTCTCACTGCCGGCCTTTCGGCGGCTGACATGCTCGCTGGCGATCGCGGTTTTGGCCGTGAGATGCTGCTGCAGTCGTTCGAGGCTCAGCGTGTCTACCGCCCACGCATGCTTGTCCACGGTGATGTCGGCATGGGTCAAGGCGCAGTTGGCGCTGCGCTCCTGCAGCACCTTGAGGGCTACCACGTGCAGTCGCTCGACATTGGTACACTATTGGGGGACAGTGCGCGCACACCCGAAGCTACTGTCATTCAACTGTTCGTCGAGGCGAAGCGACACAAGCCCAGCGTTCTTTACATTCCCGGCATTGTCCACTGGTCTCGCTCCGTGTCCGAAAGCGTCAAGACCACCTTCAAGGCACTGCTTGACGGTCTTACCGATGCTGACCCTGTGATGCTTCTGGGTGTAGCCGAAGCTCCGCTCGATGAGCTGGATGAGGAAGTGCACTCGTGGTTCAACTTCCTCGAAGACGATGTTGTTGAGATTCCTCGCCCTGACGAAGCAAGCCGACGCGCGTTCTTCCAGGAGATTCTCGATCACGTCATCCGCCCGCCCACCGAGTTCCCAGACGCGCTTCCACGCCGCAAGCGAGTACTGGAAGAGTTGCCCAAGGCGCCTCCATGTCCTCCACGCAAGCTCACTCAGGCGGAGCTTCAGCAGCAAGCCGACAACGACGCCAAGCTGCTCGAGCATCTCAAGTACCGTCTCGGCCCAGTCCTGGCCGAACTGAGGAAGAAGTTCAAGAAGTTCACCAGGGATGTGTGGGACGAATACAACCTCCGGGAGCTCACGCAGCAATTCGAGTGGAAAAGAGAGAAGGGTAAGATCACGGTCGAACTCAGGTACTACAGGCCGGGCGCAATGCCGCAACCGGAGCAAGCGGATAAGGAGGGCGATGCCGAGATGCTCGAGACCGAAGCCGATATCGCGGCAAAAAGGGGCATCACTGCCGCGCAATTCATGGGTCCGCCTGTCAATAGCATTACCGAGATCGAGGAGGGCGAAGGTGCAAGTGGAGAGGTTCAAGGTGCGGCAGAGGGTGCGGATGTAGAGATGGCCAACGGAGACGCCGTCGCCGCCACCGCGGATATCCCCACTGCTAACGGCACGGCCAACGGTATCAGCCAAGGCACTGAGAGCGAGGCTATCCCATCGGACGCCGTGCCTCCTCCATCCTCCCAAGCCAACGGCCACATCGCTGACGTCCCCGCTGCTGACGCTTCCGCCGCCGACATTTCGATCTCTGACCCCCTTGTCGCCGCGCCTGGATCTCAGAACGCCACACCCGCCCCTACTTCGGACTACGTAACACGCACCATGCCCATCTGGACGACGAACCTGGAGAAGATGCAGAAACGCCTCTACTACAACGGCTACCTCTCGTGCAGCGCGTTTATGGAAGACATCCAGAAGATTGTCGAGAACGCTGAGGAAGCTGCCGAGGTTGACCAGGAACGCGTGTTCCGTGCACACCAGATGCGCAATTTGGCGATCGTGCTGATGGACCAGTACATTGATGCCGGGTTCCGCGAGGAGTGCGACCGGATGGCACTCAGGCAGATGGCGAGGGAACAGGAGGCGAGAGAGGCGACCGAGAAGGCGAAACAGTCGGCGGAGGAGGCGGCCAAGAAGGCACAGGAAGGTGCCAAGGGCGAGAGGGCTAGTGCGAGGATCGCTGGGAAAGAGCCGGAGATGGCCGAAGGGCTTGGTGCCGGTAGCGGTAGCGGCCAGAAGAGGCAGAGGAGCGTTAGTGGACAGCAGCCGCAGCCGCAGCCGGCCGAGGCAGTGGCGGAGGCGGTCGCAGGGGCAGAGGGAACCGCTCCCCCTCCCCCTGCCTCAGCTACCGCTGACGCCCCTGCACCCGAAGCCGCACCCCAAACTCCCGCCGTCGAACCAGCAGCCGAAGACGAAGCGCGCAAACGCGCGCGCCTCACCTCTCCCCCGCCCGCCTTCGAACCGCACCCGCCGCTCGTCTATAACCCCACCGCATACTCCCACCTCGAAATCCTGCTGCTTAGCTCGACAGCGAGCTACAACATCGACCAATTGTCGCGCCTACGCGCTGCATGCTTCAACGCCATCTGGACCCACCGCTCCCAGTGGAACCGCGACGAGCTTATTGATAGGCTCGTACAGATCTGCGAGAAAAGTAGAATGGCGGTGGAGAGGGAGCACAGACAAAGGAGTAGCGGTGGAGGGAGGATGATCGAGGCGTAATCAGGGTTGTGGGTGAAGAGAAGAGAAATGTTACTGGTAGTCAAAACTTGTCGAGGTCTTGGTGCGTGTGTGTGAATGTGTGTGTGAAGGGTGGGTGAGTGAGGGCGAGCGAGCGAGGTAGAAACGAGCAAACATTGAATGATAGTATACATAAGATGCCTGGCAATCTCGCTCGCTTGGTATGGCGTACCGTATTTCGCTTCCCGCGTCCTACCTCTCGTGTTTTGCGCAAGAGGAAACTCGACTCGCGCCCATCACGCAACCGTCAGATTTGGCTCGTTGTATATATCATGACTTTGGCCAATCGATGGCCAATCGAGGTGGACTCCTGATTTCCCATTACCGGTACAGTACTCGATACGTAACAACATGAATGCATACAACCCAATTAACATATGAGAATCGTATAGCTATTCAGATTGTGTTACCATCCCCCCTCGTTATCGTCTTCGGCCTCGGCGACTTCGCTCAGCTCTCGGCGGACCGACTTTCTCCTCGCCACCCCCGCTGTTGCTGGTGCAGCTGCAGCAGCTGTGGTATTAGTAAGGGGGAAAGAGGCAGTGGGAGATGTAGATGCACTCCCCGCCTCTACCGGGTTCGCAAAAGTGGCGCTGGCGCTAGCGCCCGTCAGAGCGACGCCGCTGAGTTGCGACACCAATCCATCCGCATCGTCTTTAGATTTGCTGGGTACAACGGGCGTGAAGCTGCCCCTGAGATCGGTCTTGCTCCCCAACCTGCCCTTCGTAAGCCTGAGACTACCCGAGGAGTTCCGTCCGATCGTTCCCCTCTGCAGCGCCCCACTCGGCGCGCGGTAGCCGTCCCTCGACGCGATGCTCTTGCCCGTCAACCCGGACCGGCTGTCTTCCGAGACGAGGCTCGAGGCGGTACTCTCGCCGCGCCTGTGCAGACCCAGGCCGACGCCCGAATGGTTTTGACTCGCAGGCGTGTCGTACACCCGACTGGCGATGCTCGGTGAGCGCGAGTCGGTGTTCAAATCGTCCACCAGCTCCTGCACCGTGTTAAGCGTCAGCGCGGTGAAGCACATCTCGTCAAAGATCTCGTAGTAGCGCTCGATGCAGAAGCGCACAATCGAGCCCAACGTCGTCGTGTGCTCCGAGTTGCTGGAAGAGAGCGAGGCTTTGCGCATCGTAGGGGATCTCGGCGGCACTGCCATGTTGGCAATCCCCTCCACCCGGCACATCATGACATCCTTGATCGCGTTGCCACTTGACACCAGGTTGGGCGCAATCACGGTCGCCAAGTTGGCAGCGTCCATCTTGTTGGCCTCCTTGTGCTGGGACACTTTGTGCAGCATCTCGAGCACGTACGAGAGCAGGATTCCCGAGCAAGCGGGCTGGATGGCAGGCAGAAGACGAGTGCGCAGATACTCGATCGTCTCCTGTGCCTGAGCCTCTGCTTCCTCCCCACTCCCGTGCGGCGGAGGAGGACACGCTCGAATGAGCGGATACAGGTTGGCCGCAAAGATGGGTCTTGGCAGCGAACGCAGGAACACCTTGAGCAGTACTGCAGGGATGTGCGGGTCGCGGTACTGCTCCAGGCTCACCGGGTGACCGCGGTCGTAGCTCTCCTGTGCTGTCTTGAGCAGGGCCGAGGAAGGAGATCTTCGGAAGATACCTTCGACCTCTGCTGGTCGAATGCCGTCAAAGTCTCCCAAGATCGCCTCCACGCAGTCCCTTACCACCCTGGGCACCCCCCCCATCTCGCCATACTCGCCCATGAGCTGCGCCAAGTCAACACCAAACACCTTATCCGATCCTGCCTCGCCCATCCTTGCGTCCATCGCCTTCTCCGGCAGACTGACATGCTTCTCGTACCTCGTATTCCACTGCAGCACCTCGGGCGGAATATCGATCTGCGTCAGCGGCACGTGCTCCGCAAGCGCGCTGAGGGTCCACAGCTGTGACGCCTTCTTGCTGAACTTGGGGCTGACAAAATATGCGCCCGTGTTGACGAACTGCAGCAGCGATCGCGTGAAGAACGTCGGGTGCACAATATAGAGCTTCTTCAGGTTTTTGCGGAAGCGTCGATCCAGCCTTCGGTACGCTCGCCAGATCCAGTTCCACCCAGGCCGATGATGGCCACCTCCAGCAAAGTAGATAACCGTGTAGTCATTCTCGACGAAAAGGTCCATCGTGTCCATGATACGGTCCAGCAATGCGTCGTAGTCTACCTCTTTGGGGTCTGGAAGACAGCAAGCGGCAAGCACGACCATCGGTCTGGTCTCGTAGTCCAGACCGGCCTGAAACACGATTCGGCGGACGTAGCTGTCGAGCTTCTCGGCACGAGCGATGGCTTCGCTCCAGTTGGCAGCAGGGCGATTGGACGCGGCGGGTGATGCGGTCTGCTCAGTGCTGTTGGCTTGGGCTGCTGGCCAGAGGAAGCCCGAACCGGAGCGCAGCTTGCTGCTAGAAGGCTTGGACTGCAGGCGTGACAAGGTTGCGTAGGCTCCATTGGGAGATTCGTCCCTGAGAGAGGGTGACATGTGCGACAAGTCGCGCGACTGAGATCGTGGGGACGAAGCGGACGACGGCGAAGCTGGCGTTCTCGGCGGTGAGGTCGGTCCGACATCCTCAAATATGCCCGCCAGCGGCCTTCGTCGAGGCGAGGCGGTGGGTGAGATGCGGGGACCTCCGAGCGTCTCGCCACGTCGCTGCGGCGAATCTGGCGTGTGAACGCCATTGGCTCCATCCACCTTCTCTGCCTCGAGAGGGGCCGAAATGCTGAAAGGAATAGAGCCTCTCGACCTGACGCCCTTCAAATTGCCAGCGCGCGACGGCGATGCCGAGTTCCGTACAGTGGATGTCTGCTGACGAGCTGCAGCGGGGCCCCAGCTGAGAAGATTGCCCCAGCCGCCTGGGATGGATGGGCTCGGCGAGTCATTCGGTGTGTGAGTGATAGACGATGACTGCAGTCGAGACGGACCGCTTTCGAGTTGCTGTTGCTGTTGCTGTTCTTGTTGTTGCTGCTGCTGCGCTTGCGATTGGGCCTGATGATTGTAGGAGCCCCATAGAGATGCAAACGCGTTGGTAATGGTCCCTGCAGCCGTGCGAAATCCGGCTGCAGGAATGTGCTGGCCGGATGGAGTCGTCATGGGTGTGTTGAAAGCTGACGTGCCAGGAGAGTCTTGCTCTGGATCGAGCGTGTGTGTCGGCATGGTTGCTACGATAGCTGTCATTGAGGAAAGCGAGAAAAGCTCTGACGTGTTTCTGCGAGATTGAGGTTGCAAGCTTCTAGGCTTGATGAGATGGATACAGAATGGCACGTACTGCTCAAGCGGCGGATGCAGTGACTGGTGATGCTGCCATGAGGGATCGCGTGGGGCTTGAACACGGCACTGAAAGCAGTTGACCGGCGCCTAGTATCTATACTCCGTTCCGGCTGCGCGTCACCAGACGTAATTTGACCCCCTCGAAGCAGCAGTTGAGGAAGGCAAGATGATACAGCAGAGGTGAGACGGGCTTGCAGCGGTAAACAACAACAAGGTGGCGCTGATGATGTGATGATGATGGTGGTCGTAGGGTTGGTAGAAAGCGCGCCCGGAATGATGCAAAGAGCAGAACTGAAACCAGCCCGATGCAAGGCAGGTGCAGCGAATTAAGACCGAAATGTGGAGCCCAGCTTAGACCCTGCTTCATGCCTCGTTTTTGCCCGCTCAACTGATTCCTTCACGTTCAGTCCCGTCGTCCTCTGTTTCTGCACCCGCTTTGCCAAGCGAAACGCACCCAGCTTCTGCTTGGATTTGGCGTTTGCTCCAATGCCAGGCCTGAACGTGCCGTGTGAACTGTTCAGGGTCATCGCCAGGGTCAATCTCATGGACGTGATTTTGGGCAAGACAATGGTCAGCGAAAGGGGTCCATCCAACACTGACACCGAAACAGACGCGACGCAGCGCAGAGCGGAAAGCGCAGCAGAGCGTGACAAGCCAAAGTCGATTTGTTTGTGGTGTCTAAGCGGAGCATCGGTGCATCCGCTGCCGCCACTTTTTTTTTGTATTTTGATTTCCCAGGCCAATGTTCCAAGTTCGGCTACGCCGCGATATCACCAAGCCTGCATGGTAGAAGATCGATCCCACGGGTCATCGGCTCTCCCGTCGATACGGCATGCTGCTTACGCTCAATTAGCGAGAAATGCCATCGGCCCGTCCTTGGCGTCAGAGATAAGGTCGAGAGCAATGTTGCTTTCACGATTCGGGTCATGTGCGAACAGGAGCTAGTCGCAATTGTTGGGCAAGACCGAACGTCCATCAGGGTCAGTGATGTCAAGAGTTCTGTGAGTAACCGGTACCAGTAGGAAACGTTTGTGTCGGGATAGGAGTCAAATGAAGAGAGAGAGACAAGAGACAATGGACTCTGGTCTCGTGATACAAACACGTCAGAGCCACGAGCAACAACATGGCGAGAGGAGATGCACAGATTCTTCGATGCAGGTTGATCGCAAACGGGACAAGTCCAAGGCACAAGCAACGAACGGCGCTAACCCACGATCATCGTTCGCTGTAGTCCATAGCCACGCGGCAAGTAAGTTCTATAGGCCAAAGGAGGCAATTGCCCGAGCTGAAAGCTATACGTAAAGACTGAGAAACGCGAGCTGCGTGCCTGTCACAGCCCGTCGCCGCTGCTGCCCTCCATCGGCAAATTTATTCGAACGGCAAGCCTCTTTTGCTGAATGTTCTCACGGCGCCGTTAGAAATAGGGGCTCACAACGATTTGATTGCCGAGCTCGATCTACAGCATCCTTCAGCCCAGCCAACGGCTCATAACACCACACCTCACCGTTCGTCACCGCTTGCATTTGTGTTGACTCAAATGTCCCCGACGTCATTGGCACAGAGTATCAGAGCGGTCACAGACTGAGACTGACGCTTAAAGTTAAGCTTCACGTGCAGAAGTGACACGGTCAACTCGCACCTTGCTTGACAACACAACACGACACAACACACGCAGCCGCAATCAATGGTGTAGGTGCTAGAGTGTAACTGCTGTAATCGTTCGTGTTCCTTGTCCATCATGCATCCCTAGTGCGTTCCTAGCTACCCGCGCCCAACATCCATCTTTCGCCACATGAAACCGATCAAGAATGTCCCAATCAACGTCACGGCCAGCTCCAGCGACACAATGCTGAACTGGCCCACTTGGTAGATGGTCGAACCCCACAGTGAACCCGAGGTACGTCCCGTGTAATTGCTCAGCTGGATCACTGTCGATGTCAGCCCATTGTACTTAGCCGGCACTTGCTTGGACAACAGCGAGAGCGTCACTGTCGTTAGCATGTTGTATCCAAGCGCCACCAGGAACCAGCTGGTGAAGAACGAGCCGAAGTTGAGCGAGTAGAGCATCCCCAACTTGCTCACTGCTGAGTGTGCTGGGTTCTCCAGCGAGCCCATGTGAAGCGAGAGACCGAGAAGGCCAAAAAGCAAACCCGCGGCCAGGATCAGGCGATCCTGCAAGTACTTGGCAGCGAATACGAGGGCGAATAGGATTGGCATCGTCGCTAGGCCTCCCAGTGCGATCACGTTACCAGCTTGATATTCGGACCATCCAAAGCGAAGATGGCCGAATACGGGGATGTTGGCTTCCCACGCACCAAGCACTAAGAAATTGACCATGCTGAACCAGCACATGGTCATGACCGAGAACTTTTGGGCCCAGTCGAGCTCGCGCATCATGCTTCTCAACGACAGCACCTCTACTGAAGCACCACCTTTCTGTGAGCCCACTGGCGCGACGTTACCTGTAGCTGCGAGCGCAGCCATCTCTACTGCAGCGTCCGGAGGATCCACCACTGGGTCGCGGAATACGATCCAAGTGACGATGAAGAAGACGCTAAAGATGCCCGCCATCAACCATCCTGAAGCCGTGAAACCGTTCCAGAGCCGGTGCTCATCCGTCATCGGCCTAATCTGCTTGGACAGCAATCCACCGATAAATGGCCCCACGGCCATCCCTCCTACCTGCGTCGTAACCAAACACGCCGACATCATGGTCCGCTTTGCTGTACCCACCACCGCCGCATCGGTCATGTACTTCTTGACATACATCCACGAAACAAATCCCGCTCCGAGGATCACACGTCCCGCGAACATGAGCCAGGCCGTGTCTGCTGCACCGGCAAGCGCGTACACGATCTCTCCTACCAAGATGCACACCGAGCTGAACAGAATAGGCATGTGGTAGACGCGGCTGTACCGTCTTGAAAACGGCACCAGGAACATTCCGGCAATGAGGGTACTGATGCCGATGGTGAGACCCGAGAACCACGTCGAGGCGCCGAGCTCGTTGGCATAGGCAGCAGAGGTGGGCACGATGATGAAGAACGTCATGTTGAGCAGGAAGTTGAGCAACAGAACGATGCCGCTTTGCGAGATGGGCGGAACATGGTCGGGCGCGACGATTGGCCAGGGCGAAGCCAGCACTGGTGTTGCCGCACCATCCGTTGGTGTGTGGGCGAGCTCGATATTGTTGAAGTCGAGCGTATCGGAAGCGCGCTCTAGATCCTTGATACTGTCTTTGCTGTCGGTCCGAGCCATGGCGGTCTGATTTAGCTTCTGGTCAGCTCCAGGCGTAATGGCATCTGCAGACTGCCTGCGGCTGACCACTGTGTCGGTATTATGTGCTGAAGCCATTGTCGCGCTGCTGACAATAGCCGAGTCTGTCGAGATCCAGCGTCAAGATGATGTTCGTGTTCCAAGAGTCCTTCGAGACGGACTTAAATGAGTGCCTGGGCAGACATGCTGTGAGTCGTGGAAGGCAGGGGGAAAGATGCAGACGTCAAGCCACGTTCAGCTGTCAAGCCGGGCCGAGACATGCTTGAAACTGCTGGCGGCAGAAGCGAGGAGTGACTCCATTCCTAACGGTTGCGTTTCCTAACCCCGGCTTTTTCTCCCTCTCTCCGCGGTCAAGCTACAGCTGACCCTTGCAGTTTTTCCGTACTGCCGCGGCGCTTCCCATAGAAAAAGGTTCACGAGACGCGATCCGCTAACGGTCCAAGCTTTGCAATGCTCTCACGTCACACAACACAGTGTCAGGAACACACACAACAAGAAATATGGAAAGCATTGATCAATTAGCGAATCTTGACAAGATCGACTTGACAAGAAAATCAAAGAGCCGCTCAGCTCGAGGTGAAGCTAGAACGAAAAGGGAACAAACAAAGATGTTGCCAACCTGCCCAGACCTCGTCGACAAGGAAGGCAAGCCCCCGAAACTCTAGCACCTGTTACAGTAACTAGAAGGGACTTGCCAAAACTCCAGGCCAGCTAGGTGCAATGAGGACAAGCTCGGCTGACATACCCAGCAGCGTAGCGAATGTGTAGGCCGCCGTACCACTGAGTATGCCCCACCTGCGCCCACGAACGGGACAGGTGGATTACTGTTGGACCCTCACCAGGAACCGCTACGGCTTAGAAGAGCGCGAGGCGGGCAGAATTAGGTCCAGTTTAAAAAAGAAGAAGGGCAAAGGATGAGAAGAGGGAAAGAGGAAAGCTCAAGGATCGAGGTGGTCAGGGCAGGGTTGCTCAAACGAAACGGGCTCGATAACGGAAAGGATGAGGAGCAGGGTTGTGAGAAGGCTTGGCGAGTTGCAACGAAACACAGTGCGGTGATTGGCAGCCGAAAGATGATGTTGAAGATGAGTTAGTAGGACATGGTGGTGGTTGATGGAGGAGGAAAGTGAAAGCTCGACAAGATCGCTTTCTTATACTCAGCGCAAAAAGTGATTTTCAAGCGTGGGAAGCCAATTTTTTCTTCCTGCGAAAGCGCAATCCAAAAATTGCGGCTCACGTGACGCGTCAATGCGTTCTTCTCCACTTTGATGCATCCCCACCATCTTGACATCCAGCTCTGCCATCCATTGCACCGCCCCAGCATAGACCATCACGCCAGCTTGCCACATCTATCGTCGATAACGCACGCGCGACAATCCGTTCATAGACGGCTTCGCTCAAGAACCGGCCGATCAAAGCGCATTTCACCGGGCTGCCTGGAACCTTTGCATTGGCGAACCTCACAAATCCAACGCAATCAAGGTCCTCGTTAGCGACTATTCTTGGGCCTTCGGACACTGGCCTCTGTTCAAGACACTCATAAGACAGCTTCACAATGAAGCTATCACCGGAGCTCCTGTCACGGAGCACCTCGTCCATCAACACGTTGAAGGATCGCGAGTTGGACCTGCGCGGGCTCAAGGTCCCTGCCATCGAGAACCTTGGAGTCACACGCGATCAGAACGACTCGATAGACTTGACCGACAACGACATCCGCTTCCTCGGCAACTTCCCTCTCCTCCGTCAGCTCAAACACTTGCAACTCAGCAACAACCTGATCACCCGCATCGACCCATTGATCGGCTCCTCGTTGCCCGCGTTACACTCATTGACATTGACCAACAACTCAATATCGGACCTATCCGAACTCGCGCATCTTGCCAAATGCTCACGGCTCGAGTACTTGTGTCTGATGGGCAACCCGGTGGCGAGAGAGAGCCATTATCGGGAGTTGGTGATTTGGAAATTGCCGCAAGTCAGGGTGTTGGATTTCCAAAGGATACGGGATAAGGAAAGGGCGCTGGCGAAGGAGTTGATGGAGAACGAGGATGGCGAGCCGTCAGCATTGGCGTTGGGTATCCTGAGAAAGGGCGAGGGCGCGATGGATGTGGATGTGCAGGTGGGCAAGGGACGCACGTTTGAGCCTGGCAGATTGAACGGATCGAAACGTCGACTGCTCACAGCGGAAGAGCGCAAGGCCATCGAGGATGCCATCGAAAAGAGCGAAAGCCTGGAGGAGATCCGCAGGCTGGAAGAGCAGCTCAAGATGGGACATACTTTCGTCGGATCTGGGTAGCGAAAGGCTGCCATACACTTGACGGGAGCACAGGCCCTCGATCGAAGTAGCACCTCACGCAGACAGTCTTTCGTCTTGACCGCAGGATACATCCCAGCCACACACACTCGGCTCAGGACGGTACCATCCGAATCCAACACTGCACTGTGCTGGCAACACGTAACTTTCATTGCTTCCTGACGTGCCAATCCATGTCACATTGTATTACTAGCATCTTGAACAATCGCATACTCGCTCATTTCCTCACACACCTCAGCAAACAGTATGTGTCCGCTAATAGTATACCTGGTGCCGTCGGACCATCTCTGTTCTTCAGATGGTGCAGACTTGTCTAGTTGACGAAAGGTGGCAGCTGAAACGGCAACGATTCTAGAGATCAATGGCATGACAGACGGAAAGAACCGAAAATGCTCGCAATACACTGCGCGTCAGTGTATTGGTCATCCGAGCCAACTTTTTTGCAAGATTGTTGGGCCGTCAAAAGCGGCTAAGGACGGCAACGGAAGTCGAGGAATACCAAACCAAATTTCGGATTTTTTGGTTTTTCTCGCAAGTGGTGGCAATCAAGAATTCCAAATAGTTGCCTAACGCAACCTAAGCCTACGCCTCGGCCTCAGCCTAAACATTACTGGAACGCAGCTCAGCTGCAGCCAATCAAACCCTTAACAGTGTTGCTCACCTCACCTCGGCTTCCTTCCGCTCTCACCACTGTCATCCACCACATACCCCTCATCTCTGGCCGCCGTCAAAGATGAGCTGCTGGGCATCTTCCGCTGCCTCGGTGCGAGCTGCTGCACCGCGGCTCCTTCGTACACGATCAACACTCACAGCAGCTCAGTCGCTAGTTGCACGAGCCGCGCCAAACTCTCTGGTGGCGTCGAGCTCCAGGTCCATCTTCTCTTCGGCCGCTCGTCTCAACACTACCACCAGTGCGGCTACCACCAAGACCATCTCTGGACAGGATATCTCGATTACGCTCAACGAGAATGGCGAGATTCCCGCAGCTCCCTATTCGCCACTTCCGTTGGCTGGAACCTCGCCCTCCTATCAGGTTCACCTCATCGTCCACCCTTACGACCAGGCACGACCAGCAGAGACATGGCCATCGCACCTCGAGTCTGTTTCGCCATTCCTCTCCGAGCTCGAGAGCCGCACCAAGAAGGGAGCCAGCCTGGAAGGCTACGGCATTTCGTTCTCCGCAGGCAACCCGCGCTCGTCCAACACCACCGCCAACCTTGAAGCATGGAACCCAGAGACGCCACGCATGATGCGTGCCGTCCCCAATTCTGCTCAGGAAGAGGAGCGCTTCCTTGTCTATGCATACACTACCAACGGCACCATGGTCACCGTCGGTCCTGTCTCGCTCAAGACCTTCGACGAGGGTGCTTCGTTCTGGGAGCGTGTCGACAAGGCTCTTGCATCTGCCCAGCCTCAGACAGGTCGTGCCAAGGAGGATGACGAGACGCACGTGTACGTCTGCACCCACGGTGCTCGCGACTGCAGGTGCGGCATTGCTGGCACCGCTGTTCTCGACGCACTCAAGGATCAAGTTCGCGCCCACGAGGCAGCTACAATCAAGTCGGGCAAGCAAGCTCCTAAGAAAGTCAAGGTCTTCCCTGTCAGCCATGTTGGCGGTCACGCTTGGGCAGCAAATGCCCTTGTTTACCCGCATGGCGATTGGTACGGCAACCTCCGAACGACAGACTCCAAGTTGGTCTTGCGTTCAGCGCTGGCTCCCGCTAGCTCCGTCCACGACCTCGAGGATCTCAGGGAGCGACTCGTACACTGGCCAAGGTGGCGTGGCAGGCTCGGCTTGAGCAAAGCGGCGCAGAGGGACCACTTCGCCGAGTGGGGCCCAGCTACCATCAACACTGCACACATCACCCCTCGCTCTCGCGGCTTGGCCACTTCATCGTCTCGACCTTCGCTCTTACCGTCCTCCTTTCCCTCCTCATCCTCTTCGGCGCAGTCCGTTAGGACGTACGCGACCGATGCACCAAAGAAGGTCTCGCCCCACATGGCCGCCTTCCGCGAGAAGTTGGCGGCGGATCTCTCGATCGACGACTTTGCCGCCGGCGATGCTTCCGACATTCTCTCCTCGTCCTCATCCACCGGTCGAGTCCAAATGGGTCGCACCGGTCAACCACGTCTGCCCTCGCACCTCAAGACCAAGATCCCTACCGGTGCCAACTACACACGAATCAAGTCGGATCTGCGCGGGCTTGGTCTCTCCACCGTCTGTGAGGAAGCCCGCTGTCCCAACATCGGCGAATGCTGGGGCGGCTCCGGTGGCAAGGACACTGCTACGGCTACGATTATGATCATGGGCGACACGTGCACAAGGGGCTGTCGCTTCTGTGCAGTCAAGACGTCGCGCGCACCCGCACCGCTCGATCCGCACGAGCCGGAGAACACTGCCGAGGCCATCTCTCGATGGGGGTTGGGCTACATCGTGCTCACCTCCGTCGACCGGGACGACCTTGCCGACGGCGGATCCGCGCACATCGCCAGCACGATTAGCAAGATCAAGTTCAAGTCGCCCAGCATCCTCGTCGAAGCGCTCGTCCCCGATTTCTCTGGCAACCAGGACTGCGTCCAGCAAGTCGTCGAGAGCGGTTTGGACGTGTTTGCGCACAACGTCGAGACTGTTGAACGCACAACGCCGTTTGTTCGAGACCGCCGCGCAAAGTACCGCCAGTCGCTCGCAGTGCTCGCACACGCCAAGGCGCTCAAGCCGGACCTGATCACCAAGACGTCCATCATGCTCGGCTGTGGCGAGCACGACGCCGAAGTCGAACAAACGCTTAGGGATCTCAGGGAGAATAACGTCGATGTGGTCACGTTCGGACAGTACATGCGCCCGACGAAGCGGCATATGAAGGTCGAAGAGTACGTGAGCCCAGAGAAATTCGAACACTGGCAGAAGAGAGCAGAGGAGTTAGGGTTCCTGTACGTCGCATCAGGCCCGCTGGTGAGGAGCAGCTACAAGGCTGGCGAGTTCTTTATCAAGAACGTGCTCAGGGAGAGGAGGATCAAGGCGGCGCAATCAACAGGGCTATTGGCGGAGGAAAAGAAGGAGGCAAACGTGGAATCCACAGCATAAGAACAGTGTTGGTTGTAATGATATCATGAGTGGTGGTATTCCAAAACGAAGAACAATGCTAAACGATATCCAAGGCTTGACTAGACTAGACAAGTGAACGAGTGCGTCCCGCCCCAAACGACGAGGAGGAGAGACTCGAGGGCAGTGAGATGAGTCCTCCGCTTTCCGACGACACTCCACTGCTGGGTGTGTGGAGCGGCGTTTCTTCAGGCAGTGAAACGTCGTCACTCTCGCTTCCACCACCCTCAGTGTACACCCAACTCCTCTCACCCCCATCGCTGTCACTTTGACTCCACTCCTCCTTCCCAACCTCTTCGACTTTCACCCAACTGGCGAACTCAAACGCGCCGCCGACCCCACCCCTCAACAACTCATCGACCTCTGCGCTGCTTATACCTTTCACCCTCACCGTCCAAACCTCGGGGTTTGAGGTAAGATCGATCTGGTCGACGAGGCCGGAGGCGTAGAGGATGCGAAGAATCGCTTTCGCGCGCAGGTACCTTCTATGTTCGTATTCCAGCGCCTGATTCGCATCGTGCAGGAAAGACGAGTCGAACAACCGCGGACCTACAAAGTGCGGAGTGGGCGGCGAGGGGTGGCGGCCGCCCAGAGTGTCAAAGAGCGGGTCGATTAGGCGCATCGTTACCACCACTTGAGCCTCGCAATCCGAAGAAATAGCGAGTGTGGGCAGGTGGAAGTACGTCGAGAGCTGTGCCTCGAACGCTTCACTTCCCGCCGCTACGCTCGATTCCGTGCGAGCCCGCGTGAGCTTCAACGCATTGCTCGGAAGGTTAGCAGAGCTGAACTTAGCGCCAGTCCTTCTCGGGCCGGCGAAGGGGCGAGTGTGGTGAATAGAGTGTGCGGGTGCGCGGCGGGCGAGTTTGGCTTTATCCTCGACTTGGTCCGCGGCAAGACGAAGGGCTAGGGGAGCTTGGACGATGAGGTGATCAAACACCCTCGCACCGCCGCTGCTGAACTTGCGCGCGGTCTGCAGCCCCACACTGCCCCTGAGTGGGGAATGGGAGAGTGCGCCAAACGCCGGTCGTGCGCCGTGACCGGAGAGTATACCTCGAGAGAAAGTGAGCGATGGCTTGCCCAGCGAGGCGTACGCGCGAGGAGATGCGGCAGAGGAGGGGGATCTGAATACTTGAAGGGCGCCTTTGAGCAGGTCAGGGCGCAGCGTATGGGTGCGCGAGAACACATTGAACAGCGAACGAGATGAAATCCGGAGCGAGCGGCGGAGTAAAGGTGTGCGCAGCGCACGAGTCGCACTCGCCACAAACCTCCTCAGCAGTGAAGCGACTTTGCTTCGAGCAACGGCGGTAGTGGTTGAGGAGGTGAATGCTCGCCTCGAGACAAGCTTGATGGGACTGTGCGAAACGAGTCGTGGATTGCAGATGTGAGCGATGGGCGAGAGCGAAGTGCCGGGACGAGGGGGCGGGCGGGTGCGAGCCTTGTTAGCCGCCCGGATGGCCCCACGCAGGGTGGCCGGTGTCGGCCTTATGATCATCGTGATTGATCCTCAAGATGATGATGGGTTGAAGCTGAGTTGGAGTGCTATGCGGGGGTGGCGAGAGAGCAATTAAGGGTCCTTTCCTGCACGTCCCGCGTTGCACCCTGTTCCTCTTTTCTCTCGTACGAGAGAACCCCCTCCGCGCCTTGTGGACTGCGCGTGTTACTCCCAAAAAGTGTTGTTCTCCCATCCCCTCTTCTTCCCGCCCTCCACCACGCACCACGCTCCTTCTCCAACGCTCACTTGCAAAATGGCGGACAATACAGCAGTAGCAGAAAGCTCGCAACAGAATGTGCGCGAGCTCAAACCGGTGATCAAGAACGTCGACATGTCCGAAGAGATGCAGGCCGAGACCATCGAGATCGCGTACGATGCTCTAGAGAAATTTGCCGTCGAAAAGGATATGGCCGGCCACGTCAAGCGCACCATGGACCAGAAGTTCGGACCCACATGGCACGCTGTTGTAGGCCAGAAGTACGGAAGCTATGTCACGCACGAGACAAAGCACTTTATCTACTTTTGTAAGTCGATCCGACCTTGAATGGAGAAAGAGATGGGAGATACTGACCAAGATGGTTTGATACGGTGGTGGTGGGACAGACTTGGGCCAGATGGCGTTCCTCCTCTGGCGTGCATGATACATGTTGGAGGGGAAATGTCAAGGCTACTAAACGATCCCGATACTAGGTTTACAGTGTAATCGAGTTTTCAAAACGCATCGTCCAACACACCAGGCTGTGCGACATGAATAGAGGATCAAGGTTTGAAGTGATCATGTCTACAAAGGGAGCAAGATGCTATGCGCCGATTCTCTGTCTCGCCCACATCAGGCTCTTCTGGATCGCTGCGAGAATGCCCAGATCCATCACACCCCCATCGCTCCCCTCTCCCCTCTCCCCTCCCTCCTTTCCCTCCACATTGACCTCGGCAGCTTGACCATCGCCCTTTCCTGCGCCCACACTTGTCCCGAACCATCCGTCCAAGGACCCCTTCTCCCCCGCACTTTTCCCCTTGTTTGCTGGTGGCTTGATCTCGCGGCCCCACATATCATAACTCACCACCCCATTCCCCGATGCGAGACTTTCGCCCCAGCCGTCCTTGGTTGTGCCGTCACGGCCGTTGAGTTTAGCGTCGAGGATGCTCGAGATCTCGGCGACCAGCCGTGGGAAGGCGCGCTCGTACATGCTCGCCAGTTCCAAATCGAGCAGCACTAAACCCTTGCGCGCAGTGAACGGCGCAAGATGATTATGCTTGCGGATGAGATCGTTGAGGCGCTTGATCTCCACCTCGTGATACGCCCGTTCCCTCTCCAGCCACTCGCTATTGCGGTATCTCTTAGCCACGTCTAGCAGTCTCTTCTGGCCCTCTGTCGCTGCCCCCGCCGACAATTGCACCGGTTCCAGCCCTTGAGACAACGTTGCCGACGTAGTCACCATCCTCGATGCGCGCCGGACCCAAGCATCAACCATCCTCCCGCGCCAACTGCTCAGCTCTGTCTCCAACTCGACATTAAGCTCGACCCACGGCGGCGCCGCTCCCTGCCTCTTGACGATCCTATTCATAAAATACTCCTCTCTCGCGAGGAACGGGTTCTTCTCCTCCATATCGCGCTTGATCGGTTTCCCCCTCAGCTTATTTTCCCGAAACACACCCGCATCGTACGCAGTTTTGATGCGCTTCTCCACCACGCTATCCCACCCCTGCGCATGCCCCAGCTGCAGCTGCAAATTGCGGTTCGTATCGCTCACCTCATCCCCTCTCACTTCCCCCTCTTCCACAGCAGAGGAGTTCAAGGAAGAGTTGGTGAGCTGGTAGTCGAGGACACTGTCGCGTGCGTTGACGAGCTTACTGCGACGTTGGGCGGTTTTCAACGTCTGGCGTAGTTGGTTCATCGCTTTCGAGTCATCCACGCGCAAACTGGCAAGGTTGACACCGGCGGCTTTGAGCGTCTTGCGCATCTCCGACGTAGCCGTTGAGGAAGAGGAGGTTTTGAGGAATTGGCCGTAGTGGATGCTGGGCGTGTCGGCAGCGCCGGCACCGAGCAGGTGGGGCGGGCGCACGTAGACGGCTCTCCATGGCTTTGCGTCTGGGGTTTTGGGGAGTTTGCGACCGCCTTCAAACTCGCCATCCCCCACAATGCTGCTTTCCAGATTCGAGAACGAGGTGTACGACGACGGCGGTTCGCCAGGTTTCGTCGGATTCTGAAAGCCCGCTTTGATCTTTTCATCCGCAGGGTCGGTGGAGGGGTTGGAGGAAGGGATGCGCAGCGGTTTGTATTTGTCCATAAGCATGCGCAGGACAGTATCTTGCACGCGCTCCTCGCCCGTCCATATCGGATCGTTCGGGTCAGGTTGGAACGACTGCCGCGCAAGATGCTGCTCTTCTTCTTTTTCTAAGCGGAGAGCTTCAGCGAGTAGACGGTCGGAGCCGGTCAGGCCTTCGACCGCAGACGATGATGATGAGCGCTCGTCGGCATCGGAAACACTCTCGCTGCGTGCGGGAGTCGCATGTTTGGCTTGAGCGTTGTGGTTCGGTAAGCAGGTGGCGATCGAGCGGGTGTAAAGCGGAGGGGAAAGGCGAGATGGACCCGCTAGGGCGATGACAAGTCTCGTCCTCGCCACCATTGTAGCGTAGCGTATCGTGTGGGTGGTGGTTGATGCAGGTCAAGAGTTAGAAGCGGCATTTGCCACAAATCTCAGCCGCGCACTGCACCTTTTCCAGGGTCCAATTTACGCCAACTACTCCACACGACACCGCGGAAAAAGAAATCGCCGACATATTCAATCTGTTTGCTAGTTCCAAGTCATACATACCTGTTACAGTATCAGGCCACGCAATTCTGCTTACCATTTGCATAAGAACAAACAACGTCTGTAACTGAGAGAGACAACTGAAACCAGCTTCATCGAGGAACACCAGACAGGAAAAGTCGATTTGGAAATAGATTACAAGATTGAGCGCCAAAAATACGACACCAACAGGATTTGAACCTGTGCTCCCAGAGGGAATGGCATATTGTTTGTTGAGTAGGAAGATACTTCTAGAATGATGTGATTCTAGTGCCACGCGATAACCACTCCGCCATAGTGCCTTGGATGTTGGGAGAAGCGAAAGTTGCGTACATATAGGTTTCATACAATCCACCTTTCAACGTCCTCAGTTTTAGACCCAAGAAGTTTGCAGCCGCTCACAACGCATGGCATGGCATGGCACGAACAGGAGCAGGTCAGGTAGACGAGGTTGAAATGTTCCTAGATCAGAGCGATGGAGTGTCCTTGTGATTGCATCTTCGACTACGAATCCGGGGTGGGTGGATGAGAGACTTGGATGGCAGGCACGCCTTGGGCGGCGGTCTTGGAACTGACGCTTTTGCGCTGTCGCAGCCCCTTCTGGCTCTCGCCTTCTGTGTTCCTTGCTGCCTGGCTAACGAATCCAAATGCACTTGCTTGTTTTCTCTGTCCGTTCTCGTCCTGCTCTAGCTCGTCATCAGTATCCACATCGTGTGCGTGTGTGCGGGCGTACCCCTTTTTGTTCCTCCTGTTGAGTATCCCCGAAGCAGACGGGAGTTGAAGCGCAGAAGACCGACTTACTTGCTCGCCATCTTGGTTTTTGGGATCGAGGAGGGGCCGCATGACGGCCTTCCAATTACCCGCCCACGTGCTCCTCCTACCTCTCTGCCCATCAAACCTTCCTTCCTCCCCCTCGGGGGCGAGGCCGGGGCTGTGGAGCAGCGTCATGCTCGGGTTCGGGCTCATCGGCACCCCGCCCGCACTCTTTGGCTCCCCCAACAACCCCCCTGTCGCACTGGGTGGATCTGCGAACGGCGCGCGCATCCCTTCCCGCGTACTCAACCAGTTGGGCTCCGGGTGGCGCGCAAGCAGACTCTCCCACCCCCTCGCCAGCCCCTCAGCGTCCCTGAACACTAATCCGTTGTATCGATCGCGCACCAGCTCGTCGAGGCACGCAAAGTCCAGAGCGCAGACGGGCAGCCCGCACCCGAGCATATCCACCACCTTCATCGGCAGATCCAACCCGGACGACGAACTGTGCAGAGACACGCCAATGTCGGCAGAGCCGAGGAGGACGGGGTAGTCTTCGGTCTCGAGCCACGCGGTGCGGATGCGCACGAAGCGCCAGTGTTCCGTGGACTCGAGCTGGGCGATCTCGGAGAGATAGCGCGATTTCAGCTCGCCTTTGCCAGTGACGATGATCAGGAGTGACGGCAGAGTGGTCGCGGGTTCGAAGGGGAGTGTGGCGGTGCGCAGTGTGCCGATCGAGGGACGACGGCGCTCTTTGCTCGTCCGGATCGGCTCGCTGTCCCCGCCGAACGGAGAAGGGGGCGACGAGGTGGGTGACAGAAGACTATCATTGGTCGAGCTGCGCGAGTGAGTGGACGAGCTCGGCGCAGCATTCCCATCCTCAAGCGCCCGGGCACGGTACTCATACAGCCTAGCCGCACGAAGCAGGAGCCCAAAATCTTCATCTGCCGTCCAACTCGTACTGCTCACCACCAACGCTGGCCTATCCTCCCTCCTCTCCACCTCTCCATCCTCCTTTTGCTTCGTAAACGGCGTGCTCTCCGGCAGCGAGTACTTGGGCAGGAACTCGTCCCCTATCGCCGGCTTGATGTCGGGGAGGATCTTAGCGAGTAACCTATGCGCCTCGTCCTTAGTCGCTCTGCGGAAGTGCTTGGGCGGTCTATCATGCAGCACCACCTTCTCGCCTTCCAGCTTCCAGTTGACTTCGAGATAACTTTTCATCGCTTGGGTCACGAACAAATGCCCAAAGGCCCTCCTCCCACTCCACCTCTCCAACCTCTCCGCCAACTTCACCAGCCTACTCCCCGTCCCCAACCTCATCGCCAGAATCGTATACGCGAGATTATGCCAATCAATTATCACCCTTGCCTTCACCAGCGCCGCTGCTGCCTTCACTATCACTAAAGTTGGCAATGCGGGCGGTGTTTGCACCAAGATCACTTCTGGCGGCGGGGAGACTTTAGTCGTCAATTCCAGGAACAACGACCATGCTTGCAAGAGCAACTTGAACGGGGCGATGGCGATGAACGCTTTGCGCGGGAGACGGGCGATCCAAGAGGGTGGGGTGGTGAGGTGGTGTTGTCTGATGGAAGCGCGACGGAGGGCGGGGGGGAGAGAGGAGCCGGGGTAGCCGACGATGGCGACTTTGAAGCCTTCGTTGGCGAGCGATTCGACGTGGAAGCACATGCGTGGCGAGCGGCCAATGTCGCCCAGCACGACGACGGCGGCGGAGCGACCGAGACATGCGGACGATTTGCGGTGGGAGGTGGTGCGGTACGCCGAGATGTAGATGCACAGGCACAGCAGCCCGATGATGGGCAGCAGCACCAGGCAGAACACCAGCAAAAGCAGGCCGAGCAGCATGTTGGCGAATTCCCAATGGTCCTCGGAGCGTGTCCATGCTAGATGCTTGGTGGAGGAGAGAGGTGAAGGATGGGGAGATAGAGGGAGACGGGTAAGAAGAAAGTGCAAGCGAGGAAAGTGTTGGACTCTGCACGCTCAACCTTGTTTCTCACTACAAACCCGCGTAATGTGCGTATCCGAAGTGTAATCATCTGTGCGCATATTTGTATTGCGCACATGCAAATCGCCCGGTTTTTGACAGCCGCCCCGTCCTTCCATCCTTCCCTCTCTCACACCCTCCACCGCTTTCTTTCTTCTTACCCTTGGTCCTCCTCATCTCACGTCCGTCTAGCAACATGCGCATGGTAAGCCACTCCCCCTCCCTCTCCTCTTCTTCCCACTGCTATTGTTCATGCTGACATTGTGCGCTTTTGGTAGTTATCCGAGCAAGAAGCGAACGAGATCGAGGTGACGTGGGAAGACCAGCAGGCGATCAATGCGTTTTCGCGGCTCAACTCGACCTACTCTGACGTCGAAGACGACCTTCGCATCCACAAGGAACAACGAGAAGCACTCGATGATCTCGCGATGGAGCTCGAGCTCGCGGACGAGGACGAAAAGGTGCTCTACAAGATCGCAGATACCTTCGTAGCCCTCCCGCACACCGAGGCAATGGAGAGACTCGAGAAGGAACAGCAAGAGGCAGATGAGCAAATCAAGGCGTTGACAAACAAGTTGGAGGCGTATGAGGACGAGATGAAGAGCCTCAAGGTCAAGCTTTATGCCAAGTTCGGCGACAATATCAGTGAGTACGACGGACAATCTCAACATCAACTTAGCTCAGAAGAGCGGAGGACATCAGTAACGCTAACAACCGTCATCCCTTTCTCACACTACGCGCATTTGATCCTTGACCTCTGCCGTTCACAGACTTGGAACGAGACTAAAGCACCCACCTCGCTCACTCCTCCCAGAATCACTACCATACTGCATCCACAGCCAACCTGTACTTGTACCGAATACCTCGACTCTCAATCAAACAATCTTCCACAGCAATCCAGACCATGCACTGCACACTGAGAAGAGAAACAAAAGAATGACATTGTCTACCGACTTGGAGAGGAACCCCGCCGAAACCTATGGACCGAACTACACTTGACCACTGATCTACGATCATGATCGTGACGACGACGTGAAAACAAGACCGAGCAAGACTATCGAACCAAGGGAATGTATTATGCGACAAAAGATGCGGGCTTCTAAGGGTTGGCCAGGTGCAGCCCAGCAGCATTAGCCCTGGCCGCGGCGTCCGGAGATGCCTGCCTCTGGTCCTGCGGCGGCGCCTGGTGTTCGTGTTCGTACCCATACTGCTGCTGCTGCTGACCCTGGAAGTACTGTGGCTGCTGGGGCGGCGAGCTTCCCTGGTAGTGCTGCGGGTACTGCTGAGGACTCTGCGCGCCCAGCGGAGGCGACTGGTATCCATACTGCGAGTGTCCCTCCTGACTACCAACCTTGTCGCCCACTTGCGATCCGGGCGCACCCACCTGTGTCGAGCCGACTGAGAGCGAGTGCGACAAGCCAGGACCACCGTGTGTCTGAGACTGAACGGGCGAAGTGTAGTCCGGAGCAGCACCCCAAGCCTCTCCCTGTGGATAGGTCGCGCCAGGGTGACCGGCCCACTGCTGGCCGGCCTGCATACCGTACTGTCCGTACTGATCAGGGTAGCCGTGCTGAGCGTAGTACTCGTCATAGCCCTGCTGGTGCTGAGCGTACTCGTGTGCGCCGTAAGCTCCAGCACCGGCTGCACCAGCCGCAGCCCACGCCGCGCCGTTGTCGACGTTCTGGTAGTGGTAAGGCTGCTGTGCCATCTCGTGTGGGATATTGTCCATCTGGATCTCGTTGACGTTAGCTACCGAGCCACCCTTGCCCTCACCGCTACCACCAGCTCCGCGACCGTACACCGCCTCAGCCGAGTTCTCGTTGACGTGGTCATTCTCCTGTCCGAAGCTGAGCCATTCGACCTCCTTGGCCTTCTTGGCCCTCTTCCGCAATGGCAGCAAGATGAGCCATACGAGGATGATGATGAAAGCAAGACCACCGGCGACACCACCGATAATGGCACCGAGGTTGGTGCTAGATCCGCCGCCGCTGTTGGTGCGAGCGCTTGTAGCAGTGGGAGCCGAAGTGGAAAGACCGGTGATCAAGTTGCCATTGGATCCAGTTGAGGTGTATGTAACGGTCACCACGGGGATAGAAGAGTAAGCAGAGGAAGTGGTGAGGGGCGCACTGGAAGTGGTAGGCGCTACCGACGAGGTTGAGGACGAGGTGATGGGATCGGTAGTGGTGGTTGAAGTCGGAGTGCTGGTTGTGGTCGGAGTGCTGGACGTGCTAGTGGTGGTGGGAGTGGTGGTGGCAGAGGTGGAAGTAGAAGTTGGGGTGGTGGAAGTGGTGGTAGGAGTGCTGACTGTAGATACGGAGCTGAGTGTTGGACTAGCGGAAGCAGATGTAATCACATTCGGAGACGAGTTTTGAGGCGATCGTGCAAGTCCAGCCATTCGTGGGACATCGACATCAGCAGGTGGAGGGCGAACAACGGAAGGTTGGTCGTCGGTGATGACCGACGGGTCATCGCGAAGAGATGCCATTTTGAGGACGAGAGACGAGTCGAGCCAGCCGAACGAGAGTAGGTAGGGGGTATCAAAGAGTGTAGAGGAGAGCAAGACACGGGGGTCAGTATATGCAAAGGTGATGAGAGGAAGCTGGTGGTGAAGAGTCAAAGGATCACCCGAAGCCTGATCGCCAAGCTGAGTGGCGAAGAAGCGTCTATGGAAGTGGTCCCTGAGGTGCTGGCTGCAGAGAGAGATACAAGCCAGAGTGCCAAGCTCGATGCAGAGGATGCAAGAAAGGAAGCAAAAAAGGGGACAAATGCAACACGCGCAAGGGATAACGACAACGACTCTGGCGGTAGAGTGAAGTGGGTCTTATCCTCACACTTTTGATTCTCTTGCCTGCCAAGACGCAAAGCTTGAAAGCTTCTTGGGCCTTGCCTGCACTTGATGTTGCGAAAGCTTTGCACTGCGAGGGAAAGGCATGGGAGCCGGAGAAAACTTACGTAGTAGCCTGACGCTTGTACAGCGCAGGAATAGCTCGAGCTGGGGCGGACATGCTGAAGCTGCTGCACTGAGATGAAGTTGAGCCGAAACCGTGCGTATGGCAATGCCAAAGTTAAATTCCAATGCTGCAGGAGAGCGCAGTGACCGATCGATGAAGGCGGTGTGACAGCGTGGTGGGGAGCTGCGTGGTGGGCGTCGGTCGAATCAGCCAGCGTGTGGTAAAGTCACGATGCAGATCGAAGGTGTGTGGTCGGATATATGGACGTCGGGAAGCAAAGGATGGCGATCCGATAAACCCAGATGTGTAGTCACTGGCAGTGTTATCGACGACAACCAAAGTTGAGCCAAAAACGATGTCGGCGTGCGTGCGTATGTGCGTGCGTGCGCTTAAACGAGGCTGAGCCAAATTTGCGTGAATTCGGTCGGTCGATCTGGATTTGCGCCGTCGTCTGTTGCGGGAGCTCCGAAACCTTTTCGCTTGATCACGGAAGGGTGCGGGTAAGGGCTAAGTTTATGATACGGTACTGTATGCAGGTGGATGATGTGATGGTGGGTTGCGTTGTTGCTGATTGCAATGCGTCGAATTGTGATTTGAGAAAGCAAGTTTGGTGGTGGCTGTGGAGCGGGAAGACGCTTGTGCGGTCGCTATTGGTCCAAGGCAGCGGGAGTCAAGTTTCGTGGCACAGATACTGGCTCCCCAAGGCTCGATCCAGAGGCAACCACAATGCAAGCACATCGAACCACACACTGAAACACAGCCAAGCCAGCGCAGAAAGGGGAAGTGTGCATGCTCACAAAATCAACACACGAGCATCTTTTGCACTGCACAGCACAGCACAGCACGACAGCAAAGAAAGCGAACAGTCACACTTGACTTACATGCAAAAGATCTCGCGCGAGGAAAAAGAGCGTTTCGCTTTGACAGCACGGCGTCCCGACATGCAGCAACACTGGATCATGGGATGCAATGCACTGCACCACGCTAAGGCCACGAGTTCCATCGAAAAGACCAAAAGCCAAAATTCAACCGTTTCAACCGCCCGCGAGGGTTTAGAAATTTATGAAACTCAAAAGAAGGTCAGAAGCTACACGAATTCAACTTTCTCACAGAATTCAGCAGAGTGAAGAGCAAGCAAGGGTCGTGTGTCCCTCGAACGCTTGAGGCGGTGCAACTCCGGCACCAACATAGGCCCGCATCAGGTGAAATTTGGCTGGCCTTTCATCATGCTTGACGCCCCGCTTGTCTCTCAATTGACACTCTGGCTTGCCCGTGGGTGTGAACTTTCCCGTCCCGTGGTCATGCTTTCTCTTCTTCTTTCTATCACCTTCACAGTCTCATTTGTCGACCTTGCTCGGTGCCGAAGGAGACCTTGATCTGGCTTCAAAGAGAATTCAATTCAGAGGTTGGTCTGACTGTTGCCTGCTCTTCTCTGTTCCATGCCAAGAGGGAAGAGCTTCCATCTCGCTCGTCTCGTGACAGTCAGCTTTTCTTCTGTCTTCGCCTGGTATCCCGGCAGACCTTACCCTGGTTTTTTGAGTGTGTGCATATGCTTGAGCTGTCAGCGGTGCTTCGGACCTTTTTGTTCTTTCCAATATTCTTTTTTTCTACTGCGATTCTCTCGGGCGGAGAAACACACAACACAATCGCCGTCCCTTCTTTCTGATACAGACACACTCTTACCATCGTTCCCATTCATTTGCTTGGCGAGCGAGGCAGAGGAAGAAAAAGCTATGACGTCCCCCCCAGCGGGTCCTGGACGGTTGGCCGAGGAGACGAACGCCGGTGAAGAGCGGCTGAGACGCGACTTAGTGTGCACGGCGGGAGCGCGTGGGCGGTGCAGGGGCAGTGCGAGTTTGCCTGTCTAAGCGAGCAGTCAAGCGCAGCTTCACGTGAGAGACCAAAGTCAAGCCGAGGCGAGCGAGTTGAAAAAAGAAAAAAAAAAAAAAAAAAAAAAAAAAAAACCGTGTGCGTGGGTGGACCCTTGTTGTTTCTCTCGCGTTGTTGTTGCTGTTGTTCTTTTTCTTCTCGATCTAGAAAAATCCTCGCGATCGGGGAAAGATTGCCAAAAACTTATCGCGATAGGATTTTGGGATTGACGCAACCGCAAACGCAAATCACAACATCACCATTTGCAAGCCTCTTCATACCGGCGCTCGTCATCTTAACACCCGTTCACAAGACGCCATCCGTGCCGATTGAATGCCGGGAATGCATACAATAGCAATCTCGCCATGCCTGGCTAGCGAGCGTCTGAGAATGTCGCAGGACCCCGCCCGAAATTTTGGCTCTGCTGTTCTTGCAGATCCACAAACTGAACCCTGAATCACGTCTTGGTTGACCTCATTCTCAGCCCTCAATGTCCCACTCGTCCCACTCGTCCCACTCCAGCTGTTGCGTGGCACTGTTGGTCTGCTATGATTGATTGCATATGAAGCGCGGGGCCAAGTTGGTTTGCATGGAGCTGCCCGGACAACGCTGGTTGCTTCTCTTCCACCACATTACTCCAGTTGAACGAGGAGCAACCAGGCCCGAACCATGTCTTCGTTTAGCAGAACGACCCAACCCGCGGCTAGCACTTCGCAGCTGCAGCGGCCCTTCCACGTAGCAGGCTCGTCGAGCACAGGCACAAGGAACCGCCTGAATGCGTCGTTAGGCAAACAGCATTTCGTCGTCGATCCCAGTGCTGTCGCTGCACCACCACCCACTGAACCTGGCTCGAGCAGCGGCAGCAAAGCCTTGTTCGAAGCGGTGCCGAGAAACGCCGACTTTGAGTCGCTCAGGGGCATCCTCGCTCGTCTACCCCGTGGGATCGTCGACGACGCTGATGCCGACCGTGATGAGGAGGAGGACGAAGACCTCTCGAGCCTGGACTACACCATCCGCCAAGGGGTCATGTATACTCGATCGCGGCTGCCATCACTCGACTATGCCAGCGTCGAGCTCTGGAAATCGCTGCACCACTTCCGCCCTCTCCATGCCGACTATGCGCTTGGCTACCTAGAGCACCTCACCCCTCCGCACCCGCTTCCACCATCTGACTCTGCATCTGCAGCACTTTGCCCGGTGTTTTCCTCCACCTCCTCGCGTGGCCTAGCGCAACTTCGACGCTCCTTCAATTGGGCCAGTCTCCCCTCTCTCCCAGAGAGTATCGAGCGCACGTGGTACGGCGTGCTCTTCCTGTCCGTCCGCAAAGCCGGGTCGGAATCTGTGTCGTTCTACCAAGCCGACCGCTTGGCGCATGAAGAAGCGACACGTTCCGGAGGGCTCATTATGTACTGGTATGGCGCGCCGCATCCGACCAACGGCGCGAATCTGGCGACTTGCATTTGGACCTCGCGCACCGCCGCCATCGCTGCATCCAAGCTGCCCCTCCATAAGAAAGCTGCAGCGTACTCGGCGCCAAGTTACGAGCGGTACGATTTGGTGAGGTACAAAGTCGTCAAGCGCAGCTCCGAGACAAGATTACGCATCGAGCCGTGGACGAAAGAAGACGATGAACGAGAGAAGGTAGATCTTGCAAACTAGAGGTCCTGTCGTAATGCGTGTACTGATCCGAATGCAAGCATGATTCTGAGAACTTTTGAGTGTGCGTGGATGTTGTTGTGTGACATCACATGATTTGAGAGGCGTCTCCGCGGAGAGAGAGATAGGCATTGTCGACGCCGGGTCCGAACTGCTTGATGATTTCGTATACCTCGACCGAGTGATATCTCAAACCCGACTTCGGATCCGTGTAGGGTGCGATGAGCCCTGTCACATCGCAATACTTCTTCGCTGGTCGAAGACTTGGTGGAGCCTCGACGGAAAAGTAATTCGGAATCTCCCTCTTCGGCGCACTTGGATCGACCACTTCCTCCTCCGCCGCCGCCTCCGTTTCCTGCTTCGCCTCCTGCTTCACCTCCTCTTCCGCCTTCACCTGCTCTTGCTCTTCCTCCACACCTTCCGTCTTAGCCGCCTCTTTGGCGAGCCGCTCTCTCTCCTCTCTCCTCGCTACTGCCTGCAATGCCGCGCCCACCAACCGACTCTTCTGCGGCTGCGCCACTTTCTTCTTCCTCTCCTTGAACTTTGCTCCCGCCGCCCTCATCATCGCCTCTCTCTCGCTTTGTAGCAATTGCTTCAAGCTCTTGTTCCGTCTCGACAGGTTGGAGCTCATCTTTGTCATTTTGGCGGTGAACTCTGGCGACTTGAACGGCTTCGGTGCCGCATGGAATGATAGCGTCTCTGCTAGCGATGGAGGAGCGGGTGTGGCTGACGTCGAGGCGGACGCAGATCCCCCCAGCCCGGAAGAGCGTGATTTCAAGTTGGACATGTTGGCGGAAACGGGTATATGGATGAATGGCGAGCTGTTGGAGGAGAGTAAGAAGATGATGGTCCAAGTGATGGTCGTGCGCCAGATTGGCACGCAACACTTTCGGTCGCCATGGCCGAGATCCGATAAAAATGGGAACAACTGTGCGCGGAGAATTGTTTTCATTTTTCTCTTTATTTTTCCTGCCTTTTTTGGTGCTTTTTTCGTGTATTTTGGGTCTGGATTTGTTTGACAGGAGACTGCATCTGAAGCGGATATACTGTATTGGCAGTGAGCATTTCTTTGGCATGGTTGTTGACACTGGTCTCGGCTTCGGTAATGCAGTCCATCGCTTCTTATCTGCACAGTCGGACAAAAACAGCAGCATGCATATCAATTCCCCGTATCACGAGCCCAAACAAGCAAATAAGCGGCAAGCCACACCGTCCCGTTCCGCCGCATTAGCATCGTGAAAGCCCATCAAGCGAGCATGTGTTGTGGCCGAAGGGTGAGGTGATGAGTGGGACAGAGTGTAGAGTTGGAGAGAGTGCCAATTTACTCTCTCTACGCTAGTGCAGTGGCGCATGATTCCGAGTGTGCGTAGGCCAACAACAACTGCCCGGCATCGTGAGGGCTGTAGGCGACCTCGAATGGTTCTGAAGAACGTCTTTTCGCTTCAGACTCCGCTCGCTTGGGCAGAGCCTGTTTGAGCAACTGAAAGCATCTTATTGTACCTGAAATGCTATTCATTGTTGACCCTCAACGTCCGCTTTCGTTCACTTCATCATATATGCTCCTCCTCAGACCTCGCCTTTCCTACAGTATACCCTCAAGAAACCAGGATAGAGCATAACGACGACCACGATCCAAGATGCTGTTCAATTGCTTCCGACCTCGTGCTGCAAAGGAGGTTGATGCGGCCGTTAAGGCTTCAGCAAAGCAGTCTAGCGAGTCATCGACCAGCACCGTTGTCGACGAGAAGCACGATGGCCATGACTCGGTTTCGCTGCACATCCACAACCGCACCTCGACCGAGTTCCTAGCTCAATCCGTCTTTGGCGCTGTCAATGCCACGGTGAAGTCGCAGCGAGTCGCATCGTCCAGCATCCCCGCCTCGCTCAACGCTGGCGAAGGCGTCTTTGGCGTCCGCAGCACGCCCGTCCGGATCCAAGCGAGGCAGGGCATTAAAGTGCCAGCGATCAAGATCCAGCACTCCACCGCGGCGGCAACATCTGGGTATAGCGTAAATCTCACTCTAAACCCTAGAGGCAGTAGTACTCAGGGGACGTCTGGATTCACAGCAACACTCGCTGCACCGCCGGCAGTCCAATCTAGTAACTCTGCCGCCGCGGGTGCGAAGAACAAGAAAAGTTCAAACAAAGAGGATAGGCCGAAATGCTTGTGGAAGCCGCTCGAGCTTGCGTCTACGGATATCGCTGAAATGAACCGCACCTACCGGAAAGGCTCCTCGTCGAGCGAGTTACCGTACCAGGCGCTGCAGTACACTGAGGCCTCGACGAACACGATCCACGTGCTCCTCCTCCCGCAACTCTCACTCTCCACCTGGATGTCTCTCCTCCCTGACTCTGGCCCACTCTCCTCATTCTGCATACCTGGCACGCACGAATCGTGCGCACTCTACGGCTGGCCCGTCTCCACCTGCCAATCACCCGCCTCCACCATCGCCTACCAGCTCTCGCGTGGGATTCGCTTCCTCGACATCCGCCTTTCCCTCTTTGGCGAACCAGGCTCGCAATATCTGCGCGCCTACCACGGCGTCAGCGACCAGAAGATCGAATTCCCCGCCATCCTCTCGCAGATCTACACCTTTTTGCAAACCAACCCGACAGAGACGGTCATCATGTCGATCATGCAGGAAAACCGCGCCTCGGGATTTCAAGATGCCGTCTTCACCCATGTCAACCAGAACCGCAATGCGTGGTATCTCGAGACCGGTGTGCCGAAGTTGGGGGAGGTGAGGGGGAAGATCGTGCTCCTCTCGTGCTTCGGCAGCTCTGACTCGCAACCGGGTGGAATCCACCCGCCCATCTGGCCCGACTCCAACCCCTCCCCCTTCACATACCTCCTTCCGGACGGGACGAAGGTGGTGACGCAGGACTGGTACGATATCGGAACACTCAAATATACCAAGGAAGATCGCGCTGGTGAATGAATGCCTCGACCTCTCCGGCGCGAACGAGGTGTTTGGGATTAATTTTACAAGTGGGTCGAGCTGCCCCAGAGCGCTCCCGCCGTGGGTTGCTAAGGGCACGGGCGACCAGAAGCGAGCCAAAGAAGGGTTGGCGGGTTGGAGGGATAACTTAGGTGTGAATGCGCTGCTCGTCGATACGTTTGCTACTCGCCTACAGCCATCTACATTGCAAAGAGCCGGCCTGATGAACGTGTTCGCACTCGACTTCTTCGACCAAGGCAATCTCGGCGCCGACCTCGCCACCCTAATCATCCAGGCGAACTTCCAATAATATCTCACTCTCGTAATCTGAATTGTTCATGGGTATCTATTGCAAAGTATGTGCGAATTAGTGAGCTAAGAGCGCGAACGGATCGGGCCTCGGTTCTGTGCCGGGGCTAGGGCTGAGAGGGATGGCTCGGCCGTCGCCGAGGTCGAGCAGGAGCACTGAGCAGAATTGTTCGTGCAGATCATCGCCTCCGCTCTCTTCCTTCTCCCTATGCTTTCCGATACCGTCGTGGACCGCGGGCGGGAAGGCGGCGTTGATATCGCTCGGCGTCTCCGGTGCAAAGTTACAGCTCAACGGACTTCCCGCACCGCCGCCATCACTCAGCTCGCCTGGAATTAGACGAGGCGTGGGGGCGATCTCTTCCGACTCATCCCGCACATGGCTCCCTGCGAGCACCGGCATAGCGGAAGCGTCGTAGTACGCCGTCTCTCTTCGCCTCGCGTCCGCAGGGAATGTGGGGGTGGTGGGCGAATACTCGTCCTCGTGCGGAGCAAATACACTCGCAGACGGGAGAGGAGGTGCGTCGGGGCGGAAAGGGGAGGCGAGATTCCACTGTGGTTGGTTCCATTGCACCTGCGTGCCAGCCGAAATGCTTGAGCGGGGGTGTGTGTTATGAGTGGTGATGGAGAGACCGGCGGATGAAGGCGGCGTCATGTGCGGGTCGACTGATCCGCTTTCCGTCCTCTGCATCGCCGCCGCCGCGGGTGGTGCGGACATCGTGGCGAACGGATCAGCGATCATCACCGCCGGTGCTGGCGATAGCATTGGCAACCTCGTCACTGGCACTGTTGCTGGCGCAGGTGTTGCTCTTGCGCCCCAATCCGGCAGATTCCACTCGAACGGCGCCGGCGCCGCCACCGCCCTTGCTCCATTACCCCCACTAACCCCCGCACTGCTTTTCTTGGCCTCAACATCCGTCGTGTACAACGCGATCTCCTCCGTCAACGATAACGACACCACACTCGCTGCATCATCCCCCCCTTCCTCACTGACCCCCCTTCTACTCTTCAACTGCTTCAACCGTTCCTGCAGTTTTTCTCGCTGGAGTTGCGAGGCTTCCATATCCAGCCCGACTGCGGGGCCGGAGATGCTTTTCCTCCCCACAGCGGAAACGGTGTGCAGGGGGGCGGAGCCGATGACGGCGAGACTGCCTTTCCTCTCATCCGGCCGCCACTGGTGCGAGCCGTACAGCCACGTATCGCAAATCGCCATCGCCGCTGTCACGCCACTCGGTCTCGGCGTCGCGTCCATCTCGTAAGCTCCATAGCTGTCTCGTTCGGACGCGGCGAGGTCGGACGAGTCGCGCTCGCCGCGGCAGACAATGCTCAGACTCCGCCGGTGGCTATCACTCCCACTGCTGCTGTTGTTCGAGTCGTCCTCGCCATTGGCCACGCTACCCCCCGCGCGGTGAGAATCGAGAACGCGACCGAGCGCGAAGCTCTTCCTCCTCCTCCCCCCTTGCGCCTGAGAAGTTGGTGCAGTCGGCGTTTGCGGGGTATTCTGCGACCCCCTCCTCCCCTTCCACGCCCGCAGAATCGCACTTGGCCTCCTCCCGACACTCCCCGTAGCCACACTACTACGCACCCCCTTTGGGACCCCGCTGCTGGTGGCAAGATCTTCATACGAGCTCCCGTAACTATCCTGACTCACCCTCGGCGCTTCCTTCACACCTACAACATGTAGTAGCGTCGAGATGATCGTCGCTGCGGAGGGGCGGCGCGAAGAGGGGAGCGAGCCGGGCGCGTGGTAGGTGGAGTCGGCGTCGTCGTTGGTGATCGAGTTGCGCCCGAAAGGGTTAGTCCACGGCGTGCTGGCGGAGGTAGAGAGGGTCTCGGTTTCTTCGACGAGTTCTTCGGCGGTTTCGTGGTGGATGTCGTGCGCGAGCGATTTGCGCCGCCGCGAGGGGGAGAAGAGCGAGATGGATGTCCGTTGCGCAAAGACCATGTTTGAATAGCTTGCAGCTAGCTAAAGAGCGTGTGCGGATTGGTGAGGATCAAGCTGTTGCTTTGCTTCAGAAGCAGTGTGTTGCCATCAGTGGTGGTGATGGGTGGTGAGTATGTGGAGGCAGGGCCGCAGTCGAAAGTAAGGTAGTTCTGGTGCGATTCTATGCTGGGATTGGGTAGGTATGTGTGATGAGGGAACGGGTGGGGAGGGTAGGGACGGTGCTTAGATGGTGGTTGTAGGATATGTTCAACCAGAGAAGTGAGGAGGAGGACGATAGGAACGCTCCTTTGGGGCTTTTTCTCGAGAGAGAAAGGGGGGTAAGCGTTAACTCAATGCGAGATAGAACCGTCCTAGTGGTGCCGAGACAGGATGATCTGTTCTGTTTCTGCTCGGCTACGGACCAGCGGTCAGCAGTTACAGTTTAAGGCTTGGGCGGCGGAAAGGAAAGTTGTGCATCCATCCTTTTTCCGCTGCACTCTCGCAGACATGGAGCTCGCGGAAAGAGGAGGGAGGGGCACAGAGTCTCAGCCATGCGGGGCGAGGTGATGCGTGTTTGCGCGAAGTGCGTTCACTAAGACATCAACCCGCAGTGCCGGCTTGGCACAAGGCAAGCAAGTTTTCCCACCATCACTCAGGTAAAAGCTGTGAGCGTCGGAGTACGAAATGGGGGGCCGCCGCCGACTGGGCAATACAATGTAGTCATTCGGCCTTGAACGATACGCGCAATTACGAGGAGTTAACCGGTGTCTGCCCCACTGAAAGCGCTGTTTGTTCTCAAAAACTTGTGGGAGCAATGCAAGGCATTCCGGACGCTTTCGACCATCTCCATCTCTTTTGCAGTTGCCACTCCGGTGTGTGTCAAGCCACACTTGGTGCATGTGGTGGTGCTTCCACGCAAGGGTCCTGAATCCGGACGATGGTGGTACTTGATGTGAGTATGGCTCATTGCAATCAATTCGCTGGTGGTTGTGGCAGCCGCCGATAAAATGTAATTCAGGAACAGCGGTCGTAAGCTGAGGCAGCCCGAGTTGACCGTCTGGCCAAGCCAAGGCCAAGCCACGAATTTCTGTCGCCAAAATGAAAATTATCGCCAGACTGCGAACGCTGGCGTGCAGTGAGTGTGTCGCACAAAAATCCCAACCCAACCCAAACTCTCTCTCTCTCTCCCCACGTGGCGATCTACCTCGGCTGCCACCATCACCAATACCAACCTGTCCACCTAATCCTTTTCAACAGCAAATCCACAGGAACAAACGTCAATCCTTATTGAAGAAGCCGCCTACATGAAGGAGCGAAGAACGGATTGAGCAGGGCGGCAGGTCGGCGTTTCAAGCTGGACCACAACTCAGTGAGTCTTTTTCGCATAAATTGAGGCGGCTCATCTCTTCTCCGAACCCAAACCTCACTAAGGGGCGGAGTATCAAATATTGCCGCGTTTGGGTAAAAACACAAACCACCTCTATTCGTCACCGCTACTGTATTTGCTGCATGCTCACTGATCCACAAATTGCAAGCACATGTGCATCCTATTACCTAACACACACACACACCCTCAGCGAGTAAGACACACTCTCAGCAGCCTCTCGAACCACCTTCGATAGTGTGGGACAGACAGGCCTTTGACAGCGAATTCAGAGAACCATCAATTACAGTAACTCAGTATAGCTAGAATTCACCCATTGCCGAGCGAGCTGTCGAGTCTATCCGCCCTCGCTTAGCCATTTCCCGCATTTATACTTTTCCTGTTTTCTTTTTCCCGCTGCACTGTCAAACACACACATAGACAGCCGCCTCAAGGGTTGACCGCATTCGTACAAATCCATCCTGACAGCCTTGCCGTTGGCGTCGAGCAGGTTCCAGCCCGGAGCGGAGCGGATTGGGTGACAAACAGGAGCTCTTGCCGACGGGAATCCCAAATCACACGTGATTGATTGCTTGATTGATTGCAGACTTGACCCGCACAATCAGCACAAACTAGAGAGGAGAATTGGTTATTGTGTGGAATTTCCGCCCCTCGGCCTTGAGGATGCGTAATGACGATCACCACGCCGACACGCGCTCTTTTGTTCTCTTGAGTACCGTCGCTCAAACAATAGACAGTACCGTGGGATGGCAGCAACTTTTTTCTTCACTGAATGACTTGACTATGCGACAATCTGCTGATCATTCTACATGGTTGGGTACTACGAGTCTACACGTTCAAACAAAGGAGGAAAAGAGAGTGTCAATGTGAGGTGAATAGGGGGAAAGGCGGGTTCAGAGGACTTACTCAGGAACGTCTCGAGGTGTTCGATCAGTTTGAGCGCCATTGCCTGTCCGACATTTACAAGTACAGTAAGAGGAGGTGAGGGCGTCAGTTGTGGCATTACGAAAGAACCCCGGTCGCAGGAAGCGCGTGGGCGGGACTTACTTGGCACTCGGTGGCGTCGCGACCGATCTAAATCCATCCGCATGCGAAAAGCGAAGCAGGTGTCAGTTACCGCGCAACGGAACGGATGAAGGATGGGTAGGGTGGAGAGCTCACCTCGCTAGCAGCTGCGGTGTAGTTGATGTGCCAGTTGCGCTGGTAGATGTGGTGGAAGAGGAACATCATCTCCTACACTCGGCCCGATAAAAGGATACGTTGAGAAGCGGGTCAGCTATCACGTACGACGTTGGTTCGAATTGGCAGGCGTGTGCGAACGTACTTGTCGAGTCCAATGAGCCGCCTTATGAGTGAGCAAAGAACACTGTCAGTATCCACATACCGTTCTCTTCCGCAAGTGTTAGGGGAGGAAGGAGTGCTTACCTTGGGCTTGGTCTTGGCCTTCTTCTCCGCCTTCTTCGGTGTAGTCGGCACCACCACAGTCGCTGGCGGCGAAACCGATCCGCTCGTACCAGAACTAGCGCTAATTGCGTCGGGATCCTGCTCCATCGACTCGAGCTCTACCACCACCTCGTGCCCTTTGGCGACGCCATCAATCGTCTCGCCCACTGGCACCTTCTTTGCCTTCGGCTTGTACACTCTCTTCTTCTTCTCCCCCTCCTTCCTCTCCCCATCTACAGTCGCCTTTCTCTTCTTCGGCACGCTCGCGTCCTCGGTCATAACCACTTGCTTATGCTGGAGAGGGCTAGAGGGAGGTGTAGGCAGCGGTTGGACGTTGGTGGTCTTTGCTCGACCTTTTCCTCTTCCGCGGGGTGAGGCGGAAGCACGACCGCGTGGAGAACTCGTCCTGGCCATGTGCTTCGGGCTGCTCGGCGGCGTCTCTCCCACTACAACCACTGCGGCGGCGGCGGCGGAGGAGGAGGAGGAGAGAGTGGAGGGTGGCGTGTCGATCTCGTCGAGCGCAGCGAGGATCTTACTCTGTTGCCGAGCGCCGGGGCTGATGGAGGTGGGAAAGCCAGCGAGGATCTTGCTCCCCTGCGGGCTGGGAGAGGGATGCGGGGTGGAGATGGGTTCGTCCTCGTCCGTGGTGTCGCTGAAGTCGATCAGCTCGTGCATGTCAAAGCCACTGTCGTCCGACGAGATGTGCTGCGGTTCAGAGGGCATTCTTGCGAGCCTTGTCGTGGTGAAGGGGAGAAGAGAAGAACGAGAGGAGAAGGGCGGGAAATATATATGTCTTCCCCTCCGTTGCGATGCGGAAACGTGGGATACGATCAAGCGTAGAGAGATCAAGGTTTGCCACACCCGCACAAAGCGCCCGCGCAAGTGCGGATCAAGGTTGTCGACACGCATCTCACCGTTCGCGCGCGCCTCTGTGCGGGCGAGCCGCGCGTCTGCACAAACCTTGCTTTCATGTAAACTTTATTCACATTGCTTTCTATCTACCTTCGTCCGCACACTCTCTGGCGAAGTCAAACTACTGATGAAGTAAGGTGATTAAAGTTGCTGTCCGTCCAACCACCTATTGAGCATCGCCAATGCAGCGTCCGGCTGGTCGTACGGAACCATATGCCCAGCCTCGTACACAGTCGCCCACGTCAGCCCACCTCCGCTCTGCGTCCTTCCGGCCTTTTGGCCATCGACCACCCACTCGTAGCTCTTTGCCCGCCTAAACTCGTCATTGGCGCTCCAGTCGAGTGTTGAGACCCATTCGTAGTTGCCGTTGTGGTTGCAGATCCAATCGAGGGTGCCCACGTACACAAGCGCACGGACGCCCCTCTCGAGCAGGCCCGCGACGTTGAACCCGTTATCATGCGCCGAGTCGAGCATCCTACTAAAGCCCGAGCCTACGTCGTCATTGCAGCTTGCAAAGTTGCCGATTTGGTCCTTGGGCGCGGCGCCGACGAGCTCGCGCACATCATCGCGGTCGAGGTACTTGCGGATATCCTCCGTCACGTCATAGCATAAATTCGGACTCAGCCCGGACTTGCAGTCGTCCTTAATATTGTACGGATTCTGGCCAGTGTAGAAGTAGGGCTCTTCGAGTTCCTGGGAGCACTTGTCCATCCACATCTCGCATGCGTCTGGGTTGAACGAATCGACGCAGTGGAGGGTAAGCTGGGTGTGGCATTTGGGGACGAACGTCTTGATGCGCTTGCACTGTTCGATCGAGAGGATCGGCTCGACGCCGCCGCGCTTTGTGCAGGTCATGTCGAAGTAGCCCGAGATCTGCTTGCTGATATCCGTCAGACCGTTACCAATCAGCACGCCTTTCAGGTTGATCAGCTCGTCCGTGCTCGGCTTTTTACCGGCCTTGAGGGCTGCGCGCTCGACGTCGTGGTTGCGATCGGCGACTTCCGAGGCGAAGATCGGGATGTAGCGTCCACCGTACGACTCGCCGGCCATGTAGAAGTCGTTTGACTTGAAGCGGTCAAAGGCCGAGAAGAAGACGCGCAGGAACGTGTACACATCCTTGGCCGCTTCTTCCGTAGTGTAGACCTTTTGTTTGGTTTTGGAATAAGAGTAGCCGACGCCGACGGGCTGGTCGATGAAGAAGACATTAGCTCTGTTCGTCCACGACTGCGGATGCCACTTTGTGCCATTAATCGGCGGGCCTGGAGTGATCTTGCCGCCGCGTTCGGGGACGCGGCAGGGACCGAGCTCCATGAAGAGACCGAGGGAGGAAGAGCAGCCGGGACCTCCATTCGTCCACAAAATAACCGGGTCTTTGGCAGGGTTAGAGCGCGACTCGAAGAAGTAGAACCACAGACTCTTTCCGCCGTAGGCCGTGTCGATGTAGCCGGACCAGGAGGTGACGGTGGGGTCGCAGAACGCGTCCGGGTCCACATCGTGCTCCTTGAGCTCGGAGGCGGGGGGAGGTCTGTACAGCTGCTTGATGCGGATGGAGACGGAAGGGAAGTCGCGATGGGTAAGGACAGTGAACTCGCCCTTCTGCGAAGCGATGATCTTCTCGACATCAGCCGACCCGAATGCGGCCGAGGAGATGGCATCGAGCGGAAGCTCGACACGAGCAGGCCCGCCGATACCCATACCAGAACTCAGTAGAGCATCCATCTGGTCCTGAGCACTGGATCCGACAGCGGCAGCACTTTCGACATAGCTCGGGCGAGTATCCCATCGACCATTTGTCTTTGCGCTAATACCCATGTTGATTTGGCCTGCATCGAGTCTGGCAGCCGACACTGCAGTGACGGCAAGCAGCGCCGAAAGGCACGAGAGGAAAGCGAGACTCCTCATTGTTACCGAGTGGAGTTGCGAGTACAACCTTTGAGAGACTTGCTCGATGATGGAAGAGCAAGATAAGGGATGGCGGTTGGAGTCACACTCGTTCTTTATGTAAACCATGCACACGGAGCAAAGTGGTCCGCGCTTTGTTCGCTGGTGGGACGCACACTGAAAGGGTCCACACGAGGTCCCACTCAATGCACGAGCCTTCTTTCTTTGCTTCCAACGGTAACCCAAAATCGCGTTTTTACATTGCCGCGAAAGTCGCCGCTTTTGCACCCAGAACTTGGAAGGTCTAACAAGTTTGAAAAATTCGCGACTGAGCCTCAGCTTCTTCTCGCAAGTCACCTCCACAATTCACACTCTGTTGCTCACCATCCGACCACCATCCGCCCCTATCTAGTTCAAGCCCAATGTCTGGCCTGGCACTGCTGTCAGGATACGGAAGCGACTCGGAGAGCGATGATGCAGGCCCATCCATAGCGCATCAAGTGGCTAGCAACGGCGCAACCACTGCTGCCGCACACGCAGATGCCAAGCCGTCTTCTTCCGGACTCGCATCGAAGCTTCCCCCGCCATCTTCAGTCCCAAGCAGCTCCAAATCGAGTAGCAGTGGCCTCTCGCTGCCTCCACCGACAGCGGCAAAACGCAAAGTGATCAAGATCGACTCGCTCCCCTCGGTCAACCACGTCGACGATGGCGAAGGCTCCGATGCAGAGGACGGCAATATGGTGGATACGAAGAAACCTCGGCTTGGGGCAGCGTCGACGTCGAAACATTCGCTGTTCGGAATGCTGCCAGCGCCCAAGCGAAAGGACGACGAGGTGTTGGCAGAGAGGAGGAAAGAAGCACAGGCGAGAAAGGCGGACAAGTTGCTGGACGAGTCCGATCCGCCGTCAATAGCGGAAGCGCCGCTGAGAATTGTAGAGGAACCCAGGAGGAGCGTATCGCCAGAGAGGTCAACCGATGATGTGGGAGAGATTGCCAAGCCAAAGGGAAAGACGAACGACGCTTTCAGGGCCATGCTCGGGTTGAAGCCTGCCGCTAAGAAGCTTCCAGCGCCCACATCCGACGCTTCGGCCACATTGGGTACAAAGGCTGATTCAGTAACAGCAGATGTCCAGCAGCAATCGACAGTACGGAGACCGGCCCAGTCAAACACAGCGACGAGCACAGTCGATGCGGCCCCGGTAGACTTCTTCTCCCTGCACACGCCTAGCTCCCACGCAAATCGCACCGCCTCCGCCAACTCCTCAACCTCGTTGAATCCCGCTCATTCGGTTTCAGCAGCGCCAGCCATCGAGCTATCACAAAAGCACGAGTCTCAATCGGCAGCCCAAGAGCCAGACGAATCGTACCCTGGCTGGGCGCTCGACCCAGACGGCAGTTGGGTTCCCATAACGCCTGAGGCGCAAGCCCGATTCCTTGCCTACCAAGCCTCCCTTGCCCCGTCCACCTCCTCCTCATCGCGGGGAGCCTCGAACCTCGACGGAACACGCGATCTCCTCGCGGCTGGACTCACCCCGGACGACATTGCCTCGTTCGACGCTGCCTCTGCCGCGCGTAACGCGTACCTCCAAAACGGCGATGGCGATGGCGCCGACAGCGACAAGTACGCCATGGCCGCCGAGTTCGCAGCGGGCAACAGGGATGCGGTGGTGCAGCAGAGGAAGCCAGGCATGGTGAAAGGCTTGAGGAAGGGCCAGTTGAGCAGTTTGATCAGTCTGGCGGAGGAGAATAGGGGGAAGCTAGAGGAGAGGTGGCAGAGGGGGAGGGAGGCGCAGGCGAAACGATCCAGTCGGTATGGTTGGTAGCATCCTCCATCTTGAGCATTGAGTGGCAATCTGTATTTCTATATATTATCATCATTGCTCATGTGTGTCGACAATGGTGAGGAGCTCAAAGCATGTTCTTGACGAGAGAGCAAGAGAGGATGCGAGAGTGATACGGCAACTGGCGGAAATTGGTTGCAGATCGGGACAAATTGAATCGAGTGCAAAAAAGGGTTCGGTGCACAAGCCAGCACCGAGCTTCTTGAAACATGAATCTGTTGCTTTCACCTTCAACTCCCCTTCTTTCACTCGACACACTTACATTCTCAACAAGCATACAAGATACCCAATTCTCGATCGCATACCTACATCTCTCGTTGCCTATGACACGGTGAATCCACATTACGCCTACCACGCACAGGAGCACTTGAGGGCGGTGGTTACCAGCCAAACATGAATGCGTTTCCGCCCGAACTGCTCCACCATCACTTTGCGTGCATGGTGGTCGCAGGTCTCACAGCGCCGTCCAAACCGTCTCCATCACCCGCATCATCGTCTTCTGCTACACCCCCAGATCCTGCCTCAGTAGAACCACCCGCGGACCACCCAACCCGCGTCTTTCCCGACCTGACAAAGTCGCTCCACGACATCCTCTCCGCACGCGCACGCAACACGCTCTGGGACCCCTCACGAGGCCGCGCCGCCGTCTTCCACACCATCTTCGCCGACCACTTAATCCGTCTCCCGCCGCTCAAGACCAAACCCTCAGCGCGCCATGTCTCGCCCATCGCACACGTCACTTCCGGCTCCACCGTTGCGCCGAGCGAAGCGTCTTCGGCGGCGTTCGCAGCGCTGCCCCCGCGCTCACCGCTCTCGCCATTGCATCCGAACTCGCCGCAGTTCCCGGACGGCCTCATCGCCCCCGTGTGGGTACGGAAGCACCGAGAGCTCGTCCCCGCCGTCTTCGTCTCGTTCCACTGCCTCCCCACGCCCTCCGAGGCTCACGCTAATCCGGACGATGTGCTCATTAAGACGATCTCCGACCGCCGCAGATCGCTCGCTGAGCGCGGGATAAAGCTCACCATCGTTCTCCTCACTGAGAGGGAGAAGCTCGAAGATCCCGCCCTGGAAGCGAGGCTGAGTGTCATCCGGAGGAGTAGCGCGCTGGATACGAGGGCGAGTCTGTTCGTGCTCACCCCCGTGGCGAAGGGGGAATTGGTCGAGTTCGTGGCGAGTCTGCACAGCGCATTGTTCGAGCCCGCGGCCGACTATTATAGAGAGCACGCGAGGAGGGTGAAGCGTAAGAGGACGAGGTATCCGCCCCCGCCGAGCACGCTCCAGCCCATCGTAAACGCGTTATCGACACTCCCCCCTCCGCCCAACGAGGGACAAAAGGTAGCGGCGGCGATTGGACTGAACGACATAAGCTGGTTGAGCAGGGAAGGGTGGATCGTGCGGAGCGAGTATAAGCTCGCCGTCTTCGCCGAGCTGGCCGGCGATATGCACGAAGCGCTAGTGCGCTACAGAGAAGCATACGACTTACTGTGCAACTCACCATCTTGTTTGTTGGGGAGCACGCTTATGCTCCCGCCACGAACGAAGCGGTGGGCAGAGGCGAAAGTGCTTGCAGACACTCTCAGCATTCGCGTCTGTAAGCTTCTCCTCTACGCGGATGATGGCGCAGCAGCGGCGAGTTTTTTCAGACGCCACTTGGCGAGGTTCACAGAGCTGAGTACGGGGTGGGGGATCGGCTCAATGACGTTCGAGTACTGGTCCTGGCTCAGCAAGCAGTACCGACTCTTTGGCGAGCTCATTGAACACGCTACGAGGGCTCATCCGGGTTCGCCATTGCCGCCGTTTCAGTTGCCGGCACACGCGCCGCCGCTCCCGTCAAAGCTCATGCACCCCGCCGCCGTAACTCGCTTCACGGACGCGAGAGGGGAGGTGCATCCACCCCCCACGCTGCTTCTGCCCAACCAGAACGCGGTCGCAGTCTCGACCCTCCCCAACGCCACGCTGTCGTCGCCTGCGACGTACTTGTACCTCGCAGCGCTGTGCACGGTCGAGCGCCGCACGCGCTTCCTCCGCATCTCCTCCCTCCCCTCTGATGAAGGGGAAGACGCTTCATCGCCGCTCTCGCACGAACGCAAAGTCGACCATGCGGCGCAACTCATCGAGGCGCTCACGCGCGCGTACGATGCATTTAAGAAGGAACGTCACCACCGCGCCGCACTGTTCGTCGCCGCGAGGTTGGCGACAGCGTACGTCGATGCAGGGAATGACGAAATGGCGCTCAAGTTTCTGGAAAGGATTCTGCGCAGTTACAAGAAAGATCAAGTGGAGGAGGTGAGCGCGGCGTTGGTGGATACGGCCGTGCACGCGGCGGGGAGGGTGCGGGATGGGGCGGCAGCGGTCAGGTTGCTCGTGGAAGTGCTCGATCCAAGTTTGCCCGTAAAGAGGGAGAGGAGGACAGAGCTGGTGGACGCTCTAACGAGCGTGCTAGGGGAGGAGGGGGAGGGGGAGGCAGTGACGGTAAGCGCAGGCTTTGTCGACGTAGCCGCGGTGTTCCCAGCCGCACAAGTCGACTTTGGCTGCCAAGTGCCGTTCCAAGTTTGCCTCCGCAACACGTCCGGCATCGATCTGAACGACGTCTTGTCCGTCCAGCGCGCTACATTGCACATCGAGAGCGGAGACGGCCAAAAAACCCTCATCGAGCTCACCCCCTCCGACTCTCCCACTCCTTCGCAGCCGCGGAAGCCGGTCATCGTCGACTTGGGCACACTCGACTCGGATACGTCCACCACTGCCGACATCGCCGCAGTGTTCACTGAGGGAGGGATCGTGGCGGTCCAAGGCGCCTTCACTCCAACCCACGCTGGGGCTGTTAGGGTCTCTAAAGTCAGCCTGTATGCACAAACTAAGGGAGGATTGGCGGTGCAGCTCGACCTCCCTCTCCCAGAGCGCAATTCGCACGCTGCGGAGACTTCCGAGCCCTCCTCCTCGGGGCTGAATGTGGGACAGTGGCTACTTGCCAGCGGCAGAACGATGGCTGTTACCCAACGCGCCGACCCCTCGACGACACTCGTGCAAGCGCATCGCGTTAACGTCTCGCTTTTCCCCACTTCCCCCACCTCAGCCTCCGGCGTGGAAGGGTTTGTGGACGAACGCATCCCGCTCACCCTCATCCTCACCAACCACGAAAAAACACGCGTCCGAGCATGGGTCGACGCCGCGCTCCAACCGAGCTACGACGGCGCTAAAGACACCCTTACCCTCGACCGCTCGCACCCCGCCGACGCAAACGCAAAAGCAAAAGCGATCAAAGGCATACCGGCCGGCACTGTTGACGCGGGCAAGCAAGTGCAAGTGACGGTATGGCTAACGCCGAAAGGGAGAGGAGGCGGGAGGGTGGTGGATTTTGCCTTGCGTGTAGGTGACGAGTATGATGAGCAAAGGCAAGTGACGGCGACAAGGAGTCTCGCGGTGAAGGTGGAGGAGTTGTTCGCGGCGAGTGCGTGGACGAAGTCGCTATCGCCCGAAGCAGGGAGGGGGAGGGGGAAGGCGTTGCTGGATTTCACCAACGACGATGGTGAAGAAGAAGAGAAAGGGAGGTTGAGGGTGGGATTGGACATTTTGCTCTTTGCCGAAAATGTTGTGGATGGGGTAGAGGTTGATGCAGTCGATCTCGTAACTGACTCAGAAGAAAAGGTGGGACAAGTGGAGCATGAGGATGAACAAAAGGAAGCGTTAGGCCAGTGGCTACCGCACGACCGGTTCACATTCACCCGCCTCCTCTCTTCGCCCTTCTCTTCCTCTGCCGCTTTGTTCTGGCGCGTTGCTTGGACCCGCTCCCCCGGCTCGCCCAACTACACTCTCATCCCCATCACCACCCCCACCCCATCCCCCGTGGGACAGCAAACAGGGTTGACCATCACCCTTACCTACCCACCCCTGCAAACTCTTCACCAACCCTGCTCCCTGGGGGTAGAGATCGAGAACCACCACCCCTCGCGCTCTCACTCACTCACACTAATGCTCGACAGCGACGACAATTGGACCGCCTCGCGCTCCCGCCGAATCTCCATCCCACACCTCCTCCCACTCCAACATAAAGTTATCGAAAACTTCGCCACATTGGTGCCCCAGACGATAGGCAAAGTCACTCTGCCGAATGTGAACGTCAGACTCATCGACCCCCAAGCACAACCAGGAGCAGAAGCAACGATTCTCACGGTCAACTCCAACGATAGGAGGCATACAGAGGCGGCAGAAGAAGACGAGGAAGAGGTGAAGGTTAGGTTCATGTATAGCAGAGCAGGAGGTGGGGAGAGGGAAGAAGTGAAAGATGGGATGCCGTTGCCAAGGGTTTTAGTCAGGCTGTAGTTAGCGCGCACGTTTGGCAAGTAAGGTGCATGACGATCAATGAGGGTTTGCAGTACATTGTTAATCTGTGCGAGCGTGAGCGCTAAGATGGGCCGAATCAGTGGTCAGTGAGAGAGAGTGCACGCCAGAGAGACTTGAGTGTGAGTTTGGCGCGGTGCGGTTGGGTCTCAACCACCTCCGTTGCCGTCGAGACTGGCAGCACGGGTTTGCGGCGGAGCGGTGTAAAAGGTTTCACGAGCTCGGCGAGTCGCGTTGCGGGCAGCGGCGGGTGGCGAGTAGTGTGAGCAGCAGCCGAGGCGGCGAGTGAGAGCGGGCGTGCTGAAGAGAGCGTTACGGCGCGACTGCTCTCGGATGCATGAGGAAGAGAGGGCGACTGATGCTCCTTGTGCGAGGCTACAGGGGATGATTCAGCCGTGTCTGTAGTGAGTGTTGCGCGAGCGTCGTTCTTGCCAGGGCGGAGACTGAGCTTGAGCTTTCGGAAGGATTTGAGCGACGGGGTTGACTGTCTTGAAGCAGTATCGTGCTGATCAATTGATGGCAACGGCGAGGGATCTGTGCTGGGGAACTGCACCTTAGTGTCTGTATCGCTGCTCCCTCTGATAAGCGCCATTGGAGGAACCTCGCTGCTGACAGTATTCGCAACTGGAGACGAAGCGCCCTGCCTCACCTGAGATTGAGAACTGAGGGCAGCATTGGACAGAGTGCGGCCTCTTGTCTGGGCGTCAGAGCTGGTGTTGGTTTGTGCTTTCCACCTTCGCTTGGACGCTACAAAAGGCGAAGACGGACGGTTGAAATGCAGTGGCGTTGCAGAGCGTGACTTTGCTAGAAGCTCAATCTGGCGAGCAGCTTCGACCTGTTCTGAAACCTGTGGCACTCCCTCAGGAGGTTCGCTCTTGGATCTTTGACCGCTGAAAAGAAGATGGTCTCGAGACAGAGCTTCGAATCCATTTCGGGGCGCAGGCTCGCTTGTCTCGTAAGCAGGTTGCGAAGATGGACGGATCGCCTGTGCTTGACGCTGAACAGCGCCGGTATCGGTAGTGTCAATGGCATCTTCAGATGATTGGTGAGCTGTTTGCTCAGACGAAGAGCAACGAGCACGCCCCAACTTGTTTTCGCGGAACCAGGATACCATGGCCATGGCTTCTGTGGCCGTTCCACTGGCGCGTCGAATAGATCGCAGCAAGAGTAGGTCCAGCTTAGTTCGCTCGCTCAGCATATAGAGCTCGAGCTCTTGCGCCAAGCTGTCGGCCGCTAAGCGGTAGTCTGAGAGCTTCGTCTCGAACTCATGTGACAGGGTTCCAAGACGATCCGGTGAAGCGTCATGAAGAAGCACATCGGTTGAATCTGGCAGTGGATACGTTCGTAACGGAAGACGAAAAGGGAAATCCATAGACATATCTTCCTCTTCTGAAAAGTCATTTGACTCGTCCAGCTGAATATGCCATTGAGTGAGTTCCACCACGCAATCAGCATCCAGATCATTGGACATGGGTTGCTCGAGGACGGGTATCTTCTCTCCTTCAACGCACGGATAATCATAAGATGTCTTAAAGCTTGAGCATGAAGATGGTGGCCGCTGCGTGCCGAGTGAAGCTCGACTGGCGATCAGAGTATCGACTGAGTCGCTGCTCGACCCGTTGGAAGAAGTGTGTTCGTGTTTGCCCTCCCCAGACATGGACAAAGTCATAGGCGGAAGGACTGCTGCACATTTTGGAGGAACGGGTGGAAACTTGGATATGGCTGTGACCAGAGAATCTGAGCTGGCTGTCGAAAAGCTCAACGAGAGATGTAAGGACTGGATGTGTTCTTGCGTGGTTTTGTGGCCGGAGGCATATTGGCCCCCGAGTGTGTGTAGACTAGCGTTGCCGTCGAGCATGTTCAGCTCGCTGACGTTGCCTTGCTTGAAGAGATCGAGCCCTCCAGGCATGCCTAGAGGCTCTTCAACGACTATCATTTTGATCTGTTCGAGAAGCCGCTGAGTCAAAGGAGAGTGCTAAGGAGAGAAGTGACGAGTTGGGAGTACAATAGGCAACTCGAAGCGATGCTCATCTTATACAGCTTTGCCGCACTACAAGGTGGCGCGCCGAGGTACTGAGGCACTGCGAAAGCGCATCCACGTATTCAACCATGCTCAGCGAGAGTCCTGTCCAAAATCGGGAGGAGCAACTTGATGAGGGAGATGACACGATTGCGGAAGTTGACGCATCGGCCACCAGTCGGAATCGCCGTGATGTGATGCGCTGAATGACAGTACAGTACCCCAAGAGACTCAGTGGCGGCGTAGCGACGCATATTGATGTGACGTTTTGCGGGATGTGATGGTTGGCGGATGAGTGCCAAATTTGAGCCTAATAATCCGCCGGAAGAGCCGGAACTGAGAAGAGGAAAACAGCGAACGAGTGAAAAGAGCGCTTCTTCCCGTCCGCGCAAGGAGGGGAAGATTAAGCTCCTTGAGCGCACCGCGCAAGCAGAGCTAAGCTTGCGTAGGATCATCCGAGCAAGCCCGAAGCATGTTTATCGTTTTTCGATTGCTGTTCCCTGTCTCTGAGAAGTCTTGAGCTTGATGATGCTGGCGGCACACTGTGTGACCGGGTAGTGATCTGGCGAGCAGCGCAGTCCCTCTTGAGGCAGACTGAGATGAAAGTGGGCTCGACGTGACTTGTTCGAGACCTGATGGCCTCTAAAAGCTATCATCACGAGTGCTTATGACACTGAACTTGGCTTGCACTTCTCGTCCGCTCGGAAGCCGGGCGAAAGCGGGAAGAAGGTCATCGTGCAGGGTGGAAAGCGTCGATCCAAAAAAGGTGGTTGCGAGATGGCCGGCTGTGATTAAGCTTTCTTTGCGCACATCTTGCTCGGAAACCTTCCCACGCGTTGAAGAGCTGCTCGACATGTGATGGCTGCGCTCCGAGAAGATGGGTCGAGGGCTAAGTTAAGGTACAGCGCTGACACATTCCAGGAACGCCGGCGCAGACAGGCACGAGTTGCGCACGGCATGTAGAGCGCCATACTTTCTGCCTGTCAAGCTTCATGACACGACAAGACGCCGAACATGAAGCTGTCGCGATGTGAATGAATCCAAAGAGCCGGGGTCACAAGACCCGCACCTGTCAACTTTCTCATCACGTCTCATGAAGCTGTCGAAAAACCCTTTGCGAAGTGAAACCCACTTCCTTTTCCATGACAGGGAGGACGCTCTTCGGAAGATTGCAGTCAAGTCGCCTTGACGCGCAGCTAGAATGAGCAGCAGTCGGCTAACTGCAGCGCACGTCCGGAAAGCCAAGTCACATGTCTGGTCTGAGCATGCTGCAATGTTGCGCGGCGTCAGTGGTTCGATTCAGCTTACAGTAGTGGCCCTGCCTTGCGCATAAGTCGCGTGTGCCCATCGATAGCGACCAGCCATCAAGCTCCGCATCTCCGTCCAGCGCTTGATGTTTCGTTGACGGAAGCCGCGCCATCAAGTCCGGGTCCACTAGTCAGTGGACAACGCAAAACGAACATCAAGGCGATGAGCCATACGATAATGACCTCGGTCCTGGAATGGACCGACGACCTTTTGTTGAGCCAGTGACGGCCGGTCCGGTCGCATGAATAGAGTCTGTGAGTGACATGAATGTGTTCATTTGTATTCTGGCGTTTTCCGTAGGAATTAGTCGTTCCAAGGCGACTCGGGTCGCTGTTATGCAGAACGGTCTCGCGTGGAACGTCAAAAATGCATTCAAGTCCCATTGTCGAGGTGGCTAGCGTGCGAAATCAGGTCCGTCTCCGATTCCCATTGCATAGAAAAATCCGGTTAGTGCATGAAGCGAGCACAAAAAGATAGCAGCGCGGATTCAAGTGCAAAAAAGTTCTGCCGACAACGCGCCGAGTCAAGGCAGTGCGCTCCTGCATTGCATCAAAGTGATCAGATAAAGCTGCCGTGTTTGTAGAACGGTTCTTCTTGCGTTTGACCGAATGTTCCCTGCCTCCCTGCCTCGATGAGAGTGAATGCAGATTGGCAGAGCGACGCCCAATCAAGGCTCAGCAAGACATCATAAAGCATGGATGCTCAATCTGCGCTTCGAACCAGTTGCATTTTCAACAGCAACCAGACCAATCAGACCGAGATGGCGGAACCTCCGATTCTCGCCCGCCGCTGCATGTTCATTCTGGCGTCGGGCGTAGCCGCACATTCGAACCAAGTCCGGAGCCACTCCATTCGTTGCTCGCTGCAGCTTGACCCCGCAACACACACACCCGAATCACAGCCACACCTTCCACTCATACAATGTTCTTGCATGGCCATTCAACCGCAAACACAGAAACAATTGCTGATGATGCTGCTGCTGTCCGGTTATTCTGCTTTCATCTTGTCTGTTGCACGCTTGTTCATTGCTCGCACGGTTTGTTGTTTTCGAATTGGACCGGGATCTGCAACGTCCCACTGCCGCATTTCTTGTGTGGATATTTGGGCACGGCGACTTCTGCTTGAGAGTGCCGATCGAGCAATGAACGGCTAGCGGTCATCTTGGAGCGTTCACGCCGACATCCTATTGCCAGTGTCGCCGTACCATGCCATTGCTCTTACTGCTACTTCCGCCTAATGCCAAAGACTAGCGTCCTAAATTGGCTCGTGATTTTTCAAGAGGGATGGATATTCGGCCTTCGGCGTGCAAGGATCCGGTCTAGCATTCCATTCTCCTCCTTCTCTGTCTCCCCTCCTCCCTCCATCTCTTCATCGTCATTCCCGATCGGACGGTCGTCTCCGAGCTATTGTGAGCCCTCCAGCCGACACCCTCGTCCAGTCCGCTCTACTCCTTGTCTCGTGATCGGCACTGTAACCTCTACTGCTCCACGCGACATCATCCAACGTATCCCGGTTCGCACGTTTCTGCTGCCGCAAGCCTTGACGGTGCTTCGACTTAGTCTTGGCGCCCATCCCAACTTTGCGGTCGTGCCACTACCTTTGCACCATACATCATACCAGTTATTTGGCTCTCAGCCCCGGAATACCCGCTCAATTGTCGGCCTTTCCGACCAATTCGATCAGAAGACCAGCATTCAGGTTACAGCTCCAGATTTGTTCCTTTCCCTTTAGCTCTTCTTATCGTTCACAGCCACCCATGTCATATGGAACCCGTCCGACACTTCAGCACGATGCTGCGCATCGCGAACCTGCTCAGCAGGGACACCGTGCTCAAGCATCCTACGACCATCGACAGGCAGCCGATACCCCTCATCACCATGAATCCGCCTCCAACTCGTGGAACAGCCAGTCGTCCTTCGCTCCACCTAAGCTCCCGCCTCCGCGTCACATGTCGAATCAACATGCGCACCTCTCTTATCGCGACGATGCAGCGATGTGGACGGCCAAGACAGACTCTCATGCTCCGTCTGTTCGCGAAGACTACAGCCGACAGAGACCTTTTCATGGCGGCGTAAGCGTCCTAGCACCAGACAGTGCTTCGCGGAGCCGCCTGCATCCACTCTCGGATGAGCCGAGCAGTCCATACCAGCAGTCGCCCTCAGTATACGCTCGTCCATCGGAATTGGCCACCTCACGCAACCGCAACAGATCATTCGAGCATGATCAGGGCAGATTCGCCAGCGCGCCAACCTCAGCATATCCTGTCGCTCCTTCTCCAAGGGTTGCCCCAGGTCGCACGGGCTCGGTCTCCCACTCTTTGGCGCCATCACTTCCCCCACACTCCGAGCCATCTCATGGAAACCATTTTCAAAGACGTGCCACTCTTCACGAATTCGAACACAATAGATGCATGAGCATGCAGCCGGCCCAACCAGCCGCCCACGACTACGGCAACCAGAGCCGATACGACTCGGCAACTCCGTCTGCCTCGTCGTGGCAGTCTACCCATCCAGCCGCGAAGCGACCGCTTCCGTCGGATCACGAGGCTGACACTTACCGGAGCTCACCGGTATTCCCGCCCCGATCATACCCTTCGTCTTCCTCACAGCTTCGCCACGACGCGTCCCTCAGAGGCAACGCCTCAATACCACCTTCATCCTCTGTCGTCAACGTGCATGACCATGAGCGAGAGGGCACCATCAAGCCTGCCCCTTCGAAACTCACCCCGGCCTCAGACACCGCCGACGCATCGCGCGATGCTCTCGAATTCACTTCAGGTCATGCCAGTGTCCTCCCCCAAGCTGCCGGCACCCCTATACTATCTCAACGCCCATTGCAGCCACAGCGCAAGCGCCTTAGGATTTCGAGGGCGTGTGATGAATGTCGCCGTCGCAAGACTCGCTGCGATATCGTCGGTGCCTTCCCGGGCGAGCCAGGACATCCGCTTACCATCTCGGGCGCTGTCCCTCCACTCGAGCCCAACATGGAACCCAAGGGCGAGATGCTCATTCTGCAGCCTTGCCTGAACTGTCGCCGCAGCGAAGTCACTTGCTCCTACAGCAAGCGTCCTCTCAAGCGCGGTCCCAGCAAGGGCTATATCAAGGATCTTGAAAGACGTCTTAAGTCGCTCGAGTCGCAACTTGTCGCAGGCGACAAAGCTGATGGTGATGAGCAAGAGCATACGCACCGAACCAGTGGATCGGCTGATAGCACCAGCGCAGACAGCGCGCCTCCTGCAGCTAAGCCCAAGATTCGTACTGAAGATCGCATCAGCCGACTCGAAAATGTCTTGGCTCGTCCATCTACTGCCAAGAGCGAAAAGAGCGACAGTGACAAGAATGCTTCAAGTAAGTCGAGTCGCAGGAGCAGCGAAGTGGATGCCGCTCCTGTCAAATCAGAGGATCCTTCCGGTATCCAGGATGACGACAACCTTGCTACCAAGGGGGCTGACGTCCCGCTGAGCGCGTTGCCAGCCGTCCCAGACTATACAACTTTGTCGAAGCCATCGAGTGAGGCCACCGATGCATCAGATGCTCGCTCCGGTGCGCGACTTTCCAAGAAGCACAAAAGCAATGGAAAGCGACGTTCCGCAGCCAGCCCCTCCTCGGGACCCTCGGATGCAGATGTTGCCGATGTCAAGAACAAGGTGGTCAACTCTCTCCTTCACGCTACTTTCCCCATCGTGCCTACTCGGTCCGAAGCTGAGAGCAGCAGCAGCAACGCCCACACGATTGCTCGCATTCAGGATCGGGTGCTTGCACGCGGCATGCGTCTGCTCACCGAGCCTGTAGAGATGATCACGATGCCGCAAAGCTCGCCGACCAGTACACTCACACCGCACGGCTCGAAAGCCGCGTCGCACGCTGCTCGTGTCGCAAGTCTCATCGGCCAGGCATCTGCCGGTCTTGGTGGCGTCAGGGATGAGCTTGCCCTGCAAGCACGCCCGGGTACAGACCAGTTGCGCGCTCTGCGGAAGCTGTCGCACCGCCTCTCGTGTCAGGAGGCCGATTTGCTCATGCTCTGCCATCTGGATCACCTGCGAAACGGTCGCAACAACAATTCAGCGCTCGCCGCTGCTGTGTCTAAGCTCGGCTCCGGCTCGAACATTCAGGATGATTGTGAGACGTACAGACGAAGGACACTGCTGTTCATGCTCGATCGATGGCATGCTGTTGCCTTTGGTACGCCTCATCTGTTGATGGGACGGTTTGGGATGGAGCGACACAGCTTCCGATCGATGAAGGAAGCACTGGGTGACGTGTCGCAGTCTGCGCTTGGGGAAGGAGTGTACGAAGTGCTGCGTTGCGCCATCATGTTTGGTCAGCTCAACGACCTTGTACAGAACAACGGCGGATGGAAGGGCATCAGCAACAGTGATGTTGAGGCGGTCATCCACAGCGCCACGGACGAGGACGAGCGAGCGACCGCGGCTTCCGAACCATCTTCCTCAAGCAGTACCAGTGTCGCCGACGCGGGCCTGTTGGGCACTGCTGCGATGCGCTACAGCTTGGAATCGGCCGTACGATGCTACTACGCGCTGCACACGCTTCCCGACGCCAAGGATGCGACAGTCGAGGACGTGCATAGGATCTTTGGCATGGCCGAACGCATCATTGTGCTCGGTGGGGAAAAGACGCCCATCTCGCTGCAGGGCAAGCTACTGCAGTCTGCCATCGGACCACACGTGCTGTGCATTGCGGGCGTTGCCTTCTCCTGGTGTCTACGAATGATCTGCATGCTTGTCGCACAAACCCTCTCTGCCATCTCAGACCCCAACGCCGCCCACTTTTCTGATCTCCCCGAAGACGCGGCGACAGTGACGGTGACGGCGACGTCGTTCCCGCTCGAGCTCCTGCGACGCAAGATGCTCGACTACGTGCGCATGTGCGGACCCTTCTGCCTCTTCTCCGGCGGCTCCCCCACCAGCCCAGCGTCGTTTGCGCCAGTGTACCTCCGGCTGGCGCTGTACTTTAACCAAACCGTTTCATTCGCGTCCTCACTCGGCTCGCTGGTGAGCCCGCAGAGCGCAAATCACAGCCCAGTGCACCAGGACCCCACCGCGCTCGGCAACGAGGCCAACAACGTGCTGGACATGGCCAAAGAGATGGGCTTCCTCGGCTACCTGCTCGCCAGCACCCACCAGAGCGAGGCGCGCCAATTGCTTACCGGTGCACCCGCTCCCTCCACTTAACTTCAGCAATGGACAATGACAGATTCGCTTTGCACTCAGAAGAGAACATGAACCAAACTCATTAGTAGAAGAGGGTGAAGATTGCCAAGTACCGCCACTAGACAGACATGAACGTGAACGTGAACAGGACACCAGTGCCAGTGCATGGTGCCGTCAATTGTCGGCTTTGGGACTCCACGGCATCCAACGCGAGGCCGAGCCTCTCCTAGCCTGGTTCGCCTGCTGCGGATGCAGCGGGGGCAATTCATTCTGATCGAGCAGATCATAACTCTCGCCCATCGCCTGACTTGCCTTGACCGTCTGCCTTCCACCTCCGCCCATGAGCCTATTCCTCAAACTTCCCTGCATGCCTACGCCCTGCTGTGCACCGAACGACCTCCTCGGGCTTCTTGTTTGCATCACCGTCACTGGCACTGCATGCGGATCCTCATCGCTGCTATTACTACTGCTCGACGTACTCGACGTCACGCCGGCCGCATCGAGGGCTGCGAGTTGGGACTCGAGTTGGCGCCTCCTCTGCATAGCTTCTTCCCTCTTTCTCTGATCCATCGGATGGGATGAGCTCGACGAGGGCGGGATCGAGTACGCCTGTGTACTCGGCGGCGGCGCTTTGGACTCGAGGAAGGTCTTGGCGCTAGCAATCGCAACGGGCGCGTACGTCTTGAACAGGTTGCCGAACAACGACATTGGCGCCTGTGCCGGATTATGCTGCGTCGGCGGCGCCGGAACGCTCCCCATCCCGGGAGGCTTATGCCTTGCGTCCTTCCCTGCCCCTGCCGCTGCAGCCGGCACCGCGGGAGCATGCGTATCTGCCGCGCCTCCTCCACCGAGGGAGGCACTCCACAACCCACCGAGCGTCGCGTCTACTTTAGCCCGGAGCGAGCTCTTGCCCTCGTCGATGAGCGCGTCGATCTGCTGCTGGTTGCTCTGCAGGAACGGATGCAAATGATTCACATAAATCCACGTAGCGCCGCGAGTTTGAGGCGCGACGAGCCAGATGTTGAAGATGAGCCGGATCTCGTAATAAAACGGAACCCACGACCAGAGGAAGCCAAAAAATGATTCGAGCAGCGTCCAGCATGCGAACACGGACCAGTACACGAGCCATACTTCCACCTCGGCCAGGGAAGTGGCCGAGCTCGTCACGGCTTTGTACGACGAGTAGAGCGGATAGACGAGGGTCGCTGTGGCATTGAGCGCCAAAGTTGGCAGGTGCAGCAGGATCATCGCCATGCTGCGCTGAGATGGGTATCCGCTCCGCAGCGATCAGTCGGCGACAGGTATGAAGCTGATGTGTCGGGAGAGCTCTCGCCGCCAGCCTTACTGTCGAGGGGTGAGGAAAGATGGCGGTTAATACGATGTCGGATGATCCGTTGGCTGACTGGGAAGAGCGGAAGCACCCTCGGATGCGCCGTTATCTAAGGTGAAGACGAGCAAGGCTGTGGAAGAAGCGTTACGTACCGGTTGAATCGGCGCTACCGAGTCTCAACTTCGGATTCGGAAAAGGAACTTGGCCGCTTCCGATGACAAGCTTTGAGGAGCGTCGCCGCTGCTTGCGCTTGTGCTGCTGCTGATAGCGGTGGTGGATATGGAGATGGAGAGGTGGTGGTGGAATTCCGGAAGCCTTGTCTCACCGAAAAATGCTCAAAAATCCTCAATTCAGGGTTAGCTCCCCAAACGGGCGATGCACCACAGACAGCAGCGTTGCGCTGCGCTATGTTGCATTTGGGTGACGAATCAGGGTGAATAAGTTGACAGCGCCAGAGCCGCATAAAAAAGAAAAGAAAAGGGCCACGGTAAAACATCCGAAAAAGATAGGTTCAATCCAGTGAGGTGCTGTCAGGGTGCAGCTACACTCGTCAGATGCCCACACGACCCTGACGCGCGCGTCTCCACTGAATTTAGGCCCCCTTTGGCTGTCTCGCTTCTGCAATTTCTTTAGCAAGCGCTGCTGGGAAAGGGCAAAAAGTGACAGTCACAGGGTCTTGCATCTTTGGATGGCATGTGAGACATAAGAAATTGATTTGGCGGCAGCCAGGCTGGTGGCTTGGAATCGGCGTTGTTGGCGGCGGCATCCAGGCTCATTGCGGACATTGCAAAGTGCAAGCGATACAGGCAATGGTATGCTGCCATTCAACGGCTCACGATCCATTCGAAGCATCACAGAATCACATGCGGTAAAGAAAAGGGTGAATGCTTGGCCGACGACTGGCCTGAAAATTGCTTCCATGCACCATGCAGATCTACCGCACAAATCAACGTTAGGACCACCTTTAGAGCTCGTCCCTTCTGCTGACCGTCTTGTACTTGTCGTGGCTGTAGCCGCGACTCCTCAGATCCATCAACAACTGGATCCCTTGCTGCCTATACGTGTCTGGCCTGACAAAGCTTCTGTGGCCCAATCCATCATTTACCCATGCTACGCTTGCCCTCTCACCATCCGCATCGTACTTGGGCCAGTACGGCGACTTGGTATCGCACAGCTTCCCCTGGTACAGCGCGGTATTCGGGTCGCCGCTGGCGACGAAGCTGATCCAGTAGCTCGCCATATCGTTGGCAAGATCAATGTCTTTCTGCAGCGGGCCGAGCGCGTTCTGGGTGTCGAGCGGGTTGCGGAATGTCGACGACACTTCTTGGAAGTGCTGCGCACCGCCTGTGATGAGCTGCTTGTACGCGAGCTGGTCGAAGGTAGATACGTAGACGGGTTTGTGGGAGGCGCGCGAGAGCTGTTCGGCGGCTTGGCGGCGAGGACCGACCATGATCAGGTCGCCAAAGATCGCGGCGGAGCGGCGGTCGTTCTTGCCCGACACTTTTTGAGGTGGCAGTAAGCCAGCTCCGGCTTGGTAGGGGGGATAGATGTCCTCGTTGTCGGGGTAGATGCGTGCGAGGTCCGACTTGGACTCGTCCGTCAGCCACCCGTCGGGAAGGTCTTGCTTCATGTTGATCGCGTTGACGATATCATCCGTGTTATTGACCCCATACGAACCGAAGGAAATGCCTTCATCCAGATTGTTGTTGAGCAGAACACTGACGTCCTTGACGAACTCGCCGTTGAGGAACGACTTTTGCAGATCCTGCGCCACCAGATCGCCATCCACCGTCGGGAGGAACGGATTGACCGGCAAACTGCCATCCAAATTCTCCACACACCACTGCTTGATCGTCTCGAGCGGCACCTGGCGCAAGCAATCCACCGAGTCCTCCGTGCCGCACCCGGCGTAGCTGGCGAACGAAGACCACAGCTGATTGGCAGTAGCGTTGATCTGTGTGTTGGGGAGTGAGGTCGCCCAGTATCCGCTCTGCACCACGGCGGACCGGAAGAGCTTATCGTCGCGCCCACCGTAGGCCGAGAGCTGGAAGAACATGCTCGCGCCGCCGGCCGACTCGCCGACGATGGTGACTTTGTCCTTGTCGCCGCCGAACGCCTCGATGTTCTCTCGAATCCAGTGCAGCGCCAGTCGCTGGTCGTACAGTCCCAAGTTCAAGATGCCGGCCTTCTCTGCCTCGTCGCCCGCTGAGAACCCGAGGACGCCCAAGCGGTAGTTGAGACTGACGAAGACGATCGGCTGGTCGAGCTCGACGGACTTGTCGACGATAAAGCTTCCATTGTACCGCTTATCGGCCGAACCGCCGTAGGAGAAGCCTCCACCGTGGATCCAGACATAGACCGGCAGCTTGGATCCCTGCTCCTGCGACACGCCCGCCGGCCGCACGACGTTGAGCGTGAGACACGATTCGCCGAGCTTGTACGTCACGTACGGCGGCTTGTAGTCGTCATCCGTCCCCACACCGAAGCAGATCTCCGAGTAGCGTTTGGCCGAACGCACATCCCGCCAGCTTTCATTGAGTGGTTGGGGCCGCTGGAAGCGAAGATCGTTGACAGGCTGCTGCGCATAGGGGATCCCGAGGAACGCTTCTTGCGTGCCATTCGTGCCGAATCCTGAAAGCGTCTCCGACGCTGGGATAGGAGAGATGGTGATACCAGCGTAGGAACCGTTTTGGAGTTTGACGACCGGGTCGTCAGCAGAGACGGGGATTGGGTTGACAAAGTTGCCGAGATTGGTGCAGTTGGTGCAGTCGGCGGTGTTGTTGGTGTTGATCGCGGCGGGTTGCGTGGTGTTGTCAGCGTTGGCGGCAGCGCTGGAGCGAGCCAGGTGCAGCGAGCTTGTCTCGTCCGAGGCAAATGATGGGAGAGCACTGGCCAAGTCTCAGAAGACTAGGTTCACCGCCACAAGTGCAGGTGCGAGCTTTGGAATAAGCTTCATCCTATCAAAAGCAGCTTGAGAAGATTGATCAAGGCTACGACAATCAAGGGGAGAAGCAAGCTGTTGACCTTAGCGAACGTTTTATATGGTATAAGGCCGACGCCAAAGCTGTTCCACCACCATCAAGTAAGGCTGCATGTCGTCAGGCTATCCATCCAGCCAATCATGGTCCTGACCCGACTGTCGAAAGCTTCCAAGAATGCCAAGTCGCCGGGTTCGGTTTTGGCAGCCTCCACATTTGGTCCGCGCGGTTCTTTTCCGCATACTTTGGGAGGTCAAGAGGGCAGAAGAACCAAGGTGTGGTGAGAAGATTTCCCCACTTCGGCCCAGCGCATCTCGCATCTGATAAGCGAGGTGCGCGATGGAAGGAATCGCATGCACCTCGTGCCCAGATGCGGACCCCCGTCCGGAAATTTGACCTCAGCAACCCCACATCCACCAAGAGTCGGCATTCGCGCCGGTCAAATCGGTTCAGTCCTGCAGATGGCTACTGAACACCCTCGCCGGTGAGGTGTGCCCGGCGAGGAGAGCGGCTTTCTAGCAGATCGGTTAGCCTGCTCGCCAAACCGGTCATTTTTTTGGCAAAGCGCCCGCATAAATTGCACATTCCCCACAAAATCCGCAGCCCGCGTCCGCTCTCAGCCCTCAGAATTGGCCGCATTTCCCTGGATCAAGTCGGTCAATTTCCTTGCAACATGCGGCTTGGTGAAGCGGGATGTAGCAGACTCTCGCTTCTAGTAACGCATCTCGTGCATCTCGCTTCATTCTACCTGAGGCTCTACACGGTGCTCAATGCTTCCGCGGAGAAGCAAGTCACGGCATCAACAGCGCTTTCTCGTACTAGAACCTGGCTATGGTTTAAACTCGATATGGAATGTTGGCAGACAAGGCTCAAGTTGAGATGCGCGGTGTTCCCGATAGCTCGGGAGGGTATATCACCTCCGCAATGGGGTTGAAGCAATATGTTTACAGTGTTGCCCGCCCACTCGAACCACACAGCCGTGCGACACATGCAGAGAGACATACGCAGCGCCGTCGAGGCGGAATCAGTTGGCAGTGTTGCAGCGTTGATGAGGTACAAATACAGTCGCAAAGTCGATCTTCGAAAGCAATAATGCGTGTAAAGATGAGGATGCAGAATAAAACCAATGTGATCGACTATGCTGTTGGCAGCGTTGTCAACGAATAGTACCGTGGTGGGAAAGCTTGTTCGTCGATCCACAGCATTCCTTCTCTCAACGACATATTTTCCAACACCGCACGTGCGCGATCCCTCGACCACCCGCGTGCTTTCTGCCCTGCCACTAGCGAATCCTCTGTCAGGAACGGCAAATCTGGAACAGATGATGCTGAAGAGAGGAGCATGCCAAGCACGACCATGGTGTCCGTATCTAGCTCCCTCGGGACGCTTCTGACCATCTTCGGACCGCCGTCGCCCAGCGAGAAGACCTCATACCCACACCCGAGCGGGGCGAGCATCTTGATACTCCTCACAATATCCTCCTCCGTGATCTCTGCTGCCTCACCCTGACTCTTTCCCTTGCCTCCCATTGCAGTCGCCTTGCTCGCCGCTGCACCACCACCGGTGCGCAACCTGGTGACTCTCCGAATCAGATCCTCCATCGCGATCACACCACCATTGCTCCCCATCGTGCTGACGCACACATCGATGATCTGCACGCCGAGCTCGTACTGCCAATCGCCCAATCCGAGCATGTCGCTCCATAATCCGGCGAGTCCGCCGCCGGAGCGGCCAGGGGTGGAGGACGAGAGCGGGTCGACGCCGATGCTGTAGCACATTTTCTGGAACGCATGGCGGAACTCGGCGTTCTTGCGGATCTCGTTGCGGTGTTGAGAGGAGAACTGACGGAGCGAGGCGGAGAAGAGGTCGAGTTGTTGGCGAAGCTCGCTGAGTTGCGACGCGGTCAGGTCGTTGCCGAGGTTGTTGTACGCGGAAGAGGAGTGGAGAGAGCGGTCTAGGGCGGCGATACCGGGTCCGCGGCGCATTTTGACAGGGTCAGCGTGATATGCGCTACTGGTGGATGCGAGAGAAGCTGTGCAAGATGCGGATGATCTGATGCGAGTGGTGTGTCGATAGCACAAGAATGGTGGAACGCATGTCGCCAACTCCACATAAGTTGAGTGTGCACGGACTTCAATTCCGACTTCCGCGAAAAAAGTTAGGCGGGCTTATTCGAGTCGGACTGCACTAATTGATGTTTCGTGCTTGCTTCCTCTCAATCAAACCTTCCCCTTGGTCCTCAACACCTTCTGCAGCTCTGGCTCCATCATTTGACTCATCGAACCTCTGCTAGTCGGAGCATAGACGATGCCACTATGGTCGCCGGCTTCGCCCACGCGCCAATCACCAAGGGCATCCTCATCACCATCTCGATAACCTCGATCCTCATCTCCCTCTTCCAACTGAAACCCTTCATCCATCTCCAAATATACCCGCACATCGCCATCCACCACCACTGGTACCGCCTGGTATCGCAGCATGTCGCATTCACAAATTCGTCCGAGCTCTTCCTCGCTCTGCTGCTGTTCTACAATGTCGGGGTGAAGGTGGAGAGGACGTTGGGGACGAGCAAGTTCGCCGGGTTCCTGGTCGTCACTACGGCGCTGTACACGGTGGTGCAGTTCGTGGTCCTCTCAGCCGCGTCGTTCGTCTTCCTCCAGTACGTTCCCGCGTCAGAGGGGAAGAGAGGTGGAGCGAAGCTAGAGCAGGGGGCGGAGCGAAGCTGGCTCGCAAATGGGTCGAGCCCCTCTGGCCCTTGGGCGCCGCTCTTCGCCATCCTCTACCAGTACCACCGCATCATCCCTTACCTCTGGTCCATCCGCATTGGCAGCCTTACACTCACGGACAAGCACATCCAGACCTACACTCTCGCCGCTCTCCTCGCATTTTCCCAACCTCCCTCAACGCTCGTTGCTGCGGGGTTGGCGATGCTCGTTTCGGCGCTGTACAGGTCGAGCGCACGACTGCAGCGCTACCGCCTCCCGCTCCGCCTCTACCGCGTACTCGGCTTATTACTTTCTCCTTGGATAGGCCAGACGAGACTACCGCAGAGATCGTGGAGGCCAGAGTACCCGCACCGCCGCACGCTCGCGGTGAGAGAGGCGAGAGTCGCAGCGCACAATCAGGCGGTGCAGAACGCGAATCGTACCGCGGCAAGTGGCGCGTTGGGCATGCCAAGGATCGCGAGTTTACTTCGCCGCCGAACAGGGCCACCCACACAAATAGGAGCACCGCAGGGTGATGGAGCCGCAGTGCTCGCATTGGGCGGTGTGGATGCGAATGCAAATGCGAATGCGAATGCGGGTGCAAGAGGTGGGATGGCAGGGTGGAACGACGTCCCCACCCCTCTTCCTCCTCCCAACACGCGCGCAGAACTCGAGCGGTGGCAGAGCGATCAAGTCTCAGCTGCTCTACATGGCAGAGATCCTGCTCCAGATCCATAGTCACAAAGCAATTGAACATGCCTTCACCTTCCACCCTTTGAGTCAGTCGCAGCCGACGTGCTCTGTTTGCGTTTCATGCAACACGTTGAAACGAGCGCGACAGGGCAAAAGATAATATTGACATTAATCTTTTTGACATGCACATGCAAGCGCTCTTGGCGTAGTGGTAGCGCGTGTCTCTCCTACTGTAATTCGCTTTCCTTCAGGCGTGTGTTGGATATCCTCTTATAAGACGAGGTCGTGGGTTCGACCCCCACAGGGCGCTCTTTTTTTTTTTTTTTTTTTTTTTTTTTTTTTTTTTTTTTTTTTTTTTTTTTTTTTTTTTTTTTTTTTTTTTTTTTTTTTTTTTTTTTTTTTTTTTTTTTTTTTTTTTTTTTTTTTTTTTTTTTTTTTTCTTTCTTTCCCCTCTACCCTTGGCAACGCGCAACGCGCGGTGTAATTTACCGGAACGACAGGTGTTGGTCTCGTTACCCTTTTGTGCAACGCTTTCAAAAATCCAAAGGACATCCTCACGATCATCATCTTCATCCTTATACAAGCAAGCAGGTTGGAGTGAGGATGAGCGAGTCGCTGCAGGCGTGGCTGTTTGCGCACTGTACGAGCTGTGCCTCCACCTCTCTATCGGGCAATTACGATCTCTCAGACCTTCCCTTTGGCGCGGGTAAACGAGTGCAGATCTTGCGCTTCATGACTTTCCCTCCTTCCCCCTCTAAAGCTACTGATATATGGGCGCTGGTGGGTGATCGGACGCACTGCCTCGCTGCTCGCTTCTCCTCCTCAGTCGTTACTCGATTCCAGCATTCCTACCCTATCTCATTTACTTCGCTGCGGGGGGCGTTGGTGACGTTGACGAACGTGCGCGTGACGGTCGACCGCGTTAGCGTCGCAGGGGAAGGGAGGGGTTTGCCGTATAGGGAGGGGCAGTGGGCGGTGGCGCTAGATGTGAGGGGGATGGAGGTGGTGGGCGGGTTGAACGAGCCCGTGTGGTTCGGGGGCGTGAGGCTGGTGACGAGTAAGAACGGCGTGCCAGAGGGCGAGGAGGAGAAGTGGGAGGTGATGCAGAGGTGGGTCAGGAAGTGGGTGAGGATTAGGAATCTTGAGAAAAAGGCCGAGGAAGAGAAGAAGAGGGGGAAGAAGCAAAAGACTCATCAAGAGGAGGGAGAGGGGGAGGGAGGGGAGGCGATGCCAACTCCAGCACAGCGCAGGGTAGATGGTGGGAGGCACGTGTTGGTGCTAAGCTCGAGCCAGGCTGTCAACTCGATTCCTCCCCCCGTCGTTGCTCCCATAGAAGCGGAAAGGGAGGTGGGGAAGAGCCAATCTCAATCGCAAAGTCAAACACAAAGCGAAACTTCACTCGCGATGCACGCCGCATCGACACTGCAAACACGACCTCCTGACGCGGGCGCAACTTGGGACGATTTTGACCTTGACGCTGCGGTTGCCGATGTTGATTTCGATATGGACAACATCAACGTGCCCGACCAATGGAACGCCTTACCGGCATCCGACGCGGCACCAGAAAGAGTCGCTCTGGTCGATAAGCCAGAGCCAGAGCGCAGCGCACAAGTCGAAACGCAAGAACCCCAAACGCAGTCAGACTTGGACCCGGACGAGTCCGGTCTGTCGGACTACGAGCGCCAGTCGCGGCTTGACCGGAGACGTTCTCGTATGTGCCCGCCTGCGAGCAAGGCGGAGGATAAGCGGAAACAAGAAGCGATCAAACGCAGACGACTCTCAACATCGTCCACATCAACTTCATCCACATCCCTCACTACAAATACTTCGGTGTCGGATAAGAAGAGGAAACGCCAACAAGCGATTGCTGCGCTGTAAGTCCAAACTCCTCCCTACTAGTCATACACGGGTTATATTGGATTCCGTATACTGACCCATCTGTTCTTTCATGACGTTTGACTGCAGGATGGCCAAGATCGTCGACTAAGTCGCGTTCGCTTAGATACAACGTTGCTTCTTGCTCAAACGATACCCAAACACAGACACACGCTGACGGGCGATGGGAATATAGTTTTAGAAACGCTCTCTGAGTGATGCTCTCGTGAGCAGTAGTGAATTTTTGGGTGGGTGGGTGTGTGAGGTGCAGTAGTAAAGTAATACACGATGGTGATGAGGGGAATGCAAAGGAAGACGTGACGAAGCCAAACCGTACCGACAGCTCTTTCAAGCTGCAGATGCAGTTTAACGGTAGCGACGGAGCTGGAGGGTGTCCCTCTTGCGAATAGTAGCGTTCTTGCCACCGCCCTGGGTCTTGTTGTACCTGTGACCCTTACCCTGGCCTCTGCTCTTCTTGCCCGTGGCGGTAAGGCCCCTGCACTCCCTGCGCTTGTGCACTGCCTTGGCGATCCAGTTGATCCTGGGGTCCCTTCGGACCGCCTTGTGCTGGGGGTCGACGGCGATGACCTCGAAGTACTTGTACACGCCGTCCTGGTTGATCCAGTACGAGTTCAAGATGCGCAGGTTAGCACACTTGCGGCCAACACGCTCCTCGGCGGTGGCACGGAGGGAACGCTGGTACTTGAGGTGGTTAACACCCTGACGGACGGGCTTGCCGTAGGTGGCACCCTTGGGGACAGGCTTCTTGCGGTTACCACGGCGAACGCGGATGCGGTAGATGACATAGCCCTGCTTGGCCTTGTAGCCGAGGCGGTGCGCCTTGTCAAGGCGAGAAGGGCGCGAGGCACGGTGGATCACGTTGAGCTGACGGTACTCCCAGCATCTATGGTGGTGCAGCATGGAATGGAGGTAGAGGCAAGAGTCAGTATGTTGGTCAAAAAGGCGTGGTGGTGGTGAGGGTTGTGTTGTATGCATTTGGCAATTGCTCTCATCCGTCGCTCGTCGTGCTTGCCGTATTACGACGCAGAGGGTCTTCTTTGAATAGGTCCAAAGAAGAATAATGTCGAGCTTTTGGTGGCACGGTGTGGTATCACAGAGACAAAAGGCGTTGGTTTCCGGTGTGGTCGCAATGACGGCGCAAAGGTACGAAATGGTTGAGCCCTTCCAGACAAAGTCAGATCAGGAACAATGACGAGTTTGAACCTCTAGAAGCGCCAAACGTCGTCACTGAACTGATCTGGACCTTTGCTCGAACTGGCTACCACCATCTCGTGCTCCTGCCACGCTGCAAACACCAGGACACCAAACGTCACCCTAATCCAAACGTGAACCAGCTGGTGCATCACCTTAGGCGACGATGATGATATCCATCTTTCGCCGCTACGAGCTGACAGCGTCTCGAGCGACAGATAGGCGAGAATGCAATGCCGAATGCTGACCAATGTTTTGGCGAGAGTATTGGAGTTGAAATACTAACCGAACTCGGAGAAGGAAACGCAGCACATCGGACTGCTTCTTCTTGTAGAGCTCCTCAACGTATTTGTAGGCACCCATCTGTGGTTGTAGTTGGAAAGAAATGCGAAATGGAAAAAAGGTTAGCACGAGCTTTCAAGCAATCGTGAACGAAAAGGGGGGACTCAAAGGTCGACGCCTCGCCTGTTACGCAGTCCTGAGCGGTTCGCAAGAGAGCCCTGTGAAGGGATGATGCTACTACAACTCGAGAGTGGAACAGGGAACGAGGGTACTAAACGTCCCAGAAACGTAGCGAGCGGGCGGATTTCGTCCTGAACGATGTCGATGCGTGTGTTGATAGATCGTGCCAAGTGTGCTGGTCGTTGCTGATGGTCATAATGTACTATGCTGTTGGTCCCAATCCATTTCCATCACAAGATCATTTGCTTGCATGCTTACTTGTTCCGCTTGTTTCCACCTGTTGTCGAGCTGGAGTTTTATGCTGCTTTTCGATAGGTGTGCTGGCTACGTTGCTGGTAGGTCTGGTTGTCGATGGGAGACCGATGAGGTTTTCGAATGGTGCTGAAATCTTACCTTGAATGATTCTTGATGACGAAGTCGTGGGGTGTTGAGAAGGAGAAGCTACGACAACGACGGAGTGGTAACAGACTCACTCTACACTCGCAGCTAGCTTGGCTGTCTGACTGGCTTGCTAACATGCAACCTTTGCTCGCCTTGCCTTCTCACAGTCTCAAATCTGCTCCAGCATCGACGCCCAACAGTGCAGCCAAAATGAGAGAGCTTATTGCCCGCCTCTTCTCGTTCGAGACTTGACTGAATTTTGGCACGTGACTGAACTACAGAAATTATTTTGTCTGCGCGGTCCTGGAGTTCAAATTCGGCCGAGCTTACTTCGGTCTCATTTTTCGGCTTCTCATGTTAGACTTGGGAAATCGAGAAGGTTGAGGCAGCAAACGCAGTCAAGAAAAGCTGGAGATTGCTGATTATCAGCCAGAAGAGACAGAAGCTGAGGGACGAGCAAAGGCAAGCCAAGCACATCCCAGCCAAGCGCAGAGCAGAGCGGCGCAGCGTTGGGTCCATATCCGCTCGTCGTTGGCGCATCCCTCCTTCCTGATCACCAAGCCTGAAGCATCCGCCTCAAGATTATCCAAGATGGTAAGTACACATCAATCGCAGCATGTCGGCAACATCTCGTAGGCAGTTTTAGCAGCAGGGAGTTCGCGGTGTGATGCGCTCATTGGCCATCCATGCAGTCGATGTTGGAAGGATCAGTACTTGAAGCAAGTGCTTCGTGATGATGTTGAAGATGTGATACTAGGTGTTGTCGACAGCGACCGTGGACCATAACCCTTTCAGCCCTGCAATCACGAACACGCAATACTTACACCAGCACAACTCCGCACTTTGCCCGTATCGACACTTCTCCTACCACAGCCTTTCGTTAAGACTGTCAAGTCTAGCTCCTACTTCTCTCGTTACCAGGTCAAGTACCGACGACGACGAGAGGGCCGTACCGACTACTACGCGCGTAAGCGTCTTGTGTCGCAGGCCAAGAACAAGTACAACGCACCCAAGTACCGTCTTGTCGTTCGTTTCTCCAACCGTTACGTCACCTGCCAGATTGTCCACGCCAAGATCGCCGGTGACTACGTCCTCACCCAGGCTTCCTCCAAGGAGCTTCCCCGCTACGGTGTCAAGACTGGTCTTGCCAACTGGACCGCTGCTTACGCCACTGGTCTTCTCGTTGCCCGTCGTGCGTTGACCATCCTTGGTCTTGCTGACAAGTACGAGGGTGTCACTGAGCCTGATGGTGAGATGGCTGAGGTGGAGCCTCTCAGCGACGATGAGCCTCGCCCCTTCAAGTGTTTCCTCGATGTTGGTCTGAAGCGCACCTCGACCGGCTCTCGCGTTTTCGGTGCCCTCAAGGGTGCCTCTGACGGCGGCATCTTCATCCCTCACTCCGAGAAGCGTTTCCCCGGCTACGACCCCGAGGCCAAGGAGCTCGACGCCGAACTCCTCCGCTCCTACATCTACGGTGGCCACGTCGCCGAATACATGGAGTCGCTCGAGGAGGAAGACGACGAGCGCTTCAAGAAGCAGTTCTCCACCGCCCTCGAGCAGGAGATCGGCTCCGAGGACCTCGAGGACATGTGGACCGAGGCCTTTGAGAAGATCCGTGAAGACCCCACCTTCAAGCCCTCGGACAAGTCCGGAAAGAACTGGGCCCAGGAGTCTAAGAAGTACAAGGCCACCAAGCTCACCTACGAACAGCGTAAGGCCAAGATCGCAGACAAGATCGCCGCCTTCAAGGCCGGCGCCGACCTCTAAGCGTTCGTCTTGGCGAGAGAAGGGTAGCAGGTTGTTTTTTTCCAGGCTTCAAACAATCCTCTTCTTTAGCTTCTCACTCATACAACCCCCCCAAAAAGCATAATGTGGCTGACTTGAATACATGGTCACTACGACGTGCTCATGCATTTGCAATACCATCCCCGCCATATCTGTGCGGGTTTGTAACATCATCCATATATTCTTCCTGTGTGCGTTTGTGACCAAGTCCTGAGCCGCGAATAGGATTGAATAGAATGATCGTATGCACTATTCTCTTCTCTGGCAGTGCTGGTGTTGCGGCTCAGTCCTCATCTCGATACTCTCACCCACAACTGGAGACCAGCAGAACAAAGGCAAGCAGCGACACACAAGAAAAAATAGGATGCTATGCTCTGAATCGAGATTCGTTTTGGGGGGGGGGGGGGGGGGGGTGAAAGTTTTACGAGCTGCCCCGGGGGGCTCAATGAAGGAAGGGCGGGAAAAGTACATATGTCACTCGCAGGCATGCTGCTGTCTGACAATTGAAGAAAAGGGAAAACCGAACGAAGACCATTTATACACTATCACCAAACACGATAGGTTTATCGGATGGGGAGGAAACGGTCGACGGTGGCGCCCTTACCCTTAGCGCCGTGGCGGGTGGGGATGTAAGTCATGGCGAACTCGCCGAGGTAGTGGCCGACCATTTCGGGCTTGATCTCGGTGTTGACGAAGAAGCGACCGGTGTAGATGCCGACCATGGAGCCGATCATTTCGGGGACGATGATCATGTCACGGAGGTGAGTCTTGACAGTGGCGGGCTTCTCGTTGGGGGGAGCCTCGGCCTTGGCCTTGCGGAGACGCTTGATGAGGCCCATGGGCTTGCGCTTGAGACCACGCTGGAACTTTCTGCGAGCACGGGCGTGCACAATGCCCATAAAGTCCTCGTTCGACATGTCGAGAAGAGCATCGAGCTCAACACCGCGGTAGGTGAACTTGCGGAAAGTGCGCTTGCGCTTAAGCTCGGCAGCGGCAGCGGCGTCGTAGTCATCCCTGAGGAGGGTGGTAAAGGAAATGGTAAGGTATCGAGAACGACAGTCAGTTGAGCAGTTCTTGAGTATTTCGTTGGGCAGATGCGACGAGGTGACGATGCTTCTGGAGTCGAACACGGTTGACGATTGCTGGCGAGATGATTGACCTGCTGTACAGTCGTTCTGGCTGGCGCTTGTTCTTGTTCATACTGTCATAGCACTTGACCTCCAAATCGAGTCACGTAGATGTCGCATCCCCCTGGACATGAAGATGTAGGCAGAGGTCCGACACGTTGCGAGAATGACGGTCGATGCTATAATGACACGCTGTGGATTGCAACGTCTGTGTCCCATCCCGTGCGGCACCTTGGATCTCTGCGCCATATCTGCGAACTCCTATGGGGCGTAAAACATCTCGTCTGGAATCCTAGCAACGGGCATTGAAGGGCAGCATGGCGCTGCGTCGACAATAGCGCTGATGTTGGTGTCGTCCATATCATGCATGACCAAGCTGAACTCCGTCCCTCTTCGCAGCCAATGTTGATCTCTTCCTCTCTTCACTGCTATGCCATGTCGACCTGATCGGTGTATTATCTGCTATGTCGTGTCGTGCTTGCATTGATGTCGAGTGTCGAATCCAGAAGCATGAGCATCGTCGGTGTGCAGCATAGTGCTACTTACATGTTGGGCAATCTTGATGGTGAGGAGAAAGAAGGTAGAGTGACGGCGAGCTCACTTCCAAGTGTCCTCTGGGCTCTGGCTCTCTCTCTCTCTCTTGCGCACTCTGCGGGTGTGTGGAAAATACGAAGCAGCAGACGGCTTTCTTGCGTTGAATTTCAGCTGCTCGACTCTGGACTGTCTTAGGTTGGGCTGGCCTGACACTCAGAGCAGAGCTGCGCGCCGGCAGTTGCTGGCTCTCTCTGTCCCAAGCTCCCCCACCTACGGCCCAGTCTGGCTGGCTCCTTGGGCGAGACTGAGATGGGATGGGCGCTTGGCCGAGGATGGAGAAATTCCTCGGCCAAAATCGAATTGTGCCCCTTGGCTGCCTCGTTTCGAGACACGAAATCTGCAAACTCCCCGCCAAACTGCCAAAAACTCCCACGCTCAATCGCAGCCTCTCACGCTCGTCAAATTGCGGATCCGACGCAATCCCAACCAAGCTCGAGAAAATCGGGCTGCCCGCACAGTGTACCAAGTGCACTGCACCGTCAGAAGGCTGCAAAACTTGTGTGCCTGTCAGGAAGCTAGCTGCAGAGTGAGTGCGTCAAGGCTGGTGAGTGTCGAGCAGCGCAACAATGTCAAACCGCAAGCGCTGGAGGTGTCCTTGTCTTACCTCCACGACACTTTCTTCAAAGTACCTAGGTAAGTAGCTTTTGCGCTCAATATGTCAAGCATGGACGCATTCGGAGCTTCGATGCAGACAGGTCGGAGAATAGCTAGCATCGACGGCCATGTCATGGATACAACATCGGTGGAGCAGAGAGGATCTATGGATATAGACGTGCTGCAACGTTGAGCATCTCTTGGTGGAGGACTGGCGTCGCAGGGAATGAGGACAAACGCAGGCGGATCATGATGGATGCTACGCAGCTTTGATACTAGCGAGTAGGGGCAAAGTTTGCGTTGGTTGCCATCGACATGAGGATTCGGTAGAAGTATTGCAACGGCGGAGCGGACATTGGTTTGAAGAAGCACTTCTGGGGGCTTGCAGGATCACCTAAGGCATGCAAGATGCTGGCTATTCCTCCTTTGTCGACATCCGCTCTGCATACCAGCTTGATCCCTCCCTCCCTATCAATCGCACAGATATACTTACCACTGTTGTTGCCTTGGGAATCCCTCGGTGTCCGTTTTATCACAGTCCACAAGTCTTCCATTTGGATCAAAGCCCTAGCGGATTTGCGGCCGGCACTTTATCCCTTCTTTCCAACAACCCTTTCTTAGTCTTTCAAAATGAAGCACATTGCTGCCTACCTGCTCCTCACCCTTGGTGGTAAGGAGAACCCTTCCGCTGCCGACATCAAGGCTCTTCTCGAGACTGTCGGTATCGAGGCTGAGTCCGAGCGCCTTGACAAGCTCATCGAGGAGCTCAACGGCAAGGACATCAACACTCTCATTGCTGAGGGTCAGGAGAAGCTCGCTTCCGTCCCCGCCGGTGGTGCCGCCCCCGCCCCCGCCGCCGCTGGTGGCGCCGCTGCTGCTGGCGGTGCCGCCGCCCCCAAGGAGGAGGAGAAGAAGGAGGAGGAGAAGGAGGAGTCCGATGACGACATGGGCTTCGGTCTCTTCGACTAAGCGCTTCCTCCCCTTCTCGATTCTTCCCGCAACCCGCAACCCCCAAAATTCACACGGTTGGTCACCCCGTTTGCACAGTCTAGCATGACAAAGTAGGCGCGGTGTCCAGCTGAGTCTTTTGCTCGTCAGGAGCAGGTCGACCCCCCTCGTGGGCCTTGTATTTTTGTTTGTTTACACTTCCATCAAGCTCGAATTCTAATCGGCCGCGAAACTGGCGCCACTCGCTTCTTGACAGCATTTCACACTATCATCTTTGTCTTGTGTTGGCCTGACTGTGTGTAGTGAAGAGGGCAGAAACGAGCTTGACTTTGAGTAAAACGCTCAATGCGAATCGTGCCAGGTTTTGTTAGGATCAAAGTCTGGGCAGCCTTGAAAGGTGATTCTCAGTCGGAGAAGCCGAGGTCCGCTTGAGCATCATGAGACTCTCCCCCGCATCTCTGATCCGTAGCTCATCACTGCCACAACATTGAACCACACGACGAGCCTCGACCTCTGTCTCTCACTATCCGCTCTCACACCATCTCACAATCTGCATAAAGACCCCACCAGAAGAACTCGGAACGATGATATGTATGAAAGAAGCTTCAAGCTAGCGTACACGCTGTAAGATGGATTTCGGGAACGCGCGAGAACGCAATTAGTGCGAGGCAGGAGGGTTGTACAGGATCTTCCTCGACTTGATACCGGCCCACTTGAAGCGCTTGACCCAGATGCTCATAGCAGTCAGACTCGACAGGATAATGACTGCCTGCATGCCCATCTTCTTCCTGGTGTCGTGCTCGGGCTCGGCGCAGAAGTGGAGGAAAGTGACCACGTCCTTGGCCATCTGCGAAGTGGTCGCAGGAGTGCCGTCCTCGTAGTCAACGAGACCGTCGTACAGCACACGTGCCATGGCGATCTGAGTACCGGGGAAGTACGAGTTGTAGTTGAGGCCGTCCTGGACCTTGACACCCGCGGGGGGGTCGGTGTAGCCGGTGAGGAGGGCGAAGATGTAGTCGGCACCGCCGTGACGTGCCTTGACCATGAGCGAGAGATCGGGTGGGAGGGCGCCGGCGTTGGCAGCACGTGCGGCCTCGTCGTTGGCGTAAGGGCGGGGCATGTAGTCGGCAAGCTTACCGGGACGCTGGAACATCTGGCCCTCGTCATCAGGACCGTCCTCGTACTCAACCTCCTCGGCCATGGCCTTGACCTCGTCGACAGTGTGCGACTGGCCGACAAGGTTACGCCAAGCAATGCGGTCGAGCGAGTGGCACGACGAGCAGACCTCGCGATAGACCTGGTATCCACGGCGGATCGAGGCGTGGTCGAAAGTCTCGAAGACACCGTTGTGCGACCAGGGGTACTTGGGTGGGTGGAGACCCTCGTCGGCCATGTTGGCCGAAGCAGTGTCCAAGAAGGGGAGGGTGCCGTAGAGGTGGTTGTACCAAGCGACCGAGCCGGCAGCAACGGCGGTGGCGGCAATGGCCGACGATTGCGAGGTCATGAACGACTGCGATGCGTTGGCACCGGCCTGTGTCGAGGCATTGCGGACCTGTTGGAGTAGAAGGGCAAGCGAAAGTCAGTATGAGTGCTGAAGGTGGGAGTAGTGTCAACCCCAAGTGCCGAGAGCTTTCAAGATTGGTCCAAGTGCCACCCCGATCTGCTCGCCCACGATTGTTGTATCGTATGCTGTACGAGTTGATGGAGGAGTGATGTGATGCAGGGCGGTGCGATTCGATGGGTCTGCTGGATGTTTCGGCGAAGCTGGCTTGAGCCTCGAGCAAGGCGGAATGTGCTAATGCGTGTGGTGTGGCGCTGTTGCAACGCTGATGTCTGTTCCTAAGTTCGCTGTCCATGTGGTTGTATGACCAAGGTCGAAGCTGAATTGTAGATAGAAGTGAGTCGGGCGTCGAATGTGCCGAGGAAACTGCAGTCCACCAACATCCGATCCAAACAAGTCCATACACCGAATCTGTCTTCTGTACCCTGCGGAGTCCACCGATGCTCATGTCGTATTGCTGGCTGGTGTGATCGTATCGATATATGGCGGGAGAGACGAATGCAGGAAGGGTGGCACTTGGAACAATCGCATGTCTCTCTAGCTGGTTGACATTTGTGTGTTGGCGTGGATACCTACCGAAGCGGGCGAGCCGTTGACGGCGGCGCGGAAAGCGGTTCGCGCGCTGTTGAACAAGTTGGCCATGCTGGGCAACCTAATCAGAAGGAGATGTAGGGTTGGTGAGAAGGTGGTAGGTGATGAGAAGTATGTTCAGCCAAGTGATCGCGACGGCACCCGCTTTCTGGTGGCTGCCAACCGAACGAGTGAGCGAGACGAGCGACCAAATTCAACCAACCTTCCAGACCGTGGACAGATGCAGCTTCAACTCACTCCATTCCGAGTCTTCGTTCTCTGTGTCTCTGTTGCGGGAATTTTCGCTTCCACCCTTTGCGGATTGAAGCCACAATTGTGCCTATTTGCTCCCTTGATTTTGGCGCACGAAAATCGCAACTGCAGCAGCACAACTTCCAATTTCGATCAATTCAATTTCCCCCTCAGCCTGAATTCAGAGCTTGTGAATTCCAGGAAGCCTGAGAATTCAATCCGATATTCGTCTCGCGCGACGTCGGATTGAAAATCACACCCTGGCTCAAGACAGGCAGGCAGGCTCCTGTTCGCGTGCTTGTATTTGTAATCCAGTTCCAAGTCCAAGCATAGGCTGGTCAAGGCACGCTCACACACACAGATGCTCAGGCTCGCGCTTAGCCAATCACTGTCTTTCGAAAACACCCGAATGCGCTCCAACGCCCTTTTTTCGCACGATAGAGACAGCATCACCATCACGAGTGCATGCCCTGAAACATCCATCAGAGGTACTTGTCGATATCTTCACTACATGTTATACCGTGTGCTCGCACTTGGATAGTCATCCATGTACACCGCTACTGGTGATCCTTGAACATCACAACTCAATGTTACTCCTGAGCGTACCTAGTCTGTAAAAACACTTCGGCCACCTTCCGACTCAACGCAGGTCCGATCTTCTTGCGCTGATCCATACTATCCGTGCAGCTGGCCAGCATGCTTTCTGCTCCTTTCGCATCATCATCTGCAGCCTCTTGAAAGGCATCAGTCAGTTCGCGCACAGTGCTATACAGAGCGAGCACCTCGCGCACCTTTTCTGCACTCATCCCCTTGATGCACAGCAGCATCTTGCCGAAGATCTCCTTCGATGTAAGACCACCACTTTTGCTGTTGAGTGCCTGGAACGCTTCGAATGAGGTAAGAATGCTGGCGGTCGGTAGCTTTTGCTGCAGCTGCTCTCGGGTTTTGAGGAAGCTGGAGCGGGAAATGACCGCGCTCGGGATCACAGAGAGATCTTGGTTCTCATAGATCTTGCGGATCATGGTGTCCATCGAGGCTAGGTAGTCGATACTGGCTGATAGACTCGACGTCCGCTCCACCAAGAATCCGTCTACCACCTGTGCGCTACTGAGCGCCGTTTGGATTTGAGAACCGAACTTGCGCATCTGGCTCTCCACATCGTAGTCCTCTATCAGGTAAAGTACCTTTGATAGTCCAGAGGATGACAGGCGGAACTGTTCACGGATGAGACACGAGCAAGCTTCGTTAGTTAGCATCATTACAGTTTAGCGCAGAATGTTGAGATTATGCGACATACCTTTTGGTCCCTCCACCGGCCATCGAGGATCGAGCTCGTGAGATCATCCAGCCTCTTCCTCTCCACGATGTGATCGAGCACCACTTCGTCCGCCTCCAGTCCCGTGCGGTTCTTTCTGCGAGCGATCCACACAGCATCGCCCACCTCGAGAGCACGAGTCTCGGCATCAACACCGCGCTCTACCAGCAGAGTTGCAATCGGCTCCTTCTCGTGACGACGCCCTGGCCGATGTTGTTCGCGATTGTCGAGCACCATGTGGATGGTGTAGCTGCCTGCTTTGAGCACTTCGGGCTGGAAGTTCGATACTCTCGCCATCAGACTCTCCTCCTGCTCGTCCTCTGACCAGTCCTGATCCAAATCCCCATCGTCTTCAGCATCATCGCCAGGTAGTACATCGGCTCGTGCCGAAATTTGTTCTACACCGGCATCTCTAGCCAGCGTTTCAGCTACTGTCGCACCCTCGTCACTCAAGCTATAGCGGGCCGGGTTGCCGGACTGTAGCACGTAGCCTTTCGCAATCAGCGTCTTGATGCTCGTCCATCCGGTGTAAAACGATCTCGAGCCACCTGCGCTCCCTGAGACACCGTACTGGCTCGAAAGTGGAGCGGCGGCAGAGGACCGAGACGATGAACCGGTGTACTCGTATTCCGTGTCCGAGTACGGCTTTGCAGCATTGACGAGTTGCGTCTTCGACACACGCTCTTCTCGCGACGAGCTACTTGCCCTGGTCAATATGTAGAGACCCACGAGGAGGCCGTATGCACCGGATCGATGCTGTGGCACATAGGCCCTTTTCTTCGTCGGACGATCCGAAGCTGTCGCCTTCTTCCTCTTGGCAGCTGCAGTGCCGTCTTGTCCTTCTGCTACACCGTCCACGTCCAAGTCATCTGCCTCTCCACCAGCTGCAGACTTTGACGCGCTTTTCGATGTGGAAGCCTGGCGCGAAGGTCGATCCGGCATTGGACGTCCAAGCTCTTGGCACCATTTCTGCAGTTCTTGCTCGAGCTTGTTTGCGATAGTCGGGCCGATCCCTGCGAGTTGCGTTGTTTGGCATGGATGCTGAAACTCGATCGGGCAGGCTGCGAGCGACTGATGAGCTTTGCGGTATGTCCGAGCCACCTTGGATCCTTTCGCCTGAGCCTCTTCCGTCCATGCCGCTAGAAATGTGAGCCAGAGCGTGTTACCCCCCGCCGTACTCTCGGATTCGGTGCTCATGGTCTCGATTCGACGAACCAAACCGCCTTCGTGGATCCCTTCGCTTCGTTATGGTGAATCCTGTCCCATCATTGGGGCCTCTGGTCAAGACGAAAGATTCATTCACGGGGGCTGGGCTGAGTTATGAGATGCTGTGATTGTGGATGTGATCTATGACAGCTGTGCAACATTGGTCAAAAATGCGACGCGCTGCGCGTGTGGAGCTGCAGATCAACACTTTCTGCATATCAAGATGTGGGTCGTAAGTTAGCTTACTTACTGCTTTGCAGCCTTGAATTTTAGACTGGATTTTAGGTGCCCCTTTTCTCGCTTGATTTTCTTGCATGTCGTGCAACCTTATGAAGAAACTCACTTATGCATTGGCACGGTTAGCTAGAACCTGCGAGCACACGACGTGGCGTCAACATAGCTACCCAGCTCCAGAAATGGCGAATGCTGGTTCTCGGTTTATATTCAGCTCGGCCTTCGTGCTTGGGAAGAGCTGTAGCAAAGTAGAGCAGGCCCTAACAGATGCAGAACGTGTCGATTTCTGAAATGCCCGGTAGCACAGCGCTTCTTCAGACCTAGGCACGGTCACGGGCCCGGCCGGGTGTGTGTGTGTGTTCGGGTTGACATCGGGACGGAACAAGGGCTGTGCTTCGGCTTGCTATCGATATCGAGGAGGCGCTAGGTCCCGCAAGAAACTCTAAAGCATGGATGAGAAGAGCAAGGCAATCGCAACTGGAGGAATTCCGACCATGTGTATTCTAAACTGAAGTCGTTTCGCATGTTCGGCATTTGGTCGAGATGCTTGCCATACGACGGACTCTGGATGTCATACTGTGGATTCTCAGGGACAAGGCGCAATGCACAGCGCTTCATCGTTGTAAGAGCAGAACCGCCCACCGTCAGATTTGAGCTTGAGCTGCTGCTCTTTGGACCAAGGTGCTGGTGTGGGCCGAATGCCGAAAGCATTCGCCGGCCACGCTGCTGCCAAGATCCGCTGAAGTTGCTGACCGGGACAAAAATTAGGAACACAAAAAATAAAGAAGAAACAATTCGTTCAAATTTGAGTTCGGCCCGCGTGGCCTGAACCCACAGCCTGCCAATCTACGCATTCTCCCCAACAATCACTCCTCGTGCACTTTTCCGAAACTTTTGCTGATGTCCCGGTTCCTTCTTCGGCCAGGGGGGCAAGGGAGCGACAATCTCGGAAACAGGTCAAGTACTCGTAAGCTCACGCCTGAAGCCATCTTCCCGGCATCCTTCCGGAACAGTCCGTAGCGGGAAAGAAGGAACAGCATCGGGATTCGACCCCGATATAGCATTTTGGAAGGAAAAATCCCCAACTTGGCTGGCTACGCGACATCGGCCAAAAAAACTTCCCAACATCTCAACAGCGCAGCTCGCGTCCTGATACCATGACAGCTTGGCCCTCTCCCCATTTGATGCTTGTTCGGCCCGTCTCTTTGTTCAAGTGGATGCCGATTCTCGACGATGATCGCGATGCTGCATGTGCCAATATCGCTTGTGCTCTGAATAGAGCTCACACACCTGCTGTGACGGTAAAGAAACGATGTGGCGGCACCGAGTCGATGTTACCAAGGTGACCGGCCCAGTTCCTCGGGAAAACCGAGGGTTTAGGGCTGCTGCGCAGAAAAAGTAAAGAAATTTTAGGCGCTTAGGATCTTTCTATTTTGGCGTCGGAGCAAGCGATCGCATTCTGACCCTTTCTTGAAGCTGATAACGTTGCAACTCGAGCTCGGAGACCATGCAATGTGAAAGTTCGAGATGATATGAGGCGTCCACGGTGATCAAACTGTGTATATTGCTATGCTATGAAGTGGAGAGGTGCGAGCGAAAGAAGGAATGGCCACAAGGGGAAGAATAGAATGCGATCGACAGTTGGCCCAGATTTCGTCGCGGCCCGCTGCTCAAAAAAGTCATTGTGCGCATAGCGTCGGGCGCTTGCTACGTGAGACGAACAGCTGGGGTCGACGCTCACGACTCTGGCAGACGCGATATCTTGCTCTTCGCTACCATCAGTTCGAACACCTAGCTCATCAATCGAGACCTCAAGATAGACACGGCCAGATGAAGTGGTCCGTTCAGCGTGCACGATCCGAATACCATCGTTCAGACTGATATGAGGAGACGAACAAGTGAAGATGCGATATGGATAGCGGGCGAGTGGGGTGAGCCGGCTGCTGCTTCAAAGTGGAGGTGGAACTGGAAAAAGCTCAAATCGATGGTGGCTTGCTTGATCCTGTCGATATTGGCTCACGTTGGGGAACCAAAAAAAAATCAATCCAAGAAACCTCTGCGTCGCGCACAGACAGGAAGAAAGGCAGGGTCTTTCTCGTGTGGGTTCTGTCTCGGACTGGCGCAAGCGAGCCGAGTGGATAAGTTTGTTGGAAATTGTTGAGCTGGAAACCTGTCATGATTTTTTGGTTCTCCGCATCTTTTTTTTACACAACCGAGTGGCCAATGCTCTCTGATACTGTATCGGCAACACCGAGAGCAAAGCACACACCAATGCACAGACATTGGAGCGAGCAGAGTTCGTTATGCAGATACAGACATCTGAACGAATTCCTTCGCAAATTCAGAGCACCAGACTGAGGCTGGGATAGAGGTGCAGAACCAGAACCAGAAACAGGAGCCACCAAAGACCGACGTCGACCAAGAATCGAATCCTAAGATTGTGTTGGATGGACAGCCGCGCGCACTTGCCAACTTGTTCTGCTTGTCTGTGCAGCCAAGAGTGGAGAGCGCCGTTAGATCCGCCTGGAACTCCACCGGCCAATACCTGAGAATTCCACCCAACCCGTCAGCTTGCCGTTTTTTTTTGGTGCAGCAGTTCCTTCGCCGTTTGGTTTCCCCACCTCGAGAGTCCTTCCGAAACTATCTGACGGAGCAAAGTTACAGATCACCATCTTATCCTCAGTGTTGGTCGCTATCCTTCTTCGCTTCTCACCATCGTCTTCCTCCCTGCCATTGGCATATCATCTTCCGTCACCGATACCTACTCGCTTCGATACGGTCCCGGCGAATTACCACACCATCTCCATCTATTGCAACGTCATCATCAAGGTTTCCCTCACCCTTGATCATCCGCTGCGATAACCACCCGAGCTTCATTCGAAATCAAGCTATATACCGCTTGCTTGATCCCTCTAGCTTGATCTCCCAACTTGGAATCGACTGCGTCCAGAACCCCTCACTGGCCGTACTTTCTTTCCTCGTCAATCCCTCTCATCCGTTCCTTTCGCTGTCTTGAGCTCCCTCGCTCAATCTGCGAAAGCCGCTCCATCATACACGCTCCAAGCGCCATTCAACGAGCCTAGATCGACAAGACTGGTCTTTGTTCGGTTTCACTCCACACAAACCTATCACAGCTTCTCGAATCGCTCAGTTTAGCCAGAATGCCGATTCCTGATCACAAGGCCGTGAGCCACTTCATCGGTAAGTCCGAAACCTGGCTGTTCTTTCGGCTGCTCCGAAGGCGTGGCAAGCAGCCGGATCTAACCCTCTTACTGAACTCAGCTCAACTGACACATTCACCTCCTTTTTCCGTAACCCTTCACAGGCGGTAACCCGCTCGAGACTGCTCCCGCTGGCCCCGTCGCTGACTTCATTCGCAAGCAGGGCGGTCACAGTGTCATTACCAAGGTGCTCATTTGCAACAATGGTATTGCTGCCGTCAAGGAGATCCGCTCCATCCGAAAATGGGCTTACGAGACCTTTGGTGATGAGCGTGCCATCGAATTCACCGTCATGGCCACACCTGAGGATCTTAAGGTCAATGCCGACTACATCCGCATGGCTGACCAGTACGTCGAGGTGCCCGGTGGCTCTAACAACAACAACTACGCCAACGTCGACTTGATTGTTGATGTTGCCGAGCGTGCCGGTGTCCACGCCGTCTGGGCTGGTTGGGGTCACGCCTCCGAGAACCCTCGTCTTCCCGAGTCGCTTGCTGCCTCCAAGCACAAGATCATCTTCATTGGTCCTCCCGGTTCTGCCATGCGTTCGCTTGGTGACAAGATCTCGTCTACCATCGTTGCTCAGCACGCCGACGTGCCATGCATGCCCTGGTCCGGTACCGGTATCAAGGAGACCATGATGTCCGAGCAGGGTTTCCTCACTGTCTCTGACGATGTCTACCAGCAGGCCTGTATCCACAGCGCCGAGCAGGGTCTGGAGAAGGCCGAGCAGATCGGCTTCCCCGTCATGATCAAGGCTTCCGAGGGTGGAGGAGGAAAGGGTATCCGAAAATGCACCAACGCTCAGGATTTCAAGCTCCTCTACAACGCCGTTCTCGGTGAGGTGCCCGGTTCGCCCGTCTTCGTCATGAAGCTCGCTGGCCAGGCTCGCCACCTCGAGGTCCAGCTGCTTGCCGATCAGTACGGCAACGCCATCAGCATCTTCGGTCGTGACTGTTCCGTCCAGCGTCGTCACCAGAAGATCATTGAGGAGGCTCCCGTTACCATCGCTCCCGAGGATGCTCGTGAGGCCATGGAGAAGGCTGCCGTCCGTCTTGCCAAGCTCGTCGGTTACGTCTCTGCCGGTACCGTCGAGTGGCTCTACTCGCCCGACTCGGGTGAGTTCTCTTTCCTCGAGCTCAACCCCCGTCTCCAGGTCGAGCACCCCACCACTGAGATGGTCTCCGGTGTCAACATTCCCGCTGCCCAGCTCCAGGTGGCCATGGGTATCCCCCTGTACTCCATCCGCGACATCCGAACTCTCTACGGTATGGACCCTCGCGGTAATGAGGTCATCGACTTCGACTTCTCCAGCCCCGAGTCCTTCAAGACCCAGCGCAAGCCCCAGCCTCAGGGTCACGTCGTCGCTTGTCGTATCACTGCCGAGAACCCCGATACTGGTTTCAAGCCCGGCATGGGTGCGCTCACGGAGCTCAACTTCCGTTCGAGTACCTCCACCTGGGGTTACTTCTCCGTCGGTACCAGTGGTGCTCTTCACGAGTACGCCGATTCGCAGTTCGGTCACATTTTCGCTTACGGTGCCGACCGATCCGAGGCCCGAAAGCAGATGGTCATCTCGCTCAAGGAGCTTTCGATTCGTGGTGACTTCCGAACCACCGTCGAGTACCTCATCAAGCTGCTCGAGACCGACGCCTTCGAGTCCAACAAGATCACGACTGGTTGGCTCGATGGTTTGATCCAGGAGCGTCTCACTGCTGAGCGTCCTCCTGCGGACCTCGCCGTCATCTGCGGTGCTGCTGTCAAGGCTCACCTCATGGCTCGTGAGTGCGAGGATGAGTACAAGCGCATCTTGAACAAGGGTCAGGTTCCCCCTCGTGGCACCATCAAGACCGTCTTCTCGATCGACTTCATCTACGAGAACGTCAAGTACAACTTCACTGCCACCCGCAGCTCCGTTTCGGAATGGGTACTCTACCTCAACGGTGGCCGCACCTTGGTGCAGCTCCGCCCTCTTACCGATGGTGGTCTCCTGATCGGTCTTGCCGGCAAGTCGCACCCAGTGTACTGGCGTGAGGAGGTCGGCATGACTCGTCTCATGGTCGACTCCAAGACCTGTCTCATCGAGCAGGAGAACGATCCCACGCAGATCCGCTCGCCCTCGCCCGGTAAGCTCGTCCGCTTCCTGGTCGAGTCCGGTGACCATGTCAAGTCCGGCCAGGCCATCGCTGAGATTGAGGTCATGAAGATGTACCTTCCTCTCGTTGCCGCTGAAGATGGTGTCGTCTCGTTCGTCAAGACTGCCGGTGTTGCCCTCAGCCCCGGTGACATCATCGGTATTCTCTCGCTCGATGACCCCAGTCGTGTGCAGCACGCCAAGCCCTTCGCTGGCCAGCTTCCCGACTATGGTCTCCCTATCATCATCGGCAGCAAGCCCCACCAGCGCTACACCTACCTCGTCGAGGTGCTCAACGACATCCTCGACGGTTACGACCAGAGCTTCCGCATGCAGGCGGTCATCAAGGAGCTCATCGAGATCCTTCGCAACCCTGAGCTCCCCTACGGCCAGGCTTCCCAGATTCTCTCCAGCTTGGGCGGTCGTATCCCCGCCAAGCTCGAGGAGGCTGTCCGCAACACCATCGAGATGAGCCACTCCAAGGGTGTCGAGTTCCCCGCTGCTCGTCTGCGCAAGCTCACCGAGAACTTCCTTCGTGACAGCGTCGACCCCGCCATCCGCATGCAGGTGCAGAACACCATCACTCCTCTCAGCCAGCTCTTCGACGCCTACGCTGGCGGTCTCAAGGTGCACGAGGGCAACGTCCTCGCTTCCTTCCTCCAGAAGTACTACGAAATCGAGTCCAAGTTCACTGGTGAGGCCGATGTCGTCCTCGAGCTCCGTCTCCAGGCTGACGGTGACCTCGACAAGGTCGTTGCCCTCCAGACTTCGCGCAACGGCATCAACCGCAAGAACGCCCTTCTACTCAATCTGCTCGACAAGCACATCAAGGGCACCTCGCTCGTCTCGCGTACTAGCGGTGCTCAGATGATCGAGGCTCTTCGCAAGCTCGCTTCGCTCGAGGGCAAGTCCACCGCTCCTGTGGCTCTCAAGGCTCGTGAGGTCTCGCTCGACGCCGATATGCCAAGCCTTGCTGACCGTTCGGCTCAGATGCAGGCCATTCTTCGTAGCTCCGTCACCTCTTCCACATACGGTGGTGACGACGAGTACCACGCTCCCTCGCTCGACGTGCTCCGTCAGCTCAGCGACTCGCAGTACAGTGTCTACGATGTTCTGCACAGCTTCTTCGGCCACCGCGAGCACCACGTCGCTTTCGCCGCGCTCTGCACTTACGTTGTCCGTGCCTACCGTGCCTACGAGATCGTCAACTTCGACTACGCCGTCGAGGACTTCGATGTTGAGGAGCGCGCTGTGCTCACCTGGCAGTTCCAGCTGTCCCGCAGCGTTTCATCGCTCAAGGAGCGCGAGCGTCAGGTATCCATCAGCGATCTCAACCTGATGGACAACAAGAAGGCTGCTGCCGTACCTGCCGAGCTCCGTACTGGTGCCATGACCAGCTGCACTGATGTCTCTGACATCCCTGATCTCCTCCCTAAGGTGCTCAAGTTCTTCGGCACGAACAAGGGCGGTGCTCCTATCAACGTGCTCAATGTTGCCGTGGTCAACCAGACCGACTTTGTCGATGCTGAGGTCCGCAGCAAGCTTGCTCAGTACACCAACGCCTGCGCCAAGGAGTTTGCTGCCTCGCGTGTCCGCCGCGTGACCTACCTCCTCTGCCAGCCCGGCATGTACCCCTTCTTCGCTACCTTCCGCCCCAGCGAGACCGGCATCTGGGCCGAGGAGAAGGCCATTCGCAACATCGAGCCCGCTCTGGCCTACCAGCTTGAGCTTGACAGGGTCTGCAAGAACTTCGAGCTCACCCCCGTGCCGGTCTCGTCTTCGACGATCCACTTGTACTTCGCTCGTGGTATCCAGAACTCTGCCGACACGCGATTCTTCGTCCGTTCGCTCGTCCGACCTGGTCGCGTTCAGGGCGACATGGCTGCCTACCTCATCTCCGAGTCGGACCGTATCGTCAACGACATTCTCAACGTGATTGAGGTCGCTCTCGGCCAGCCCGAGTACCGCACTGCCGATGCTTCGCACATCTTCATGTCGTTCATCTACCAGCTCGATGTCAGCCTCGAGGACGTCCAGAAGGCTATCGCTGGTTTCCTGGAGCGTCACGGTACCCGCTTCTTCCGTCTCCGCATCACTGGTGCCGAGATCCGAATGGTTCTGAGCAACCCCAGCGGCGAGCCCCGCCCCATTCGTGCCTTCGTCACCAACGAGACTGGCCTTGTCGTCCGTTACGAGACCTATGAGGAGGTCGTTGCCGACGACGGCTCCGTTCTCCTCCGCGGTATCGAGCCCCAGGGCTCCGAAGCCACCCTCAACGGTCAGAGCGCCCACTTCTCGTACACGACCAAGGTTGCGCTTCAGTCTCGCCGATCGCGTGCCCACGCTCTGCAGACCACCTTCGTGTACGATTTCATCGACGTCCTCGGCCAGGCTGTTCGTGCCTCGTGGAGGAAGGTCGCTGCCAGCAAGATCCCCTCTGAGGTGATCAAGTCGGCTGTCGAGCTCGTCTTCGATGAGCAGGAGAATCTGCGTGAGGTTAAGCGTGCCCCCGGTATGAACAACATCGGCATGGTCGCTTGGCTCGTCGAGGTCGTCACTCCAGAGTACCCTGCTGGCCGCAAGCTGGTTGTGATTGGCAACGACGTCACCATCCAGGCTGGTTCGTTCGGCCCTGTTGAGGACCGCTTCTTCGCCGCTGCTTCCAAGCTTGCTCGTGAGCTCGGCATTCCTCGTCTGTACATCTCGGCCAACTCTGGTGCTCGTATCGGCTTGGCCACCGAGGTCATGGACCTGTTCAAGGTCAAGTTTGTTGGCGACGACCCCGCCAAGGGCTTCGAGTACATCTACTTGGACGACGATGCTCTCAACGCCGTTCAGGCCAAGGCTCCTGGCAGTGTCGTCACCAGGCCCACCAAGACTGCCGACGGTACCAACCACAACATCATCACTGATATCATCGGCAAGCCCCAGGACGGTTTGGGTGTCGAGTGTCTCTCGGGCTCCGGTCTCATCGCCGGTGAGACCAGCCGTGCTAGGGACCAGATCTTCACTGCCACTATTGTCACCGGTCGCAGTGTCGGTATCGGTGCCTACCTCGCTCGTCTTGGTGAGCGTGTGATCCAGGTGGAGGGCTCGCCTTTGATTCTCACTGGTTACCAGGCGCTCAACAAGCTACTTGGTCGCGAGGTGTACACCTCCAACTTGCAGCTCGGTGGTCCCCAGATCATGTACAAGAACGGTGTTTCGCACATGACTGCTCAGGACGACCTCGACGCTGTCAAGGCCTTCGTCAACTGGATGTCGTACGTGCCTGCCCAGCGTGGTGGACCTCTTCCCATCATGCCAACTACCGACACCTGGGACCGAGCTGTCACCTACTCGCCTCCTCGCGGTCCTTACGACCCACGATGGCTCATCAACGGCAAGAAGGACGAGAACCTCACCGGTCTCTTCGACAAGGACTCGTTCGTCGAGACCCTTGGCGGCTGGGCCACCTCGGTCGTCACCGGTCGTGCTCGTCTCGGAGGCATCCCTGTCGGTGTCATCGCTGTCGAGACGCGCACCCTGGAGCGTGTGGTTCCTGCCGACCCTGCCAACCCCAACTCGACCGAGCAGCGCATCATGGAGGCTGGTCAAGTATGGTACCCCAACTCGGCGTACAAGACTGCGCAGGCGATCTGGGACTTTGACAAGGAGGGCCTTCCTCTTGTCATTCTCGCCAACTGGCGTGGATTCTCGGGTGGTCAGCAGGACATGTACGATGAGATCCTCAAGCAGGGTTCCAAGATCGTGGATGGCCTGTCGTCGTACAAGCAGCCCGTGTTTGTGCACATTCCTCCCATGGGTGAGCTGCGTGGCGGTTCGTGGGTCGTGGTCGACTCGGCCATCAACGACAATGGCATGATCGAGATGTCGGCCGATGTCAACAGCGCACGCGGTGGTGTGCTCGAGGCTTCGGGTCTCGTCGAGATCAAGTACCGTGCTGACAAGCAGCGCGCCACGATGGAGCGCCTCGACGAGGTCTACGCCAAGCTCAGCAAGGAGGCCGCCGAGGCGACCGACTACAATGCCCAGGCTGCAGCCCGTAAGGCGCTCGCCGAGAGGGAGAAGCAGCTTGCGCCCATCTTCACGGCGATTGCCACCGAGTACGCTGATGCCCACGACAGGGCTGGGCGTATGCTTGCCACGGGTGTGCTGAGGTCGGCGCTGCCATGGGAGAATGCTAGGAGGTACTTCTACTGGAGGTTGAGGAGGAGGTTGACCGAGGTTGCCGCCGAGAGAACGATCGCTGAGGCCAACCCATTGCTCAACCACATCGAGCGCACTGCTGCGCTCCGACAATTTGTTGGTGCGGCTGCGTCGGATAACGACAAGGCGGTCGCTGAGCACATGGAGGCAGCGGCAGCTTCGCTCTTGACCGCCACTAAGCAGTTGAAAGCGCAGTACATCTTGGCTCAGATCTCGACATTGGACCCAGAGCTCAAGGCTCAATTGGCTGCTTCGTTGAAGCAGTAAACCAGCTTCGGACGCTGTTTTCAATTCACTTGAGCGGTGGACAGCTGGATCGCTTCATCGCTGGTTGGAGTGGCAAGATTCGGGGTCGGATTGAGGGATCCGTCTCCCCTTCCTTACTTTTGCACAGCCGCTGATGATGCGGTCGTTCATCACTCATTCTCTTGACTTGCTTTGTCTCAACTTGCCAAGGCTCAGGGGTCCGCGGGGTTAGGAACGACTGAGGGGTTGTCCCTTTCCCGCGCATCTCTTACAGCACTTGGTTAGGTTTAGTTAGCTGCTACATTTTCTTCCCTTTTGGTCCTCTTTTGTGCTTCATTTACCGTATAGACTCTGACTTGTTTCCTGATCTTGATCATGTGCAATCAACGAAATGTGTTACTCGCTGAAGTCACTGTAGTGCAATGTGAAACGTGAACTTGTGAAATGGTGGGACAAGAATGTTTGCAGAGTGAGAGGCTTTTGATTAGGGTTGAGACACGGCGCACGGGGCGGGGCTGTCGAACTTGGCGCCCCCGCGGGCAGACGGCGTATTTAAGCTTCAGCTTTGTTCATCTCGTTCTTTTCCTCGAACCCAACCTAACCTTGTTTGATGGCGGAGCGGGGAGAAGAAGGGAGGTAATTCCGCATTGGATCAGCGCAGATAGATATAAGCAAGCCCAAGTTCACTTCCCTTTTCCCTATCTACCGCATGGAAGAGAACTCTTCACATAGATACTTAGACTAAGGGAAGGATGGAGGATAGGCGAGGAGGGTATAGCGAGACGACGCTCCGACTTGGTGCGATTGGGGGCAGACTAATTCGGGAGTTTGTCAAAGACGCTTTTCCTACGGTTGATGCTTCGGCGACGATTGCGCCTGATCCCAACCCCACCGCTGCTGTTGCCGACGCTCCGGCAGTTGGGGTGGATCCGAGGGACGCAGACCTCGAAGCAGTGTCGGACGAGATGGACGTGGATTTGGCCGAGGTCCCGTTATACATCAAGATCAAAGGCAAAGCCAAGGGTAAGCCAGTCATGTACGATGCTACTCGCTCTAACGTCGCTCAGATCTACGGTAAGCCCCCCACCCATATCCCCCTTTCCTTATTACTTATCCTTTTTGCCTACAGAGTATGTGGCACAACTCAACTTCCCCGACCCGCACTATGTTCTCCTCCCTGACGAAAGACATGCTTCGTAAGCACCCCCCCCCCCCCCCCCCCCCCCCCCCCCCCCCTCACCCCCACCCCTCTAGCACTTTTTAGAATGGAGCTAACCGCGTGTTTCTTGGGGACAGGCACGATCCAAGCTTCTCAGTGCGCATGTCGTTCGAGAGGTTTACAACTTCAACCTCGGGTGCGAAAAGCATCAAACAGGCCAAGGAAGAGGCGTCGCTCCTCCTGATTCAGCACATCCTCGCGCGCAATAGTCGGGACAGATCGCTCGCTCTCACAACCTGAGAAAAACATGTAAGATTTGGTTAGAGAGACGCACAGTCAAAGCAGAATGTTTTAGTGCACTTGCCCGGCCCACCGCACTTGGGCGCTGCAACACCGTCATCCGCCCTGTCGTCCCGTTCGTCTTCTGAATCCAGGTTGGTCATGTTGGACCAACGCGTGTGCTTGTGCTTCATAGTCGTGCTCGATGAAGGAGTGTGTGTGTGGGATCGGATGTTGGAAGTGGACTTGGAGCTAGGCGGCGTTTCCTTCGCTTTTCGTACCGGTGTAGTGACGCTTGTAGGAAGGCTTGTCGAAGGCAATGCGATGGGTTCGGGAGGTGTGGCTGCAACCTCAACGACTGAATCCTCCACTTCTAGCGGAGCTGGAGGCATGGTCGCCGCACTGAGCTCGACTTGTATTTGCTCTGGCTGAGCTGCCTCGATTTGCACGTGAGCTTGGGCGGCAGCAGTTGGCGAATGTACAAGGTGCGGTCTGACTTCGGGTTCTCCGGCAAGCGCGTGCTCTTGCTGAGCAGCTTCTTCTGCAGGTATCGGCGATGCCGAAGCCATGACCTCCTCCGACGTCGGTAGCTCTTCTGGTTGCAATGCTTCAGTCTGCTCCATAAATGCTGTGGATGGGTCGGAAGGCGTACATAGACGTACCTTTTCCGGCGTGATGGGCTCCAACTTGACCACTGCCGTTCGTGCTGATGCGGGCGAAGACATTGGCGCTTGAATCGGCGGACTTTGCTGCAGAGGCAGCGGTGGAGGCATCATCGCTGACACTTGCGAGGTTGCTGGGTCGCTATGCTGAGAAGAGCCCGGCCCGACCACGAGCGATGATGGGTAAGGACTTGCCACCACGCCCTGCTCGCTCGCTACTTCTTCACCTCCCTCATCGTCCGAAACAAGATCCACATACAGTCGCATCGTGTTGTCCTTGATATTGAGCAGATCTGCGAGGCCAAAAATGTCGTTGTATGGCAGCGTCTCGAAGGGGGTGGTGCACTGAAGCAGTTCTTCGATGTTTTGGCGTTTGGTGCGGATCGAATCGATCAGTTCCTCGTCCGAGTCGCTGTGGATTGTGACGACGTCTGCGTCGGATTCGTCTTCGGATGATGAGGTTGCGAGGTCGGGCTGAGGTTTGGGCTGAGTAATGAATATGGGCTGGGCATGTGTTTGTCGGATAGGCGTTGTGGACGGCTTTGTTGGTGGTCGGTGGTTGTAAGCCACTGGGGCAGAGCTAGCCCACTCGGGATCACCAAAGTCGATGACTTGATCTTCCTCGTCTTCTTCTTCCTCGCCGTGACCAAGCAAAGCTTTTCGCCTCGCTTCAGCCTGGAGGAACTCTCTGAGATCTGGATCGTTGGCTGCTAGATCCTCCTCCTCCTCATCGTCCTCACTGCTTGACGCGCCGCCCAACATCTCGCATCTTGCTCGCTGCATCATCATCCCATGACTCGGATCGATATCTTCCTCCTCCTCGTTCTCGTCCTCCATCTCCCTCGCTTCTGGTCTCTCCTTCCATCCCTGCAGCTCTTCATCCTTGATAAACACCCCAAACTCCATACTCTGACGTAGACTCCGCAAGCTGCCTCGGTCCTTGACCACCACAATCGGCTCGCCGTTCTCCCGATTACCGAGATAGATCTCATCCTGCTCTTGGAGATGTGCGTCTTTGAAGCGCTCGAAGATGGAGTCCCACTTTCGCTTCAATCGTTGCGTCGATTGGTGGTGGAGGTATTCGACAGTCTCAGTGCCGTCTGGGTTGTAACGTTGGATTTGGGTGCGAAGTTGGGAGGTGAATTGCAAGCGACGCTTTTTGGGTTTGGAAGGCTGAAGTGGCTGATGTGAAGGACCAGCTTCCGCATTGATGTGGTCTGATAGGTCTGGACGATACATGCTGCCGAGTCCAGCCTTGATAAGGCGGAGGAGATCAGTTGGGAAAGGTAAAGGAGGAGGGAAGGGGGAGGATGCTCTGTAACTTACGCGAATGAATGCATTGGCGGCGCGTTTTGGCGAATTCAGGGTCCAACCAACATCATGAAATCACACCGATCTAATCCCCGATGCAGTGTGATTTGTCTGCATCTGCTCCACCTTTCAAATCTGTCACACGTTGGCTGACAGCGCTTGGGCCTCGCCGCGTACAACACCGCCTTGTACCCCTTCTTCTCAATCATCAAATCACTCATCGCCACGCAAGAGAATCTTCGTAACTGGAATCGGACACACAGAGGGGATAGACACGGTAGAGATGGGCTTGCGACCATCTCATCCGACACCTCCACCATGTACTTCGAGAGGAAGGAGCTGATCCAATCCGTAAGTGTGTGCCCATCTTTTCACTTCTGACCCCACCTGCTGTCGAGGCTGACTGGATTGTTCACTCTGCTTTGCTTTCCTCTTGAATCAACAGCTGGATCTGCTCTGCTTCATCCTCTTCGTCTACACCTGGCTTCTCGACAACCGCACTTTCCTTCTCCTCGTTAAAGCTGCATTGCAAGTCCAGTTCTGCAACCCGATCCAGATGCACCCGACCTGGCCACTCCCGTTCTTCGTCGTCTTCCTGCTCTGTCTCAACTCCCTCCTTGCCCTTGCTCACCTGTGGGCTCCAGCAGCGCAGACGAACACGGGCGATGCCATCCTGCTCGACTTCATAGGGCAGACCTATCTCCCGGGGCGGATCCACATGCTGGCGATCGATGCGGCGGTGTGCGTGGCGCAGCTGCTCATGACGGTGGTTGCGTTCGAAATGGGCAAAGATGATGTCAAGCCTGATGGGGAGCCGAGCGAGCTTGACGATGCGACGAATTTGCTACAAGATGAAGATCAAGGGCAAGGATGGGATGTGCGCGATGAAGAAGCCGCCCTCTTTGGGCTGGATGAAGAAGAGAGCAAGCGGCGCAAGACTAGTCTCACACACCACATCGCCGTCATCAGGCTTCGTCCGATCTTCGACCAAATTGCCGCTCGTCAGTTCCTACCCACCCAACCCAACGACTCTGTGGAAGCTGAAGCTGGAGCTGGGGCTGCGCAAACGCCGCCAGCAGACCCCAGCGATGTGGATCGGCCGGATACGAGTCGACTCCGGCGCTTCTCTCGACGCCCACGTTCGGGGCCACCCGCCGATCGCGAGCCGGGGGCGACGCAGGGATTGGGCCCGGTGTCGGCGGACGACTCGTGGCCGCCGATGTGGGTGATTGTGGCGCGCAACATGATCGGCGGCGAATCGCGCTTCTCGTCGCTCAATCCGCTGACGGGGCTTGCGGCGCTCCGCAACAACGTCACTTCGCGATTCGGCCGCTCGTTCACCCACGCCGCACCACCACCACCACCGCCGCCGGATAGATCGCAGTACACACGCATTAACTCACACCCGGACTCACCACCAGACGCTTAAACTTAGATGTATTTGTATTTTATGATAGTAAAGAAATGTACGATCCCTTCAAAACGTGCCTCATGTATATTTTTGGGTCGGGGACGATCTGCAAGAACCGCGCCAACGCCTCTCACTCTTTCGCCCATTGAGGAGAAAGAGTGAGGGGGGCGAAGGGGTGTTGATGTTCCCTGTTAGTTTAAGTCGCGGACCGTGGGTGGTTTTGAGGCCCGCAACTAGATAAGACAGGGGTTGCTTATGCTTCACTCAAAGTGGAATCCAAATGTCAGGAGCATGGAGGGGAGGAGCACAGTCGGGAGGGGAGGTTTGTGTTGCGTATGTTCTGCATTTCTTTTGTGCGAGAAGAAAAGTGTATATGTGTGGTGATCCGCTCTGGTCGACCTAGAAACGGGATGCATGGGATGGAGGAAAAGGGGAGTTTGGCGAATGCAAGTCGACCTAAACCCTGATACTGGAAACGAGTTGGTGGCAAGAGTCGCGAGTGAGACCTCGATCTTAAAGGAGGAAAAGGTGGCAGGGGTTCGAGAATCGACAACAAAAGAAATGAGACGCTGGAAAGGTGGAGAAAAGTAACGATGCTAAAAACACATGGTCACCCCAGATCCAACCCTTCTCGCCCTTCAAGATCTTCGCAAGCGCCTAACTCGTCCACAGAGATTGATCATCGCCATTTTTGGGTTGTTATATATATTGTCGGAGAGAGAGTGTTGCGAACTTAGATGCTGGAGGGGTAGAGCATGATGCGAACGCGGGCGGCGAAGGCCTGGGGCGGGATGTTGTGGGCGAACTTGGCACGGACAACACCCGAGTTACCGTGAGGGCGGGTGATGCGGCCCCAGATGACGCGGATCTTGGAACCACGGACCTCCTTGGTGGCCTTGTAGACGTAGGCAACACGCTTGCCGAGGTAGAACTTGGCCTCGTCGGTCTTCTCAACACCCTCGATCTTGATGAGGGAGGTATGGCACTTGGCAACGCGCTGCGAGCGCTTGTGGCCCATAATCCTACCCTTGACGTAAAGACGAGACTGGTGATGGTACAAGCAAGTAGACGTGAATGGAAGTAGGGTCAGTTATGCTGTCGATGAAAAGCAGTTGGAAGGTTGAGAGCTAGCAACGCAGATGGGCTGACATCGCCAAGACTGGAGGCGTGAAGATAAGCGGGTCGCTGGTCATTGGGTCGATGCTGTCGCCAATGGTGGTCTTTGGGTGGTGGGTCGGGTCTGTTGACTTTCGTCTTTGAACATAGCCTTGGTCCGAACATTGTAGATCTCCAAACGCAACCTTCGACCAAAATGGACGAATGTCGATGATGCCGTCGTCCAGACCGAGAGATGGAGACGAAGAGTCTTCCGGATACGCAGCGGTAGTTCATTCCAAGGTTGATGCGTTAGATGCATCTGACCTCGTCGTAGTGGCCCGCGTTCTTCCAACACAAAAGCCTTGTCGCTTTGGTCCGGTTTGCAACCTGCTCGTACCGGTAAAATATTCCATGAACGTCATTGTGTACCCCGAGCGAACTTCCCTGTCGTATGTTTCCCTTGTCTTGCTATCCCTCCTATCTCGCCTTGCTCGACCTGTCAACCGCATAAGCCAAACTGAGCTGGAACATCTGTGATCCTTTCCATCAGATGAGGCCGTATGAGTCTTCCAGCGACAACATCATGTCATGTGGCTTCCATCTCCATACGTCTGAAAAGTCATAGGTCGGCCGCCACGTCTATGATCATTGCTGAATCACATCATGCCACATGCATATAGATGTGTTGAGTTCGCGATAAGGGGCCGGGTGCTGTCTGGTGTTCTCGTATGGCGTTGGCGATGTGGCTGTCTGCGTTGCTGATGTGCTCTGATAGTTGATGATATCTTACCATTTTGACGATATGTGATGTGTTGATGGTCTTGACGGTGGAGCAGAAGGATGCGAATCAGCTGCCGATGTGCTAGACTGCTTGGCTGACTGGCTGTCGACTGGAATGGACTGGCTGAAGCTGCGTCGGTGAGGCGTAGACTTCTCAATTCGAGGTTTGTTGAATCTCGGAAGTTGAGCTTGGCGCCAGCCTGCCTTCCCTGTGAGGTCCATAGTCGTTGATCCCTGGCGCTCCAAATTTGCTGCATCCGAGGAGAAAGCTGAGGCAGCAGATGGCTCTCTGAGCAATTATTTCTCATCTTCAAAAGCTCGGCCGACATCACGTGCTGGCAAGCCAGCGCGGAATGGCAAATCGATCGGCCTCTTTCTATGCGTTCCCCGATGTCCGATTTGCGCGACCTTGCTTGTTCAAAAAAAGTTCGAATTTGGGAGGATGAGAAGGACCCTTGCATGCGTTTTTTGAGTTGAAGGAGCAAAGTTAAATTGCACCTGGGCCGTTGCCGACATCTCCACACCAGCACCTTGTCGTCGCCACCACCATCGCCATCCATCATTTACGGTCTTACCTATCTGATCAGATCACCACCTCACATCGTACAGCATCTGATCTTGTCATAGACCATAATGACGCGCACACGCCACGGCAAAAAGACGCACCACGCTCGTCGCGATGTCAAGCGAGCCATGCGCACAAGAGCGCGAAAGCTCGACCCGGACCAGATCCAGGCTATGATCAACGATCCCAAGAAGCTCGACGAGGCTCAGAACCCTAAGGAGCTCGATGTCGACAAGGCCGGTCTTGGTCTGTTCTATTGCGTCGAGTGCGACCGCAACTTCCCCTCGCAGAAGGATCAGTTGACACATATTGCTTCCAAGTTGCACAAGAGGAGGGCTAAGAAGATCACTGAGGAGCCCGCATACACCATCGAGGAGAGCTTGAAGGCCGCTGGCATCGGTATCGACAACAAGCAGAGGTCCAAGACAGAGCCTGCCAAGGAGATGGCCTGAGCGTCAGAGTGATCCTCTCACCCAAAAGATCCCATCTACGACGCCAGTCTAACAGCTCATGGTCAGCCTGGGGATTGATAATCAGACTTCTGTAGCATCGGTATACCACAATCACCATGTCGTGATGGCTCCCGAGCCATCTGCGTGGCCTCTCCTGCTCTTCGTGCTCGGTCATAGTACGGAACTATCATCCCCAGTAGCAGCCAAGGTCACAAGTGCAATCCACTTTCAGGTGTCCTACTGCTCCTTCATACAGTGTCCCAACCTGGAAGCGACTCGTTCACATCTGGCAGCCTGATCGCTGCCCCAATATACCCAATTTGTTTTCGTCACAGCCTCGCAAACCTGTATTTTTAAGCAATCAAGACATCCTTTCCCTGCTCTGACCATCTCAGTCACGCTTCTTCTGTTAAGTGTTATCTGCTTCTCCACCGTGATTGCGATGGCCGTCTGATCAGCACCTATGAGTCGGAGACTTGAGCGCTTCATCCCAAGACAAGCCATTTCACAGGCACAAGGCACAGCTCTGAGAAACATTTTTTGTGCGAGTGGAGAAATCCGAATTCCGAGATCTCAAAAACGTCAACCAACACAAAGATCAACAACGCGCGCTGCTCCTCATTCACAGCTGTCAGAGACATCATCACTCTCATCTTATCAAGAGCCGTCAGTGCTCTTCGATCAGACCCAAAATGGCAAGCGGATCCTCAGCTCCCATCGTCAGCTACGATTGGGGCACATCATCCGATCTCAAAACGCTCTACACTCAGACATACACCATCTTCACATCCCTGCAACGCATCCACGAAGAGGCCCTTCTAACCGACCGCACTGGTCGTGGAGGTGCAGGTGCATCCGTACTTCCATCCGCAGAAACCATTCAATACTATAGCAGGATCAGCGAACACTATGCTCGTGCCATTCAAGACTACCTCGAAAGGATACAGCTCGACGACTCGGTAGACACTAAACAGTTCCAGACATGGCGTGATGCGCAGACGATTCTCAGGCTCGCAGAGGTGCTCTACTATCCCAAGGATGGACGTGGGATTAGTGTGGTAGGCGAGGAGCTTCTACACTGGCTCAACTCTTTCGACGTTGCGCCGACCACCGAGGAAGGTCAGGAGATCGCTGAGTCGGCAGTTCCGCACGAGCACCCCTCTTACTGGGACTACGTCCTCCGATGCGTTCTTCGCGGCTTCCACACATCTGCCGCTTCCGTGCTCAAGTCGCTCGACACCCACTCATCCGCAGTCATTCGTCGCATCGCCCAGAAAGCAGCCAAGCTTCTCTCCACCCTCCCCCGCTCGACCAACTTCTCGATGGAACACGAGTTCGTCGCGGCCCACCGCAGCTGGCTCAGCGTAGTCCGCAAACTCATCAGCGGACTGGAACAGGAGATGGACGAGATGGAAGCTGAAGCAGGCCATACTGAGGAAGTCGAGGACGAGCGACTTGAATACGAGGCGCAGTTCAGGTGTCTGCTTGAGCTCATGGCCGGTGTCAAAGACCGCATCTTTGAAGCCTGCGAGGACTGGCGAGAGGCTCTCGGTGCTTGGGGCACTCTAGTTCACCCGACACTCAAGCGTGATGATGTTCCGACCACGGCTGCCATCATCCTGGAGAAGTTCCCAATCGACGGCACCATCCCGAGCGAGGTCGTGCAGCAGCACTTGATCAAGGGCGAAGTGCGTCAAGCCGTGCAGAAGGCACCAGACGTTGACATTTGGCTCGGAGCTCATCTTGGTGATCTGGCGGACAAAGTAGGCTTGCTAGAAGACGAGTTACACCCAGATGCCAGCGATTTGCGTCAAGAATTGTTGCTCAAGTATGCGCAAAGCTTGTTGGACGAGCAAGGATTGTGGAGGATCAGCATCGACTACCTGGCGGTATGCGGGTTGCAAGGCAGGAGGAAGATGTCCCATGTGATTTTGTCCGTGCCTCTGGACGGACCGGATCCGACCGATGAAGCGGACAAGGAACAAGAGGATGATGCAATGGACGAAGGCATTGATGGCAGCGATGGGTCAAAGAAGGCTTCGGGGCTGGCAAGGGCGGAACAGGTGCTGCGAGCATGCTCAGAACACGGGCTCGAGTCAGAAGCTCGCGTGGTGTGCCGCCGAATGTCGCACTCGCTCATGGAGAAGGGCCAATACGGGGTCGCCATCGCATACTGCGTCAGAGCGTCTGACACGGTGCTCATCCGCACGATTGCAGACCGCATCCTGGGCGAGTACGTCACCAAAGGCGCCGATGCATTCAACCAAATCGTCGACTCGTTCCCCTCTTCCCTCATTTCACCCGCGGACGGTCTCAATCTCAATGGCGACGATTTCACAGACGAGCACGCGGCGACGTTGAACAAGCACGCACGCGGCTTCTTCTCCAAGCGTCTGGCATTCCTGGCGCGCTTCCGCGACTTCCACCGGCTTTATGCCGATGGTCAATGGGCTGCGGCTGCTGGCCTGCTGGTTGAGCTCGTCACCACCGAAGCTGCGCCTGAGCGCTTCCTCGCTGTGCTCCTGGTGGATGCGATTCCCTTGTTGGAGGACGGACAGGCTACGTGGTTCGACCGCGCTCAGACGTTTGAGCTGATCCGCATCGTCGAGCGCATCACTAACGCTGTCTCGATGCACCCAGACATGTCGGAGCACTTCCTCGGATACCTCAACCAATTGCTTGGCGTTGCTAGCTCACAACAACAGCAGCAAAGGAAGGCGGAGGGAGTCAAGGGACAGACATACTCGGTCAAGGCGTCCGACAAGCTCGATGCGGTGAGGTTGTCGTTGGCGCGCAACCTGGCGCGTGTGGGAGTGATGCAAGTGGGCATTGCCTAGGGCATGTGTAGCACAGATGTTGATTACTATACCATTCAGCAAAACAGACTCAAGCTTCCAGCGTAATGCTCTCGGAGCAAGATACATTCATGGTCAATGCTGCGTTCTTTAAGTGCGGGTGTGGAGGCTGGCGGAGTCGCTGATCGCTTGCATTTTGTGTGACTTTTGAGGATTGAGTCCAAGCGCGAGTGCTGCTGCTGAGCAGGCTGTCACGAATATCACGATTCATCGGTAATTGGCTAAGGACACGCGCGGGATGAGAGTCGCGTAGAGTGATGCTGGCTGAGCGTGACACAGCAGAGAGAACAACAGATTTGTCACTTTGACTTTCGGCACTTCCTTCCAGCTTCGCATCATCCGACGCATCGATCCTCTTCTCTTCCAGAGACCTCTTGTCAACCACACACCACCACAACCACTTGCACTGAACTGCTGTCACCGTTCAAGATGAGCTCGAAAGGCAAAGGCAAGGCAGACGATGCCGCTGCTCCATCCAACGCTGCAGACCTCGATCTCCTACCTTGGGTGGAGAAATACCGACCGGCCACATTAGACGACCTGGTCTCGCACAAGGACATCACCTCGACCATCCAGAACTTTATCGACAAGAACCGCCTACCCCACCTCCTCTTCTACGGCCCTCCCGGAACGGGTAAAACATCGACGATCCTTGCGATGGCGCGCAAGATCTACGGCCCGCAATTCCGCAACTCTGTTCTCGAGCTCAACGCGTCGGACGATCGCGGCATCGAAGTGGTTCGCGAGCAGATCAAATCATTCGCTAGCACCAAGAGCGTGTTCAGCTCCAAAGGCGGGTTCAAGCTGATCGTGCTCGACGAAGCGGACGCCATGACGCAAGCTGCCCAAGGCGCTTTGCGCCGAGTCATTGAACAGTACACCAAAAACGTCCGCTTCTGCATTATCTGCAACTACGTCAACAAGATCATCCCGGCCATCCAGTCGCGCTGCACACGCTTCCGCTTTAACCCGCTCGAACTCGACCAGGTCGAAGACCGTCTCGACCACGTCATCTCCACGGAGAACTGCAAGATCACAAAGGACGGCAAGGAGGCATTGCTCAAGCTGTCGAGGGGGGATATGAGGAGAGCGCTTAACATCCTCCAAGCCTGCCACGCCGCGGCGGAGGATCAGATCGACGAAACCGCCGTGTACAACTGCACGGGTAATCCACACCCAGAGGACATCGAGGCCGTGATGAAATCGATGATGCAGGACGAATTCACGACGGCGTACAACACCATCTCGCAGCTCAAGGCGGCCAAGGGTATTGCGCTGGCAGATATGATCACGGGTGTATATGATTTGTTGGCGTCCATCAAGCTTCCCCCCAAATCACGCATTTATTTGTTGGACCACCTCGCAGATACAGAACACAGGTTGAGCACCGGCGGGTCAGAGAAAATTCAGCTGACTGCGTTGCTCGGCGCTGTCAAGGTTGCTGTTGAGCTATCACAGGCATAGTTCATCATGTTCACGAACACAATTTGCATGCAATACATATCCTCGTACTCAGTCAGGCAGTCTGAGCAAGTGTGATAAAGTGATAAGTTAAGATCAACCCAGGAGTTCCGAGTCTAGCTGTTGCAAGCATAAGATACAGTCAGGAGAATGAGCGAATTCTGTCCCCCTTCAATAGCGTTAAGCGGAGCCAGCAGGCATCTGATTCTGCCACACCAGATCGAGCTCCTCCCTCAGCGTCTCCTCCCTGAACCTCAACCTGATATCAGGCACATTGCTCTTGGCCACCACATTGCCCCTCGGCCCTGGCAGCTGGAAATTAGGCCCCAACCAATGCCTCTTGATCTCCATCTCCCAACCGGACTGCATCACTGAGTTCCGCGCCAACTCGCACATGTCCGCCGGCGTCAGCTTGTAAATCTGCGTCGCCACCGAGTACTCCTCCAGCAACGGCTCCTTGGACAAATGGAACTGCAGCGGATCATCCGTCGAGATCGACACGTTCATGCCCAGCTTGAGGAATTTGGGGAACGGGTTGCGCTCGTACGTCAGAAACAGCGCATTGTTGGAAAGAGGAGACATGGCCAGCCCGATCTGCTTGAGATAATACAAATACTGCAGCGCGGGTACCTTGCGCAGCAAGATTCCATGCGAGATCGACTGCGAGGTCAGGAACGCCGCCGCCATGTGGTCCGTATCTCCGGCCTCACCCGCGTGAGGTCGGAGAACAAACGTGTTGAACCCACGCAGCTTTCGCCACTGGTTGAGACTCGAGATGTTGGCAAACATGTAGTACAGCCAGTAGTTGTACGGCGGGCTGTCCTTGAAATCCCAAAGCTTGGGCACTGGGAACTTCTTGTGAACGCGGCGCTCGACTTTGCTCTCGTCGTCGACCAGGTCAAAGCCCACAACGCGCTGCAGGAAGACGTGAAGTTTCGGGTGGCTCTGCGGGTTCTGCGTGACCTCGAACAGCGGCTCAAACACGTTGCGGATGATCTGTTCGAAGTTGTCCACAGTTCCGTTGGCTTTGTAGACGTCGTAGAGACGAGGCACCTGAATGAGCCATCGAACGTTGGGACTGAAGAGGCCATTGTCAACAACCCAGCTCGCGAGCTTGTCCCACTCTCCCCTCGTCCTGCCGTAGATCGACACGCGGTATTCGGCCATCTGGTACTTGCTCTGCTCCAAGTCAGTCATGATCTCCTTGGTCAGCTCCGCCAAGTATCTTCCTTTGATGAGGTTGTCAGTCTTGAGGAAGATTTCACGAAGACGCGATTCACCCATGGGGTTGTACTTGAGGTTGAACTTGTCGAATCGATGGAAAGCATCCTGATGGGCGTGCATGTCGAGCGTGTCAATGCTGAGATCGTAGGCGGTGAGCTTGAGCGACTCGAACACTTGCTGCAGAGTCAGCGACTTGCCATCACGGTTAATGACGACGTCGTCTGGGAAACGCTTGATCTTAGCCTTGATGAAGCGGAGAAGATGCTTCTGGTTCATTGACGCGCTGTGGTGGACGTGGGTGTCAACCTTACGGACGTTGTAGAAGTCACGATGGGGGACACGCTTCATGTCGGCGAGCTCGCGGTATTCGTTGAGGAGGAAGTAGAGGTTCCACTTGCTTTCCAGATATTTGAGTCGGCGCCAGGCGAAGCTTTTGACGGGACCGTCAGAGATTACGCTGAGCAGGTAGTCGAGGTCCTTGAAGTACTCGCGAATGGTGGGAATAGAGAAAAGAGGCGCCTTCCTGACGGTACCCGACGGCGTGGTTGCAGGCACTTGCTCGTCGACGTTCAATGTCGGGGTTGAAAGTGCGGCAGGTGCTTCGCCTTGGTAGACCTGGATTACACCAGTCTCATCCATGTGCCAGGTGATGTCGGTACCGCTTTGTTGATGCTTGCCCGGGATGACGATATCCTGTTCACGGTACAGACCAGGCTTGCCACCGGTGCTCTCTAGCAGAGCTTGGGCAGCTTGTGCATTTGCTGGACTGGCCGGGGGGATCGGCGGTGGAAGAGGGTTGACAGAAGTGGGTCGAACGACGAAGGAAGACTCGGGAGGAGGGTTAAAGAGCTCCCAGTGGGGACGAGGAGGGGCGGGATAGATACGCCACGGCTTGGGTTTGCCGGTCTGTTCATCCAAGGAGGATCCGTCGATCTTGATAGTGCCTTCGGCGACGGGTCCAGTAGGCTGCTGGGGTACCTGGTCACCTTTCGCAGCTGCTTGACGTGCACAGTACTCTGCATCCCAGTTCTTGGGGTTGTCTTGCATGTCGCCTTGCAGGGAAGCGCCCATGTATTTGTCCCTGAGCTTGAGACAAGTCTGAAGGCTCGTGTACAAGGCTCGCAGTTCGCTCGAAAGCTCTGGATGAACAGCGACATTGGAGGCACTCAAATTGGGGTCGGCGTCGTTGCGGTTGCCCAGAAGAGTGTGAGGTGCAGCACCGAGGCCAGCTGCGGCAGCTGCAGCTTCGGCGGGCGAAGCAGCAAAGTTAGCGTGATCCTTGGCAATCTGGACATTGTTGTGCTTTGGCAGGGAGGCTGGAGTAGGAGCATTGTCGTGGAAGATCGTGGCGACATTAGGCGGAGGAACATGGGTGCCATCTCCAGAGAAGTCAAGGTCCGCGTTGGACCTTCGGTCGTCGGTGAGTGATCCAGAGAAAGCCGACGACCTTTCTATCAGAGAAGAGGAAGCGAGCGTAGGCTCGAGTTCATGCTGAGACGCAGCGGTGAAGGAGCCTTGGAGACGAGTAGGAATGTCGATGGCAGGAGAGTTTTGGTGAGACGAAGAGATACGTCGATGAGCCCAGTAATGTCCGTCGGATTCGTGGAGGCGCTTCTCGTCTGCTTCGGAGTAGTGAGAAGCATCTGCGCGGGTTGCAGGGGGAGTTCCGGGCGAGGCGACATCGTCAACGTCGAAAGGGTTCCGATCGCTGGACGCAGGGGAAGAGTCGCGAGTGGAAGGATTGACCGAAAGATTCTTGGCCCCAGCGGCAAGATCGGCGTCGGCGCCGTTGGGCCTCCTAGTGCCGCACATGGTATGTACGGATGGTGTCGCGGCGCCGCGTCCGGAAGATAAAAAGGAGAGGATAAGTTAGTGCGTGAGCGCGGGCAAGCCAAACGAGTCAAATAGCAATGACTTGGAAGAGTGGCTGGAGATGGAGCACAAGATTGTTTGATTCAAAAGACAACGACGAGGGGGGAAGAGGAGCAGATAAGGGCCTGGCGATACTTTATACTCTGCAGCTGTGTGATCTTGAGCCAACCAATTTTTTTGGACGTGCATCCGAGATACCGAAGGACATCATGACCTTGCAGCAAAGCGACAGTCGAGCTTTCGCTTTTCGAGTCAACGACTGCAGAAACTCAGCCCTTTTCGGACATGGCCGAACATCCGAACATGACAAAGTCGCGTTCTTCTCGGTCGAGTAAAGGCAAGTCAGGGTCCGACGCGTCTTATCACTTACGCGCCGACGTTGGCTGCAAAATACACACAGAATTGTGGATCTTTCATTTTGTGCGAACAACACTTTGCTGCTGTGCGATCCAACTACCGCTGCCTTTCTGTGTTCAGACTCGAATCGGGCAAAAAGAACAACACTTGAATGTGCCAAAACGCACACATGCGCGCGCGCATCATCGTCTTTTCTTGCTACCAACAGCAAACTTGTTCCTATCGCCATCATGGAGACCGCACTCCAGTCACTCACAAACACGCTCGATGCCATCAACTATCGACAGGCTGCAGCTCGAAAGCGCGCCAGGAAGGGCGGCGATGCTACTCCGTTCACCTCGGCTGTCTTGAACCGCGAAAGACTCGATATCTACACCTACATTCGTGACGCCGATCCCCAGACTGAAGCTAGTCTCTTCTGGTATCCCCCCGTGCCACAATCTGCTTCTTCATCGCGTGCCGGTCCCAGCTCGTCCAACCATCGATCCGTCCACGGCGCATCTGGTCGAGCCAACGGTGCGGGTCACATGGTCGATGATGTCAAGGAAGCAGACCTTCTGCTCGCTCCTCGCTTGCCCGAGCCGCGACATGTTGCGCCGCCTACGCCTCTTCGTAACACCAACGTCTCAAACCAGCAGGGCTTCCAAACCCAGAACGATCAAAGCGTCGATCCACGCGTCTTGCTTCTTGCAGCTCAGCGTCTCAACGACACTTGCGGCAGGGCAACCAGGACGCGAAAGCACATCAAGGGTCTCATCAAAACTCATGAAAGTCTCATTCACGACATCAAGAAGTACGAACAACAAATCCTTCAATCTGAAGCCGTGCTCAACGCCTCTGCTCAGGGCAAGCCCGTGAGTGCCCTCCAAAATCCGAGTACCGACTCAGATGTTCCTCACTCTGATGGCGCCAGTCCCGCTGCTAGTCAGGTACAGACGCAGCTGTCAGAAGTCGAAGAGAGCATCCAAAAGGAGGAACTCGAAATTCTCGCGCTAGGTGAGATGATCGAAGAGCTTCGACAGGCACGCATCGACTGGCAAAAACAAGAGCTCGAGAGACAACAGAACGCTCAGGCAGCGCTCCAAGCTGAGAGGGCCCAGCCCAAGCAACAACTGCCTCGTCGCTCCCTCGTACGCATGTCCCTGGTCAGGCCAGACCCGATTGAGCTAACTCAACAAGAAGACCAACACGAAGCCAGTCTCGCAGCTGAGGACGACGATAAGCATGTGATGGAGAGCAACGCCGATCTGACACGGGACGCCGAGCAAACCGAAGAAGAGATTCAGCAAGTGGCATATTCCGCCGAGCCACAGGATGCCGAAGACCTGCCGGAAGATGGTGTTTCTGCCTCCAGAGCCCATCAAGACGTTTCTGTCTCTCAGTCCTTTGAAGAAGAGGATGACAACGTCAATGATGTTACTGTCCAGCAGCATCATGAGGCCGAGGTCTTTGAGTCTCGAGACAATGTGGCCGATACCTCGGCAGCGATGGACCCAGTCGACTTTGCTGAACAGACAGCTCCTGAGCCGGCGCCGGAACCAGCCCAAGAGTCAAAGGCCTCCCACCTTGCAATCTCCAACAGGCAGAGCTCCGAGGAGCTCGAAAGGGTCACTCGCAAGGTTTGGGAAGTGTTTGGAGATGCACTGCGATCCGTTGCACCGGAACGAGAGAGCGCTGACTACTTCGACACCCTCGAAATCCTCAAGTCTCTCATGACCGGTGGCGACAAGCCCAACGCCGGCGACTACTCTGTTGGCTCGGTCCAGACTTCTTCCACCATCTCTACGGCTATCAGTGAAGGTTCGGCCGCCGTTTCTGCCCAGCTCACTCCCGACGTCCTCATGACTGCATTCGTCATCTTCCAGATGCTTGTCTCGGAGGAGCCACGCCGCATGAACATTGACGAGCTTAAGGTGCGCAGCCACGAATGGTGGTCGACTTCCGGCAAGCAAGTCTGGCTGCATGCGCGATCGCACGACGATCATGACGTGCCTGGCAGCATCGAAGCCTTTGAAGATGGTCAGAACTTGGCAAGAAAGGCTACCTACGGCATGATTTCAAAGCAGCTCTTCGCCATCAAGCGTCAAAAAGGTGTTGGTCTTGTCGGATTTGCTTGAGTTTCTCTACATGTTCACGCAGTTTTGCAGTGGATGTGATTGCGATTTGTATTCTTCGTCGCGGGTATCTATGAATGTAATCTATCAGACTTATCGTACAATTTCTTCTTTCAAGATTCTGTCCGTTGGTGATGCCGTCCGTCCATCAGTGCTCGCTCGTGAGGATTCCGACCATGGAGGTATCAAGCATAGGATCAATATTGACCCACGAATGTGTGAGAGCTGTGTTTGTGAGATGTCGAGAATGTGAAGGCACGTCAGAGTCAGTACATCTTGAATTGCAGTGTCGTGTGTCGGGAATGGCGCGATGATGCTTCACTTACCGAACAACCTGGTGCCATCGCGTCCGGCAACCCGCATCAGTTCGTCCTCTCCCCCTGGATGAAATGGAAGATAGGGAGTGATGTTGTACACTTTTCCGTAAAACGCTGACCAGGCATCGTCGCGAGTGTTGTGCTTTTTGAGCTCTGATGGTGTTACCCTCAATAATGTTGTAACGCCACCTCGAAGATCAGTGGTACTTTTGAGACGAGCCCAGTCGAGGGGACTACAGCCTGGTGCAAGAGCGACTTTCTTGCGTTTCCTTTCCGCACCTTTCACGCCCGATGCCCCACCGACACCTACAGGTGCGGTCAATGCTGAGGTAGACGGTGGTGCAGCAAGTCCGCCACTGCGAGGAGGTGCTAAACTGGAGGGTGGAGGCATAACTGAGCTTGATGCTGTTGGACGAGGAGCAACAGATTGTAGGAAGGAGGCCGCCTTAGACGGCGCAGAAGGCGCCGTGGGAATTGTGCCTTTGGAAGCTGAGCTTTGCCTCTGTGCACTATTCAGGCTTGGGAATGCTGGTGGCGCATCAATGTCGTCCATGGACACCACTGCCTCATGGAATGTTTCGTCTTCCGATCCGCTTTCGTTGCTGATATCATCGCTGGCCTCAGAGATGCTAATGTTGTCGAGACTGATGCTCGAAAGCTCTGCTGTGCCTGCGGGTTTGACCGCCATGTTTCTAAGCCCGGTTCCTGTGAAGTGTGGTCGCAGGTGGTTGCAGTGGCAGCGCAAGGTGGTGTCAAACAGACTCGAAGAAGGGATCTGGCAGAAGCTGAGTTTCGTAAATCCACGTAAGCAGAAATAAGCTGTCAAACTGTTACTGAGAGCTTCGAGCTGCATGAGCCCAACTTGTGAATTGCCGACAGGCGCACGTCGTGGCGGTGCCCCGGCCAACCCGAGTAAGAAATCACGGACCAGCAGCAGTTCAATTGAACCATTGATGCAATGCGTGACCAATGTAACTCCGCTTCTATCAGTGCTGAGCAACCATCTCATCACCCTCCTTTCCCACAATCATCACTCCGCGATAAGCTTCATCCTTCTAGCTCTCATTCCAGTTGCTCGTGGCCAACCTCCTTCCAACGTGGTCGACAGCAAATCACAATGTTCGCTGCCAGAAATCCCTTCGAGGACATTGTCACCAAAGCCACATCCGATGAACTGACTGCCGAAAACTGGGAGCTCAATCTCGAGGTTTGCGACAAGGTCTCATCTGGTGGAGAATCGGCGTAAGTATCCAATCCACATTCTTGTCCACACGAGGCATTTCGGCTAACTGAATTGTGTTTCTCTGCAATCAATCTTCACAGTGCCCGCAACTGCATTGGAGCAATCCAGAAGCGTCTCGTGCATCGCAATGCCAACGTCCAGCTTTACGCTCTCACGCTCGCTGATGCCGTTGCCAAGAATTGCGGTCTTACAGCACATCAGGAAATCGCCGGCAGGTCTTTCACGCAATCCCTCGCCCGGCTTTGTCTCGACCGTAACACTCACTCGACTGTCAAAAAGCGATGCTACGGCTTGGTCAAAGAATGGGCTGGAGAATTCGAAGATGAAAGTTTGGGACTCATGAAGGAGACGTACGAGTCGCTCAAGTCTCAGGATGTTGTCGCTGAGGAAGAGCCTGCTGCCTCCAAACCGCCGCGTGAGCCTACATCCGAGCAGCTTCGAGCCGAAGACGAAGAATTGCGAAGGGCGCTCGAGCTTTCAATCCAAGATCAAGGCGGCCGCAGCAACTACACCTCATACAATGGTCAACAAGCAGAGGCATCCGGATCTTCGGCGCCAGCTGCATCTAGTTCGTACTCGCAGCCGCAACAGCCAGCCCAAAGCGCAGCGCCGCCAGCGCAGCAATACGGCACCAACGCAAACGCATCTGCTCCTGGAGGAAGCGCTCAACCACTAGCACCGGCAGCTGCCGTGCCAGCCGTCGCTTCTCGCGTTCGGGCCTTGTACGACTTCTCACCCTCTGAACCCGGCGAGCTTGCCTTCTCCCGCGGAGAGATCATCCGCGTATTGGACAGCGTGTACGAGCACTGGTGGAGAGGTGAGGTGCGAGGCGAGGCTGGTATCTTCCCCGTCAACTATGTCGAGGTGCTGCCGGACCCAACGCCCGAGGAGTTGCAGAGAGAAGCCGAGATGGAGGCACGCATCTTCTCCCAAGCTGCCGACATTGATCGACTTCTCAGCAAGCTGCGCAGCCTGGATCCAGCACGTGACAACTTGGCCGAGGACGAAGAGTTGCAAGAGCTGTACCAAAAATCGCTTGCCATGCGACCCAAGATTGTCAAGCTCATTGACCGATATAGCAACAAGATCACAGAGCTCAAGGCGATGAACGACAAGTTCGTCCGGGCTCGAGGCTCTTTCGACGAGATGATGGAGCAGAGCCTCACTCGATACAACCCTGGTGGTCACTCTAGCCAAGACTACCTTCGTGCCCGTCCTGATCTTCAGCACCAAGCGTCGGCTTCATCGGCGGAATACGGCCAGCATCCCGGATGGTCCAATCAGCAGCCTTACTCTCCTCAGCCAGCTCACAATGTTTCCGCATCTCACGATCAGGGCCAGTACGCGTACAACCCTGCACAGCAGTCACAGCAGCATTCATACCCTCAGCCTGCAGCTGCAGCTGCTCCTGTCGATCCGGCCTACGGTCAAAGCAGTTACCCTGGCGCACAACCACAGCAGCCCGCTCCTTCCGGCTACCCGCAGCAGCAGTACAACGTTGTGCCCCAAGACGACGAAAAGCGCCGCCTCTTTGAGAGGGCTAGGGCAGAAGGAGAGGCTTTCCAGCAGCAGCACTTCCAGAATCAGAGGCACGCCTCCGGTAGCGGGTACGCCGGAGGATACCCTTCTCAGCCCGACACTGGCGCTTTGACTCATCAGGTTGGCAACATGAACATTGGCGGCTCTGGAAGCTATCCTTCTCACCCTGTGGGCCACTGATAAGAATACATTCATACCTCAGCTCTGGACAATGATCTTCGCATTGCTCAACGCCGACCTTCCCCGCAAGCTTTTCACTGCTGCAATGCAATCGCTTTCCCGTCCTCTTGTGCGTGAAATTACTTCTGAGTCCGAGCTCCTGTGTGAATCATCGAGGAGGTTCAAGGTCTGGCTCAGCCTGAAACGATGTGAGCGCAAGTGTGGTACTGCGCCGTGAAGCTGTCGCTTTGGCTGCAAATGATATAGTTCCTTGATTTGCTCCTGACCTTGCGTCCGGCTGTAGCGTGTGCAACAACCTATGGGTGGCCCAAATTTGTGAGTGCTGGTGGAAGGCATGCGCCCTCGCACGCTCTCGGCTCGAAAGCTACGACGTCGTGTGCTGTACTGACTCCTCACCAAGACTTGCCGAACCTGCTTCATCCTTCCGCGGGTGATGAGTCGATCGCATTCACCAAACCCTGTGGCTTTCATCTGATTTCATAATCTTCAGCAAGTCCTGCGTTCGATGAGAAAATACCTTTCGGAGTGATGGGTCAGAGTACTTGAGCGGTCCAACTTGGGAAAAGTACGATAAAAGTGCAGGAGAATGGCCGATGCAGCAGCGTTGACACAGCGAAGATTACTTGTTCATCTATGGATCGCAGAAAAAGGGCAGGGTGGAAAATTGATGAACGAATCGTGAACCAAATTCAACCCAAATGGGGCATCTCTACATGTCACAAATAAGTCGGACGTAGCCGACATCGGCATGTTTCGAGGAATAACAAAATGATTATGAACAACGACCAAACAACGAGAGGGGGAGTGATCACAATGTCATCAATCTAATTTGAGCGTATTTTATTGCGTTCCAGCAATACAGAATTTCAGATATCTTTACAACTTATCCTCCGTAAATCGAACAGATAAAGTTACTTGAATGAATACCATGCTTTCGACTCAGAAGGTGCGAAGGCCAGTCTCGCTGTGAATCGGTTGCAAAATGATATTATCACAGCACAATTCTGACATAGATCCCACAATTCGAAAACTCTCGTGCTGTGGACAAAATCACGCATCAATAGTAAGGGGTTCAGAGATAACAAAGCGATTTGTCCGGCGTCCCGAGGACGCTAGGATTTGAAGCATAAGAATTGATTTGCGTCACTCACACGGCTCAGATTGAGGCAAACGATAAACAACGATGAAAGGAAGAACGCAACTTTGCCCATTAAGTTATGTTAGAGCGCTGCAAAATTTATGACTGGTTTAATCATTCCACGTTTCATGTCATGTAAAACAAATAACTTTTTCTAAGACAAAAAGTCGGGTCAGCTTTGTTTTGAAGACTGCCAGCTATTTTGTCATCCTCAAATCATTATGTCAATGACTAACTTATCTCTACGTACCCACCAGGTCGACCATCTTTTGTCATGTCTTTTCTGATGGACCGCCCACCTGATTCAAGATCGACTGAAAAGAGGCCAACTTATGATTAAATTCTAAGTTTCATTGAAATGTGTGGGCCGTTTCCGCGACACTGTCTGGTCTGCAGGGTCCACGACACTTTTTGCGACACGGGTGCAATCAAAATATTGCATCAGACCCGACAAGACGAGTGACCTGTTATTCCCTTTTTTGTTGCACATCAATTTTTGTTGCACACCAATCAATCTACGATCAAGTGCACAATCACCATTCGAAATGCGGATCGTTCTTCATTGACGAAATGAACCAGATGATTAAATTTTTCCTATCATTTTGCTCTTTCCTTGCCTGCAAGTTGACACTCTGTCCACCGAGAATCAAACAAATCTTCCTCAACTGTTATCTCAATTTGACCTGCTTTTCAAGTTCTGATCGACACCATAAGAAAATAATCTCACGTCGTCAAGTCGTTCGGACCGCGACCAATTTCAGCCTCGTGAAGAGTACGAGCTTGTTCAACAGAAAGTGCTCAGTCTCAGAGCCGAAACGTAACATATCCAACACTGGATGGAAGCAGGGCTCGATCCTCATGCCCGACATCTCACAGATAGGCAAAGCAACAGAAGACAGGAGACGAAAGAAGTAGTTCACAAACGACACAGAAGGAGAAAGGAGGGAAGTGTTCGCGTTGCGTGTACATTGTCCGCACAAGACTCATGAATTGAGTAGAAGAGCACCTAGTGAGCAGTTCGATCGGCCGGTCTAGTCCCATGTTGAAGCTCGCGGATGAGCTGACATGCCAGCTTCTCGACGTCACCGCCTTCCTTGAACAGCCTGAAGACAGTGGAGCGAGGAAGCATACTGGTAGCCTTGCTAAGGCGGACCTGGAACGTCTGTGCTTGTCTGATCTCTTGCTCTGAAAGAGGACGGGAGCTCTTAGCTGCCTCAGCGGCCTGATCTGTGTATCTATTTGTTGGCAAATCCAAAGCGGTGGGTGCCCTCGGAGGATAAGAGGTGTCGAAGAATTGGGGTTCAGCGGCTTCGGCACGACGTGGTTGGGCCGGTTGCTTCAGTGCGCTGACTGGTGCTTGAGGCATGCTCTCAGTGGAAACACTTGATGGGATGGAAAGCGTGCTGGACGCAGAGTCGGCTGAGAAAGTGGAAGGTTGAGCCTTTGGAGGGGCGGGCGTGCTTACATCACGGATAAACACGCCGCGCACTTGCTCTGGTCGCTCTGCTGCCAATGCGCAGTAGAGTTCCATGTCAAGCTCTCCCGAGTCCCCAATCAGCAGGAACTGTGAGCTGCGGAAGTCGTCAAGGATTTTGACGACGTTGGCACGCTTTCTCTCTCCCGCCGGTTCGAGCCAACTGGACAGCAAGCTGCGAGCACCGCTAGGATAATGCTTCAAAACCAGATGGCTGATAGGCAGGCGCACCGCATCAAGGAAATCGAGGACGAGGCTGTGGAGCTCGAGAGGCGCATTGGTCACGTAGTGGAGGCCAGCGCCAAGCTCGGTCATAGCATGGTACCAAGAGGAAATGCCGTTCACCTCGGCCTCGTGGTATGGCAGTACAAAGACATTGCGCAGGATCTGCTTTGCGCCTTGGACGACCCCGGTGTGCTTGACGGTATCGTCGATGTCTGAGATGACCCGAACACGTCGCGGATGATCTTCATGGATAGGGCAGCGTCGCCATGGAGACTCCGGACCTGCCCCCTTTTTGTCTGAGGTGAGTTGAGCTTTGACTTCGACTGCTTCGATTTCATCTGGTGACGCTTGAAGCAGGTCGGCATAGTGTCGACAGAAGGATGAGAGCATGTGCCAAGGAATAACCAAGCGGTGCTCGAATTGACCAGTAGAGTCAGCTGTGAGGCGTGTCGAGGCCATGATGAGGCGACTGCCATGTTCATCGCAAGCAACTTGGCCATTGATGACGGGCGAGATCTCTATGTGAACGTCTTTATGCGGAGAACGGTAGACCCAGTAGGCTTCCAGTCGACGCGAAAGATTTTGGTGAAAGACCGAGACTTCGTCTAGACTTCTATTGAGCCACTGAGCGGAGCCTCTAGACAACATGGTGTCTGTCCTTTTAGGCGCTTTGAAGGTATCAGAGCTGCTGTGTGTGAAGGTGTCGTGGCTAGCATCTTTTGTAGCTTGTTCAGCGGCAGCGGAATCGGTCGGGAAGGCGTTGAGATTCTCCATGAGACGGACTAGGGTTTGATCATCAGCATTCTCGATGACCTTGCGAGTGATTCTTTCGGTAGCGTGCTCGTGCTCGTGTTCTGTTTGTCGAGCATTTGCTGAGGATGGGGATTCGTAGTCAATTTCTTGTGGCTCGTCGACAAAGGTGGAGGAAGAAGAGGATAGAATGGCTGAGCCTGCTGGCAAGGGCTGGATGCGGGGAAGGCCGGCTAGCTGACGAGCCATCTGGTTGAAGATCCTTTGACTCCTGCTAGGCGCATCAAGCTTTTTAGTGACAAAGCCGTGCAAGGAGACATGAAGTTCAATCTCGCCGTCTTCGAGATCCTCGGGGGCATCGACTGTGGCCCAGCCCTGAGGATGTCGATCGCGAGCAACTCTGCGCTGTGCCCATCCTGGGAGAAGAACGACGTTCTCCTGACCTGGGCGTGCGGTCATATCGCGGGCACGAGGCAGAGAGGAGGTGGAAGAAAAATTACTGGATTGTGGTCGGAGGCTTCTTGTAGATGCTGCAGATGAGGAAGGTAGTTGGAGCTTGGCTCGAGCTGAACCAGCGACATTTTGCCAGTCGCGAGTGGCAATATAGTCTACGCCGGAAGAGAGCAGAGAGCCGGCTCTATTTCGGAGGTGAAAGCCTGTCATACTGGAGCGCTGCTGAGATCTACTGGATTGGTCTCGACCATTTTGGTTCATCAAGATGAGCGATCCGGATGTAATGAGATGAAGATCGTCTAGCTGTCGAGCCGGTCAACTTGCATGGCTCTGCTGCTCTGAGTACGCTTTGGAGAAGACTGAAGATTTGATGGCAATTTCGAACAGGTATCCAGCCAGTGTGTCTGATTCTCTTCTTGCAGGACAATGATGCTTGAGGTGAGGAATGGCGATGGCTTGAAGAGGATTGAGAAGCTCTTTGGTGTAAGCACAAGAAGGGATGTGGAGTGCATTCGCGGACTGAATATGCACGGTGAACAAAGTGGCCGATGAGCAAAATGCAGTCAGTGCGGCAAACAAAAACGACTCGGCAGAGAAAAGACGGTCTAACAACTTCCAATTTTCTCGGTGTCGAAAATTGCGGAGACGAGCGGGGCGGATGACCAAACGAAGTGGTGAATGCAGCAGCAGCACCCACGTTCTCCGCGAAGTGCATAGAGATCAAAAGCCAGAACTGCCTCGAGTCAACTTATCGCCTTCCAATCAGCTCATTTTTGGAAAATCAAAAAGCCTAAAATCATGCATCCAATCCAACTCAACACACAGACATCACACCAAACAGGGTTCCACCGCAAATCGCCCTCGCTGATTTTCCGAGATTCAAGGAGAATCACTTTCATGTCCTAAGCACAGCCGCCACCCGCTTCCGCACTCGCCTCTGCACCCTGACCCACACAACATCCGCACGTTCTTCCAACGCTTCCTCCTTATTTCTCAATCACATTCCCACCCTCTTTGCTCGCATCGGAACTGCCCCGACCCTCTCCACTACTCCTACGTAGACACTTTTCGACTCACCTGCATCTGAACATCACATCCGATCACCGCTGACGGTTCGGGTCACTGTTCTGAGATCATAGGCACGTAATATACTTCGGCGTGACGTCAACCTCGATCCAGGATACTCCCTTCACCACCTCAGCTTTCTCTTTACCACTTCATCCGAATCGACTTCATCTTCATCAAAATGGCTAACGGAACCGACACTCCCGCAATCCCTACCAAGGGTGATACCTCTTGGAAGATCACCAACAAGATCGCAAAGGCCGAAAAGGAAGGCCGCATCTGGTGGAGCTTCGAATACTTCCCTCCTCGTACTGCTCAGGGTCTCACCAACCTCTATGACCGTATCGAGCGCATGGCCGACCTCGGCCCCGAGTTCGTCGACATCACCTGGAACGCCGGTGGCCGCACCTCGGACCTCACTGCTTCGCTCGTCAAGACCGTCCACACTTACATTGGTCTCGAAACATGCATGCACCTCACCTGCACCAACATGCCCCGTGAAAAGATCGACACCGCTCTCAAGGAGGCCAAGGAATTCGGCTGCCGCAACATCCTCGCCCTTCGAGGTGACCCTCCCGCCGGCCAATCCGAGTGGGAAGCTCACGCTGCCGGTTTCTCTCGTGCCAAGGAGCTGGTAGAGTATATTCGCGAGCAGTACGGTGACTACTTTGCCATTGCCGTTGCTGGCTTCCCTGAGGGTCACCCTGAAGCTGTTGATGGTCCCGAAAAGGAACTCGAGCGTCTCAAGGAGAAAATCGACGCTGGCGCCGACTTTATTTTCACCCAGATGTTCTACGACTTCGACATTTTCGCAAAGTGGGTCAAGGATGTTCGCGCAGCCGGTATCACTTGCCCTATCATTCCTGGTGTCATGCCCATTCAGACCTACGGTGGCTTCCAGCGTGCCACCGCCCGCTTCGGTACCCTTGTCCCTCAGTACTTCCACGACGCACTCGACCCAGTCAAGGATGATGACCAAAAGGTTCGTGAGATCGGTACCCGCCTCGTCGGTGACATGTGCAAGAAGATTGTTGGAACCGGTCTCGGCATCAGCGGTCTGCACATTTACACTATGAACCTCGAGAAAGGTTCACGCATGCTTCTCGATTACCTCGGACTCACCCCCTCGGTCAACCAGGTCAGCCCACTCCCATGGACGCCCAGTCTTACTCCCAAGAGAAGAGACGAAAAGATCCGCCCTATCTTCTGGGCCAATCGTGCCAAGAGCTACGTCAACCGCACAGAGACTTGGGACGAATTCCCCAACGGTCGATGGGGTGATGCCCGCTCTCCTGCATACGGTGATGTTGACGCTTACGGTGTCAAGTTGCGATACTCGAACGAAGAGGCCAAGGAGATGTGGGGCGCACCCACTTCGCTCGACGATGTCAAGGCTCTCTTCCAGAAGTTCTGTGCCGGCCAAGTCAAGGCTCTTCCATGGTCCGAAACCCCTGTTGCTCGCGAGACTTCCGTCATCAGCGACAAGCTCACCAAGATGAACGAGCTTGGCTTCTTGACCATCAACTCTCAGCCAGCCGTTGATGGCGCCCGTAGCAACGACAAGGTCCACGGATGGGGCCCCAAGAACGGCTATGTCTATCAGAAGGCCTACCTCGAGTTCTTCGTCTCTCCCGAAGATCTCGATGCCTTGATATCCAGGATTGAGGCTGATCCTCAAATCACCTACCACGCTGTCAATTCGCAAGGCGACATGCGCACCAACACCAACTCTGAGGCTCCTAACGCTGTCACATGGGGTGTCTTCCCGCACTGCGAGATCATCCAGCCCACCATCGTCGAGTCCATCTCGTTCCTCGCCTGGAAGGACGAGGCCTACGAAATTGGAAGAAACTGGGCCAAGGTATATGAGCCTTCGTCGCCGTCGCGCAAGTTCCTCGAGGAAATGTTCAGCAAGTACTTCCTCGTCAACGTCGTCCACAACGACTTCAAGGCTGCCGACGCCATCTTTGAGCCGTTCCTCAGCATCTCAAAGAACGCATCCGCCAAAGGCACTGTCTCGGACATCAGCTCATCTGTTGCTGATGCAGCTGGACGTGTAGCCAATTCGATCTCCTCGCTTGCCAACGGCATGTCGAACGGAAACGTCTCTACACCTGCCCCCGCAGCATAATGTCCTGGCACATTCTCTTGCCATCCATCTCGAGGTCTGCATCAACTGCCTGCCTCGATCTTCGTGAGGTCCTCCTCATCAATCTTTCTTACTGCATACAAAACCCATTCTTGATCTCTTTTTTTCGGACAATCCTCCCGGGGCTTCTCAACGTAACGTCACGCATTCTGTCTTTTGCTTTCAACAACGCATTCGTCTTTCAGATACCTTTTATCCCAGTCTCGGTTCAACATCTCTTTTTGCATGCTTCACTCGTGTCCGCACTCTGTTCTATACAAACATAAACATGTCTCTGTCCTATCTGCTTGTACGACTAGTTCAACCTTGTCTCTTCTCTAATGCTGTTCAACACCCGCACAAATCATACAATCAGAGAAGGTTACTCATTCTAGCCGCCAATTTGGCTCTCCTGACTGTGTTGTCTTCGTGCGTCCGCCCCAAAGCGATCGTGTAGGCAAATTCACGACTTCAGAGCGTTCTTGTGTGCTGTTGAGCTTATGAGACCCTGGACGAGATTTCTCGAAACGCATCGGGGCGCAGATCGGCAAATGGACAAGCGATTCACTGAATTCTGCCACTCCACACGACTGCGCGAAAGCACTGGGATTTTGCGGAGGTGGCGCAATGCGCACTGACATTTGATTGCGCAGTCGACGTCTCGAACCCTTTGCATCTCTCTTTCATCGCATTCCTTTGTTTCCACCTTCGTTAAACGCCAAACCAACACTCCATTTCACGACACAGGAGAGCAGCATCAACAGAAACAATCTTCGTACCGGCCCACGTCACATCAATCCCATTCTCAGCTGCATCACAGCACTCAATCGCAACCATGGTCAGCCTTACAACCTCCGACAACGAGCAGTTTACTGTCGATCGCGATGTTGCTGAGCGATCAGTTCTCATCAAGCAGATGCTCGAGGGTTAGTTCTCTTTTGCGCTGAGTGCATTTGGGCTGGACCCAGCTCCAATGTCGCTGCCATAGCTCTTTGATCGCACCCTTATGCTGATCCCCACCCAACCTTGTTCCTCGTATGACTTTGCATACAGACATCGGAGACACCGACATGCCAATCCCCCTTCCTAATGTCTCATCCAACGTTCTCAAGAAGGTAAGTGCTTGCAAAGTCGAGGCGATGGTACACGTCGCATGCAAGGAAGGCTGTTGACCCTTATAACCTTGTTATTGCTTCTCTCTCTGCGCCGGAACAGGTCCTTGAATACTGCTCTCACCACCGCAACGATCCCCCCGCGCCCGCCGATGACGCCGAGGAGTCGCGCAGACGCACAACAGATATCTCTGACTGGGACGCAAAGTTCATCCAGGTCGACCAGGAGATGCTTTTCGAGATCATCTTGGCGGCAAACTACCTCGACATCAAGCCTCTTCTCGACGTCGGATGCAAGACAGTGTAAATACTGAGCCTCCGTCTCATGGTGTGCGGATGCTACTCGAGGAGCCTAACGTTGACCCGATATGCTGTTGATTTGTGGCGCTTTCATCCTTTGACAGTGCTAACATGATCAAGGGCAAGACGCCCGAGGAGATCCGCAAACTGTTCAACATCCAGAACGACTTCTCGCCGGAGGAGGAAGCCCAGATCCGAAAGGAAAACGTAAGTATACGACTACAAATGACTAATATGGGCTTGCCGAACAGCTTTCTGACACTGACGTCTCAATCTTTCTGACGCCTCACAATCTGTTCAAACAATCCAACAGGAATGGGCCGAGGACCGCTAAGCTAGCCAAAGGTATTCTGTTCGGCGCTTTGCGCAAACATTGTGACAATAACGACACCGATTCCCGAGTGCCTCGTCGTCGCCTGTGCTGTTCTTGCCTCATACGAGCACACATGTGAGCTAGCAAAGTCTGCGCTTCCTCAAGTCGCTGCTCGGAGACTTGATCATTGTCTGTGCGAACCAAGCTGAATGCGGAAGATGCCATCGGGCTCATCAATGAAATGGCACACTCGACGCTCACCCCCTTGTTCTCCTTTCATTTAAGCTTTCTGCACCTTGACTAAGCTCCTGGCACCCTCCGTCCGGTCAAGGAATGAATAGATGTTGACATCTGCACGCCTGGACCTGCCTTTCTTCCTTGCTCCTTTCGCTCGCGCTCCCCATCTTCTTCGCCAATCAGTCGCTCTTTGCTTCTATCCAAGACCTGAACAAGCTTTGCCCTAGGCTTACACGGCTAACATTCAAGCTCAAGCTTGTTCTCTTCCAGATGACTTGCCTTCTCTTTCGCAAGTGGTTGCCGTTCGGCTTCTTCCGCACATCTCACACTTCCGCACGCCTCCTGGTGTTCTTGTTACCTACATAATGCTCCTTACACAAATCCTCCGACCGACAATCTCTCCATGGGCTGGATCCCCTCTAAGCAGCATTCTCGTATGTCGCTGCTATGCAGACTTCAACCCCCTCGCAAGTCCCATCGGATCTTTCCTACTCGTCGGAGGCCTACCCTAGCACTCCCATTTCCCGCCGAAGAGAGATGAACGATCCGCCTTCAACGCCGGCGAAGAAGCCCAAACGTACTAGATCGTCGCAAGCTTGCGATGTATGCCGTAAGTACTCACTCCTCTTCGATCCGGATTGCACATCATTCGCCCAGCTGACATGATGCCCTTTTGGAGGTGCAGGTGACGGCCATAGAAAGTGCCCAGGGCCGATTCCTGGCTCCGACACCTGTTCACGATGCATCAAGCATGGCAAGAGGTGCACATGGAATGACTTCAAAGCGCGCTCTCGATCCGCTTCCGCTTCCGCATCTCCCAGCACGAGGCGAATCACAGTCAAGCGTCCGCTTTCGTCGCCCCCGACCAAGCCACAGTTGACCCTGCCGTCGTCATCGCCAGCACCCGAATCATCGAGCCCAGCACCTTGTTCGTCTGCTTCTTCGCCTGCAACGAGTCCAGTCCCTCAGCCAACGACCCCACTTGATCCTGCACAGATCCTAATCTCGTACTTCGACAAACCCTATCGATCTCATGGTCAATTCACTCCGCCAGAACAAACTTTCGAGGCAGGTCAAATTGTCGCCAAGCAGCAAGAGCAAAGACCGGCTTGGTACGATGAGTGCCTCGAGCTCGCCGACAAGCATGACCTGCTCCTCTATGCAGTACCCTTGCGGGAGTATGAAGCAAGACTCAAGGACGGCGAGATGGAAGTCGAGCTCGACATCCAGCCGATTCCGCCTACCAGGATCGAAGACAGGACAGACGACAGGATCTCCCTTGGAATCCTCAAGACGCTTCTGGACCAAGCAGGCGATCTGCCCAAACCTACCTCTGAAGATGGAGCTGATCTTCCACTGATACTCCTCCAGCAACCCGACAATTGTTCGCGCATCCAAGGAGGATGTGACGACTTGCCCACACCACCTCCTTCGCCGTCCCCCGTGCGAGGGTCCGTCCTCCCTCTTATCCCAGATCTTGACATCGACGGTGGTTCGCTAGATGATGACCAGCCCAACTTACCCGTCCCAGCCGCAATGCTTCTCAAAGAGACGATCGACAAAGCAAACCATCCCGCACAGCTACCGCAAGACGCTTCCAGCAACGCTGCGGAGGATACATCATCCGAGTCGGAGCCAGACTTCTCATTCGAAACGCAAGCATCTCAATTCGAACAGGAATCGCCATACAAGCACCAACGCAGCGGCCGAGACCAATTTGATCCTCTCCTCTATTCACCCTGCAAGTGCTTTTCCACTCCCGACTCGAGCACTCTCGCCTCTTCCTCCGAAGATGACACCGCTAAAGAGCAAGACGAGGCCAACAGTAGGAGCGACCACATTTGGGAGGAAGGCTTGCCAGACGTGCTGATGGAGGCTTCCCAGACGGCAGCTCTAGACGAAAGCCTCTGATCGTCGGTATCGGAAGAGCGCATCCAGACCTTGTCGGACGAGTGTCTCGAGATGGATGACGACTGAGCACGGAAATGCTAAAGAACATAGAAGCCGCAATAAGGTACGAAGTAGGGGTGTCGCTTGGCGTCGCGTAAATTACGACTTTGTATCACTCTCACAAGATTGTGTACCGATCAAGCACGAGACGAATACATATCCTACAGTCAAACCCGAATGTGAATGCGTGAGATTCTTTTTAGATGCAAGATTAGCGGTGCTGCGAGGTCTGTTCATCGTCTTCTTCCATAGCAGCGGCGGCGTCGGATCGGGGTGTGGCTTCAGTAGTAGCGGCGGATCTGCGGTTGCGAGATCGCCTTCTACCTCCGTCGACATCGAGATCTTCACCAGCCTCTCCGGCCTCAGCACGCAACGCGGCGAGCTCCTCGTCTCCATCGACGGTGCCATCCTCGTCATCGTCCTCATCATCACTACCATCGTCGCTACCTTGGTCGTCATTGTCCTTATCGCCCGCATCGTCGTCACTGCCACGCGCATCGCCAGCAGCGTCAGTGTCAGCGTCAGCACGATCACGCGCTGCCTCGTGGCTCTCGCCAACCTCGCCGTTCACCTCACCCTCTGCATGCTCGTCAGGCACGATCTCGAGCTCCTCCTCGCTCTCCTCGTACGGCTCGAGCTCACCGACATCATCCACAAGAGCTCGGGCATGCAACCTCCTGAGCTTCTCGCGCTCGTCCATTTCCCTGTTGGACAAGACGATGGCATCCCACTTGCCCGGATACCTCCTATCCCTGTTGCGCAGCTTCTCGTTGTTGGCAAAGCGAGAACGCCAGACACGCAGAGTGAAACGCATGCCCACCTTGTGGTAGTATGCACGGGCCTTGGGCGTCTTTTCGGAAGTGAGGCCGTCGCCTTGGGGTTGCTCGCTGCGCTCCTTGCCTTTGGTAGCGGCCGAGCGACGGGAGCGTTTTTGACGCTCGTATTCAGATTGCGGCGGAAGCGTCGAGTCGAGCCTGCTGGATGCGCCGTCTTGGTTCTGCGCGTCAGCGTCGTCGTCATCATCATCGCCGCCGAAGAGATCGTCATCGTCGTCTTCTCCAGCCGGCTTGCTGGCGGCGGTCTTGACACCCTTGATGGGATCAACTTCCGCATCCGGGTCAGGGTCGGGGATACCGTCGTCGAGAGTGAGGAGAACGACATCGTGTGCGGTCTCTGCAGTGTCTTTTGGCACATAGTCGCGCGAGAGCTTGTAAGCAGTGGCATAGTCTTTCTTGAGAAGCTTGTCCTCTTCGTCCTCGTTTTCGGGAGGGACGGGGAACTTGCCCGTCCTTCTCCTTTTGCAAAGCCTTCGTGCATTGTTCTCCTCAATCTCGCGATTGTCGATAAGGGTCATAGGAGCCTCAGGGTCTTCCGGCACATCCTCACCTGCAGGAAGGTAGTATGATACACGCTGTTCACCATCTGCTGCGTTGACGGGGCGGAAGATGGCAACGTCGAGACGAGGATCGCTCTGAGGAACACCATTGACGATACGACCGGGATGGTCGATGAAACGAACCACTTGGTAGTCGGTCGCCCAAGTTTCTGGATCTGGGAGGAAGTCGAAGACCTGTACAGCCTTGACGCCTCTCTTGTGTGGATGTTTGAGCGTGGAGAGCGGCTTCTGGGCGTCCTTGAAGGACTTTTCGATCTTGGCCAGTTGAGCTTGGCGCGAGGTGTCGATACGCTCTGTGACTTTGGGTTTTTGCACTTGCTGCTGAGCTTGCCTCTGCTGAGCACTAAGGTACTGAGTGGTACGAAGCCATGTGACATCATCAGCAGCGAGGGCAGCCTTGGCACCGGGACCAAGCGATTGGGTATGACGCTGCTGGATGGCTGCCTGGACCGAGGCTGATGCAGTAGGATCGTCAGTTGCTTTCAATGATGTGATGAGACCGATAGCACCGGGCGCAGAATTGGTGGTAGCTGCGGGAGGTAGCGTCGAGGCAAAGTCCTGCAGAAGGAAAGCATCTGCTTCATCGAGATCTTCGACGTCGATGGTTGCCGAAGCAGGTACGACCACTTCAGAGAGGTCACCTTCCCACAAGTTTTGGAAGTTGGCGAGATCGATGGGCATACCAGCATGGACGTCAACAATCATAGGAATGGGCTGTTGGCTTGCAAGTCGGTCTGCAAAGTGAGGGTTGGCATATCGAGAGGGCTCTGTTGGGATCTTGACAAGCTTTGGCGGGTAAGGAGGCACGGGAATAGGGTTGGGATACTTGACACGGTCGATGAGTTCGCGCTTGGAGCGCCAGCCTGAGCCAGAAGAGCTGGCACTGGGGCCATTTCCGGAGCTGGCGCCATTGGCATACGACATGGCGACGAATGTGTGTTCGGAGATGGAGTGAGAGTCGAGTGTGGATGAGGGGGAAGAAGAAGAAGCAACGCGAAGAATGTGCATTGAATTCCTTCCGTCTGAGCGCAGCGCTGCCAATTCCAACAACGCGTTTCGGAGCCGTGTTTTTGGCAATTTGTATGAAGACGGAGATGTAACAAATATTAAATCTCAAAAATGCAAACGTGCTCAACTCAAATCAACTCGTCTCGACTCGAAATATCACATTTCAAGCCAAAAAAACAAAGTTGGCCTGAACACTCGTGCAGCCCTCTCTCTCTCTCTCTCTCTCTCTCTCTCTCTGTGTGTCCGCACACCGCTCTGTTGCTCTGTGTGTGTGTGTGTGTGTTCGTGATTTTTGAAATTGGGAAACCCACGACAGCCGACAATCAGTCAGCCTTTCCACAGCATCACATTTCGACTGCGCCATCCATTCATTGACTTAATCACCATCCATTGGCATTGGCGTTGGCATTGGCATTCAGCTCAGCAGCTATCAGCATCAAGCAAAGGCTGGTCTGCTCGAAGCTCTCCTTGAGTGAGGCTGATTCCTCACTGCAATGCTTCCTCCATCCTCACCCGCCCGCGCCAAAGACTTCGGCATCCTTAGACTCAGCTCGTTCGTTTGCATGCTTGACATCGGCTGATGTTGAGCTGCTCTTCAGCATCGGATCGCAATGGCTCCCAAACAGACTAGCCATGCTAGGTCGTTTCTCGATTCGGTTCTAGCCACCAAGAATGGATCTGCCTCTAGTGCGCCATCCTTCTCCGCCTTCTCCAACACATCTAGTGCTCACACGAATCCATCATCAGCCACCTCGTCAGCATCCACATCTTTGGCAGCGGCTCCTCTCTTGACTGCTGCCTTCAAGCCGCACAAACCGTCATCTCTATCTTCGTCTGCCTCAGCCTCTGCCTCCGAAGATGGCACTGCCGACAAACAAGCCGACGCGTACCTCCCTTCCTCGCTTTTGTCAGCAGCAGACAACGACGAAGATCAGCTCGCAATCAACCAGCTTGACCGAGACGACTCTTCTTCCATCGCTACATCGCCGCCATTATCGTCCTCTTTCAAAGCTGCCCAGCTCTCTCTTCAGGCGCTCTCCCATCATCGCACCTTCTCTTCATCTAGCAGCAGGCGCATATCTACTTCGGCACCCAACAACGACTACATCTCCGACATACTCGCAATCCTGAACGACGAGCATCTAGATGAGGAAGAGAGAATCGACAAGGTCCGAGCTACGCTAGCTAATGCTCTATACTCGATTGAAGGTGTCCCTTCTCCCTCGGCGCGTATCGACAATCTCGTCCTTGACCTCATGCATCGCCATCGCGAGGACATCCAGCCCACTGGCGCTCACTTCTCCTCCAATCCCAACCAGTCTCCCATCAGGCGTCCTGCTAGTATTCGCACCGTTTCCACGTCACGTCCATGGACTCCCTCGCGACCCTCCTTCTCGCCAGTCTCATCCTTTGCTGGTGTGTCAACAGACGCGTCGGCTTCTGCCTCTGCCAACTCGCAACGCCCCACCTCACCTCATCTTGGTTCAAGTGCTCTAGCCACGCTCAACTCTGCATCAAACTCAGCCTGGCCAACCTCGGGTGCTTCAGGCGCAAGTCCTCGCCCACATCCAGGCGTCATTGGGTCCGGTTCACCGCGTGCTTCCCCTCGACCGTGGAATCGCACTCTTTCAAATCTGTCTTCCACCAGTCTCGCCTCAGCATCGTCCACCGGCGCTGCAACGCTAGCTTCGCCTATGTCCTCGCTTCCTCCCGGTGTCATAGGTAATCCTGGCAGCCGCCCTGCCTCGCCCTCGCCCTTCGGTTCCCCCAAGCTCAACATCGGTGCCACTGAGTTTAAGCCGCGTACTGGCCCTCCCACCACCACCAACACCAGTACGGCTGCTGCTGCTGCTGCAAACAACCTGACGCCCACTCGTCCGTTACCCTACCTTACCCGCCGGCCGAGCTCCAACGCCAGCAGCAGCAATCTCGCACTGGCCAACAAGAGCCACGCAGGCGCTGGTGACGACGATGACGATGAGTTCTCACCCTTTGGTACCATCAAGCCTCAGCAGCAGCCACTCAGCTTTGCCGGTCTCACCAGCTACGACCCAGATGCCGGATGGACTTCGGCGCAGACAAGCGCTACCCAAAATTCATACCAGAGTGGCTGGCCAGGCTCGGATTCTGGCAGTGCTCTCGACTCCACCGAAGTCAATGGACTTGGTGCCGAACCCACTGCGCCACTCACGCCCTTCGACATGCTTTACTCCATTCTCGTCACTGGTACCAAGGCTGGCTCATCGGAATGGAGCCCGGAGCAGGTCGACGAAGCGCTCGTCATGCACAACTATGATGTCGAAAAGACGCTCAATGCTATCTGGGAAAACGACGGCAAGCCTCTTGGAGACGGCTCCAAATCTTTGCTGTCCGGCGGCGGGCCACGTATCCTCGCAGCGTCTTCGTCAACAGACTCGCCACGCATCCCTGCGGCACAGTTGCCCGCCACTGCTGGTGTCAAAGCCGGCGTCAACGTCATGTCGAGAGAGGCGCTGGGACTCGCCGCCGCTCGTGGTCAGCGCCCTGCCCTATCCAGATCCGGCTCTTCGCAGTTTTCACAGCGACCTGAGGTAGCGTCGGCAGCTGGACCCGGAGCCAACCGCGTCTGTCGCTATTTCCTGGCTGGAGAATGCCGACGCAGTGATTGCCGCTTCTCGCATGATCTCGAGAATCGTGCTGTCTGCCGATACTGGCTCAAGGGTCACTGCGCTCACAACCCCTGCAACTTTTTGCATGACTATGATGCTCTCAATCAGCTTGCTACGGGGATTGTGTCGGGCCTGCATGTCAATGACAATGGCAGTCAAGCGTCGACGCCCGGATCAGCAGAACCATGGCCAACCAGCGGTGCTGGTAATGGCGCAAAGGAAGACTTCCCGGAACTCGGAGCAGGTAGCAAGGATGGTGGAGCAAAGACATCATATGCCGCGACACTGGGTGGAGGAGCGGATCCATCCAGGAATCGATGGGCTGCGACGGCACAGAAGCAGGCGCCTACCGATGCTGCGACGCGGGCACCAAGCGATGCGCAGGGAGTCATCAGCATTCACTCGAAAGCAGCACCCATGCGTGCACAGGGCGCTGGTACAGCAGATACCAAGTCTGCCAAGTCCATCTCGACAACGTCACGCACCTCGGCGCGCATCCCGCTGCGACCTTCAGCACTGCTGCCGACGTTGCTGACTGGAAGCAGTGCAGCAGAGACATACCAGACGCATCGCGGCGATGTGCTTTCTCTGGCTGAGCAAAGAAACAAGCTCCTGGCTCGAGCTTCCGAGGCGTACAGAAAGGGAGACGTTGCCTCAGCAAAGAAGTTCAGCAAGGAAGCCTCCTCTCTCAATCATCAGTATGAGGACGAATCGCGCACCGCAGCCCACGCCATTGTCAAGGACAGGCTGCGTGAGCTGCGTTCTCGTCTCAACGACCCTAGCCTTGCCGGCTCGAATGCTTCCTGCCAGAGCACTGAAGCCGGCGCACGCAATTTGCGCGGAAAGATTGTCGGCAACGGCCTGGGCTTGTGCCTCGGCGTCGTCCGTCCTGGGTCGCTTCAAGGCAGCGCTGCTGCCTCGATCACGTCGAATCTCTCAGTAGACGAGCGCACCGAATGTCTGCTCGACTTGCACGGGTTGCATGCCAAGGAAGCAGTCGAGTTGACGGAAGAATTCCTGCTTGGACTAGAAGCGGAAGGCATGCAAGGGTTGGCGTATTTGGCGATAGGAAAGGGCAAGCACAGCAGTAAAGAAACGGACAAGAGGAGGGTCAAAGTCGGCGGATTCATCAAGCAGTTTTTGAGCAGTTACTCGTATCCATTCGCCGAGAGCGATGGCGTGTTGGTAGTTGACCATCTGACGCACTCTTGATGTTCATTTTAGAGTCACGGACAATGAAAGAAAGAAGAACAAAGTTGAAAATGAAGATCGCAGAGATGTGAAGAGTCTGATCGAGCCAGTGAAGCGCTGTGATGACGGTGGTTGGCACCGTTGTCACTGCAGGGTCCAAATTTGAGCTTTCGCAACTTTTCGTCTCTTTCTCGGATATCGGCTTTCTTCCAGCTCGCATTCCTCCACCTTCATTTTTTTTTTTTTTTTTTCCTCCTTCCACTTCCGACCATACGTCCTCACTTTCACTTTCCACTGCACCATCAGCCTCCTTAACCTTGACGCACGGCTTTCGGCAAATCTCTGCCGCATCTCTGCATGCTCTCTGTCTGCCGACGGACGTTTTCTCGATCCACGCTTTGTCTCCTGGAAGCTCAACACTGCCGAACGCTTGCTACGTCTTCTGTGCTTGCAAAGGCCGACACTTTGACGCGAGTTTGGCAGCGCAAGATGGAGCTCAAATCGCGCTATGCCGACTGGACCAAAGAAGCGCTCCTCTCTCGAATCGCGGAGCTCGAGACGGCCGCGACGGCCGCCCGCGCAGCGCAGTCGCGGGTTGAGGTCGAAAAGCACGTCGCTTCATCGACTTCAGCAGATTCAGGCGAGGTAGTTGGAAGGAGGAAGAAAGGAGAGGGGAGGAAGGAGAAGAAGCCGAAAGATTTCGATTTTGCGTCAGCGCCGTGTCGCAAGATCGCCTTGCGCTTCTCCTACGATGGGGCGGGGTACTCGGGGTTGGCTGTACAAAATACGACAGTGCCGGGGTCGGGGAGCACGCTACCCACCGTCGAAGCCGTCCTCTGGGACGCACTATGTACGGCGCGCCTAGTCGATCCAGCGCTGGGGATGGACGGTGTGGGGTTCTCCCGCTGCGGCCGGACGGATCGTGGCGTTTCCGCTGCTGGACAAGTCGTCGCCCTCTGGGTACGAAGCAAGAAGGTCAACCAGTGGAGAGAACGGCTTGCACACAAGGCAAAGTTCGATCCTACCACGCCGCTCCCCGAGGGTCCAGAGTTCGAAGCTCTGGAGGAAAAGAGAAACGCAAAGTTGGAAGACACCGAGCTGGCGTATGTGCAGATTCTGAACCGCATCCTGCCACCCACCATCCGGGTGCAAGCGTGGTCTCCCGTTCGACCGGACTTCAGCGCGAGGTTCGACTGCACGTACCGCCACTACAAGTACTTCTTCCCCTCCGGTCCCCCGCGCATCTTCTTTCCCCCCTCTGGAGATGCAAATGCGGAGGCGGTGCGGCTGGACATCCCGCTAATGCGCAATGCAGCTTCCCGGCTGTTGGGCGAACACGATTTCCGTAACCTGTGCAAGGTCGATGCCTCGAAGCAGATCACCAATTATCGAAGGAGGATCGATGGAGTTAGCATCGACCGCGTCTCCAACCACTGGCCCCGTCGGTCCAATCCGGTCAAAGATGAAGGTGAGGGGGAGGGGGAGGGGGAGAGGGAGAGGGAGGATATGTACGTGCTCAACCTGCGCGGAACTGCGTTTCTGTACCATCAGGTGCGCAATATCATGGCCATCCTCTTCTTCGTCGGTGCGCGCTTGGAGCATCCGAGCGTGATCGAGGAGCTTATGAATGTAGAAAAAGGCGCCATCGCAGCTGATAGAGTCAAAATGCGCATCGCTGCCTCCACCTCCCTCAAGCCCACGGCGAACTCCGAGGCGGAGGGGGAAGGGGGGTTGAAGTGGTGGCTCCCCGTCAACTCCACCTCCTCTGATACGGTCCCCAAGGAGGAGGGTGTGCCGATGTGGATCGCCCACTCCCTCTCCGCCTCCCCTTCTTTCCCTTCTGAGGTTGATTTGGAAGTGTACACTACGAAACCGAACTACGAGATGGCGGCGGACCGGCCGCTAGTGTTGTGGGAATGTGGTTTCCTCCCCACCGACATTGAGTGGCGCGTTGGCGCCTACGACGGCCCCCTCTCTGCCATCTCTCTCGCTGAGCAGGAAGAAAACCTCGCCACTGCATCGAGTTCCCTTTTGAGAGTACACAAATCGTGGACCCAACTCGCGATCTCGGCAGAATTGACGAGACATTTTGTCCTCGCATCTCCCTCCCCACACAAAGGAACGCTGCCAAGTAGAACGAGTTTCGCCGAGGCGGCTTTCCCACACCTTCCTTCGGAAGTTAAGGAAGAGAGGAGGGAGAAGAGGGAAGAGGGGAGGGGTGGAGTGATCCCGTTGGGGAATGGAATGGCCAGGGGCGCGGGGAATTACATCCCTCTCAAGCAAAGGCCAAGGGAAGAGGCGTATGAAGTTAAGAATAAAAAGTGGTTAGAGAGTACGGGCAAGAGGAGGGCTGAACGTAAACAAGCTGAACTCGCTTCCCATAACAACAACAGCAACACTAGCGAGGTGGGGATGGAAGGGTAGATCTTGGCAATCTCATCACTGCAACTCTGTCCACTTTGCATCTATTGTTAACGTACGAATTACCTCTGATGAGAGAGATAGAGGTGGCTTCTATAAGTACACCAAGCTGAGATGAAAGATACGACTGAGCTTGTCGTCAAGCTAGAACCTGATCGGGCCCTTAACCCTTGGAAACGGCACCACATCTTTAACGCTCTGAGTATTCGACACCCAGGCCAACAACCTTTCCACGCCCATACCGAATCCTCCATGCTCCACCGCCCCTCCGAACTTTTTAAGATCGTCAATGTACCACCCGAGCTTCTCCTCTTTCTTCACCCCGAGCTCCTTCATCGTCTGCTCGAGCGAAGTGCGGCGGTGCTCGCGCATCGACCCGCCGATCAGCTCGCCCAAACCGGGGATGAGGAGGTCGAAGCACTCCACCAACTCCCCCTCCCCCGATCGCTTCATGTAGAAAGCCTTCTGCTGCACGGGGTAATACGTTACAAACACCGGGCCGAGCAGGTTAGCCAGGTACTTTTCGTGCTCGCTCGCCAACCCCCCCTCCACACTCGGCTCTACATTAAAAGTTGCCTTTGGAGCCTCACAAAGGAGGGCATGTGCTTCGTGGTACGTCACCCTCCTCCACTCCCGCCTCACCACCTCTTGCAGCTTTGCAACGTGCTCCGCATCGCCGAGAGACTCGATATCTTTTTCGAATGTCAAAGCGTTCTGAATGGCGGATTTGACCATCCCTTCCGCCACATCCAACACCCCATTGAGGTGGGTGAAGTACATTTCCGCCTCCAGCATCCAAAATTCGCAAAGATGGCGGTTCGTAGCACTACTTTCAGCGCGAAATGCGGGGTTTAGAGTCCATACGCGCCCGAGACCCAAGCCGGCCGCTTCCAGGTGCAGCTGCGATGAAACCGTCAAATACGCCGCGCCGGACTCTCCCCAGAAGTTCTCAGCATCGGAGGAGGGGACAACTTGGAATGTCTCCCCCGCGCCCTCGCAGTCGCTCGAAGTCAGTACGGGGCAGATAACCTTGACGAATTCGTGCGAAGAGAGGAAGTGCGCCATTCCTTCTTCGAGCCGTTGCCGGGTGCGCGCGACGGCGCCGTAGCGCGCGAGTCGACCGAGCAGGTGCGGGTTGCGCCGCTCAGCGAGTGAAGCCGAATAGCCGCCTTGTTCGAGAGCGGTGCTGCTTTGTTGCATCGACACCGCCGCCAGTGGATACGTCAAATCACATCCAGAGAGAACTTCAAGTGAGGAAGCGATGAGCTCGACGTTCTGCCCAGCCTTAGTGCCGCGCCCGGGTTGCAGGTGGCCCGCAATGCGGAGAGCGGTGCCGACGGTTAGCCCGGCAAGGCGGTCGATGTCAGCGGTGGGCGAGTCTTTGTTGGTTTTGACGAGGGCTTGGAGGGTAAGGGTGCCAGAGAGAGAGCCGTCCGAGAGCTCGAGGAACGTGATGGATTTCTGCTTGCGTGCCGAGCGCAACCAGCCCGTCACGGTGACCGGGATGCTGGTAGTTTCGCCCGAGGAGAATGCAGTCGCCGCACTGCTCAGCGTTTGCGACAGTGACGCGGGTACTGCTGCAGGCAGGCATCGACGGACGCTGGTGGAGAAGGTACGTGAGCCGCTCCCAAATTTGAACGCAGCATTGTCGGTGGTAGTGTTGCGTGATGGCCTGCCGAGCTTCTCGCCAAAAACGTCCTTTCTCCTCTTTGAGCGAGAAGATGTTGCGGGAGAAGTGGACGAGGAGAACTGTTCTTGCTCCCACGGCTTAGGTTTGGTAGATTTGCCTACTTCCAACTCGCGCCAGATGCCTTCAATATCATAATTAAACCTAGCCTGTTCCGTCATGACGTGCACCATGCACCAATCTGCATCCACGAGACACCAATTCCCATCACCCTTCTTCCCGCCCGTTTTCAACTTCGAGGTAACGCCCAGCGCCGAGGCGTCAGACGCCGACATGACTAACCCCTCATACCTCACTGGCTGAATCCCTGGGCTTCCATCCTCCTCCTCTATCTCTTCTGCGAAATCATCCTCCTCGATGGCGGGCGATTCGCCGTCGTCGACCAACTCGCTCTGTTCCTCCTGCAATCTCCGAATCTCGGCGAGCTCCAAATCTTGGCGAGCGTTGGCGCGTTCGGCCGCACGTTTGTCCTGCCTGCTGCGGACTTGGCCGGAGACGGCCCACTTGGAGCGAAGGATGCGGCGGATGCTCTCGCTCGATACGCGGAAGCGGTTGCTCAGCTCGACCACGTCGAACTGCTCCGGATCCGACGCGTGCAGCAGACGGATTCCCTCCTGGGCTTCTCGAGAAAGGATCTTGGGAGGGCGCCAGCCGTCTGGGAACTTCTTCTGGAGTGCAATGCGGTGGACCGCCCAGTCGGGGAGACGCTTGCCCAGCTCGTGCTCGATTCGAGACATGCCTTTCGGGCGTGGTGGTAGAGAAGGAGCGGCCGAAGTGGGTTTCGGGGTGGAAGGTTTGTTGTGGTAGCGAGGCGCAGAGGGTCCTGGGCCGAGGAACTCGTCGAGATCGATTTCGGCTTCCATGGCCGGCGGGCGGGTATGCTTCAAAAACTTGCCGATATCCAGAGCTACTCTACGCACACTCCCCGCAGCACTGCTCTTGACTTGGACCACCACGATCCAATCGTTTGTACCGTACGCATCCGAGCTAGGGTCTTTTGAAAGTGAAGCAGGGTGGATGAGCGTAATGGGTGTGAGCTGATCGTCGTCTTGGCTAGGTCGAGCAATGAGATTGGCAGAGGGTCCGCTGACGAGGTGGGCTTTGAGCTTGTTGATGGCGTTCGGCTCTTCCACTTTGGGTGTTTCGGGAATGTAGGAGAATTTGTGGATTGTTGCAGATGTGTCTATGCTTGTGGAAGGGGAGGGATCGTCGGAGGGTGGCGGGTCTATTGTCTCTGTTTGCAAGAACCATGGGATGGAGGGATCGGTACCGCTCAGCTCGTCGCTGACCGTGCTCGATTGCGCAGACGCATGTGTGCGTGAAGAATCGTCTTCCCCTTGATTCTGGAACTTGGTGGAGCGGCCGGGAAGCTGGCGAGGCAGAGAGCATGTAGTCGATGAAGTGAGCAGACGGCTGCTCGTACCGATAGAGGAGCGACTAAGCCGCGTTCGAGATGAGACAGTCGCGCTCGAATATGATGTGGAAGCTGCCTGAAATGCAGGCGCAGCAGCTAAGCTACCAACAGCCCTGATGGGCCACCTTGAAGCCCTAGCGAGCATTGTTCCTCTGATCTATCGTAGCTTTAGATGGAGAGATGGTTAGAGCGAGAAGCAAGCATTGTAAGCTGTCACACAAGAAGATGCTCAGTCAGGGTTCATTCATTCATTTCGCATTTCTTCCAAAAAAATTGGCAGAACTCCACTTTACTCACTTTTTCTTCCGTCTAGCTGGAGCTTAGTCAGCATGACAACTGATCAAGTTGCGAGAAGGATGCCGTGCGACATCTCGACTTTGGAATTAGGCGGGCGACGAGCTCAACGCAACGGCTCAGAAGTTGAGAAGCGCTCGCAACCGTCTAATTTCAACATCGTCGACTCTGCAACGTCGTTGGATTTGATATCGTTCGTTGTCCATCGTTACCTCCATCGTCATCCGGTCATCAGCATAGACATATATTCAATATGCGTAAGTATCGACATCAGCAACACACCAACAGCAGCAACCAACATGGAAACGATTTGAAGTAGTTCGACGACGACAACCGAGTCGATGCGACGATGACTTGCTGTGAACATGCTACTTACCTTGCGCCATCCTGATTCCTTTGCTATCCACCTGCCAATCGAATTCTGCGACATCTCGACACTTGCACATCGCACCTTTAACAGCCGTCAAGCAACTCGACACGCCATACCCGGTGATTGATGCGGACCCGCACTTCTCTCGCGTAGTCCGCTCATTCCGCTCTTCGGACTATGCCGCCATGGCGGGCGCTACCGCTGCCTTCCCCTCCGCCATCTACCTCATGGAGATGTTTGACCCAACACGACCCAAGCGTGGCCTCGGCTCCGCACTGCGTCTCTCCACATTTTTGGGACTGTGTGGTGGGTTCCTGTTCGCATACCAGCGCTCGTCGTTCCGATTCTGGGGCTGGAAGGAGAACGAACTTGAGCAAGCCGCCCACAAGCAACTGCTCGACGCTGGAAAGAAGCCGATTGGGACGGACCCGAGCAAGAGTGATCTGACGCCGTATATGCAGGGCGTCGCACACAGAAACAGCGCCTTCTCCCAGTTGAAGTTCAGCACGCTCCCCTGGTTCAACCTGGTAGACCACCCTTACCATGGTGCAAACAACTCGCAAGAGTCGTCGTAAAGCAGATAGCCTGCGGGGGGTCAAGATGTAGGATGACTTCGTTCAGAGTAGCAGCATGAGTCAATGTCGATTCGTTCCAGTGAATCACTGCATGTGGATGCCTAGTGTGAGCGTATCAGAGGGACACAAAGGGAAATATGCCAGGCATGCCCTCAAGCTTTCGCTGCATTGTAAAAGCATGAGGATGGCTCTCGTTTTCGGCGAGACATCCTTGTCGCAATGTTGCGCACGGTGTAAGTCGGTCGGGATAGCCGAATACACATTCAGGCCTCGGTATTGCCGATCGAGTTCAAAGGGTGTTCCGACCCTTGTCACGCAACCACACCCTATCAAGCAGTATGAATCAAGCAAATGCGGGCAAGAGATGATGCAAATTTACCCCTTCAGCCTATGCGATATACAAGTGCCCCCTCTCTCTGTCCTGTGCGGCGGTTAGAGCTGGTTCTTAGCATTCGGCAACTCAACAAGTGCCGCCTTTAAATCCTTATTCTCTGGATCAAACTGGAGCCCTAATTCAAACGCCTCTCTTGCCTCCTTCCACCTCTCTAGCCCTACCAACGCCTTACCCTTTCTGTAATGCCCCTTAGCCCAGGGCTTCTTCAGCTTGGTGACTGCCTCGGCATCGCACAACGCACCAATCCAATCCTCGCACATCGCGAACGCTGCGCTTCTATTCGCTAAACAGAGGCTGAGTTCATCTCTCGCGATTTGGTTTGCTTCCCAGAGCGGACGGGAGGCGGCGACGTCGATGGCGAGCGTGTACATCTTGATGGCCTCGGCCCAGTCTTTGTTGCGGTACGCGGTGTTGCCGTTTTCCTTGGCCTGGTTGATCGCCATGCTCCGCTGCGGCGGGATCGCGTTAGGGGGTGGAGGGAAGGCAACGTTGGGCGGGAGGCCTTTGAGCGAGCGGATTAGGGCGTTGAGGACGGTAAGGTCGAGCCCGGGGACGGGCGTGGCCAAAGTGTGGGTTTCAGGGTCCAGTGCGAGAGGGACGGGCGTGAAGCCAGCATCGGTGATGGCGAGCTGCTCCGCAGTCGGCGCAGGAGGGCCTTGCTGTGGTGGTGCGTTCATTGTGACGCAAATGTGTGCCGAGGAACGATGCTGCTACGGAGCGGAGCGCTTCACCGAGTCTTGGCAAGTCGGCGGTCGAGTGAAAGGAACTGGCTTGAGAACGACTGGAAGACGACAGATACGGAATGCCCAGCTGCTCGAACGGCGACGGCTTGAGCGGTGTAGCAGAGTACGAGAGCGGATGATGGTCGAGAAGAATGCAAGACCCCAGACGAGCAAAAAGTGTTCAACGGTTCAAGCGCACCCATGCGGCGATTAAGTGTGTATGTGTTAGTGCATTTCCACTTTGGCTCCACCTCATCAACTTCTGTCTCAGACCGACAACCGCTTGCTTGCTTGGCTGGCCGTTGCGTGTCAAACACATTTCCGGCGTGCATCTTTCCATTTTTCTTACAATCTCACATTCTCACCTTTTTTTCCGCATCACGGCCGATTATGCACGGACTCCACACTCGGAAGGGTCCTCCTTCTTTGTTGCTACAGCTTTGTTTCCCTTTGATGTCCCAACACCAACACTTTTCCTCACATTCTCCTTTTCCACCATCTTCCCAATCCGCCTTAGCCGTCACTTTCATTGCTTTACGCTGCACCACTGCACCTCCTCGTCAATCAACGGCGACCACATCAGCATAGCGCTTTGGCGCCCCGACCATGATCCGCTTCATCCTAGTGCAGAACCGACAGGGCAAGACCCGGCTCTCGAAATTCTACGTACCCTATGACGATGACGAAAAGATTCGTCTCCGTGGCGAAGTCCACCGCCTCATCGCCCCTCGCGATCAAAAGTACCAGAGCAACTTTGTCGAGGTTCGTCTCCCCTCCGCCCCTTTCTCCGCCCCTTTTTCTTTCCTTTACTGACGTTCTTCCTTTTGCAGTTTCGCAACTACAAGCTTGTCTACCGCCGCTATGCGGGGTTGTTCTTCTGCGTATGCGTCGACGCGAACGATAACGAGCTGGCATATCTCGAGGCGATTCATCTGTTCGTCGAGGTTTTAGGTAAGTCGATTTCAACAGGAAAGAAAGTGGAACAAGTGCTGATATAGGAAGGGGGTGGTACAGATGCGTTTTTTGGCAACGTATGCGAGCTCGATCTCGTCTTCAACTTTTACAAGGTCTATGCGATTCTAGATGAGGTCTTCTTGGCAGGAGAGATTGAAGAAACTAGCAAACACGTCGTCCTCAGTCGACTGGATCAATGTAAGTCCCCCCTTCTCCCTCTTACGTTCTTCGTATCTGTCTCGCTAACCACCCTCCTCCTCCTTTCCTTTTGTGTTCTACAGTGGAGAAATTAGACTAGCCCACGCCAACCTCATCACATTGTATTTGTACCGTACCAACCGAATTGCTTTTTGGCATTATAGCTTGAAACTTGACCCTGAGGGACCAGGTTCGCCGGCCCACTTGCCGACATTCGCGAGCAGATCCCTCTTCTTCTCCACCACTTCCCTCTCCCCTCCCACCCCTAGCTCGTACAATGTCGCAGTGTTGAACACCACCGCGTCCACGCCCGCCACCAATGCCGAGTTCTCCTGGAGAACTGCTTCTAACGATGCGATCGCCACATCGAGCTTCGCTGCGTAGAATTCGACAATCGCCGCGTTGAGCCGCTCTACTACTTCCCCCTTCTTCGAAAAGGGAGGGGAGGGGGAGGAGGCGGAGATGGCAGAGATCAGTGCGCGAGAGTGAGCAATTTGAGTGTGGAGAGGGGAGGAAGGGGAAAGGAGGAGCGAGGAGCGAGTGAGGAGGGAGAGGGCGGTAGGGAAGAGGCCAGCTTGCACCCAGACGCGGCTGGCGATGACGACGAGGTGCACCCTCTTCTCCACATCCTCCTTCTCATCTTTAAGCATGCTCTCCACTAGTGGACCTAGTACCTCTATCGCGCCCTTATAATCCTTCGCCTCCGCCAAAGTATACCCGAGCATAAGCCCAACATTCACCGCCCTCTCCCTCCACACCCTTACCCCTTCAGGGTTCTTCTCTGCCTTGAGCCGCTTGATCTGCGCCTTACACAGCTGTACGAGCAAGGTATACTGTTCCACCGTCGTCCTTATATCCCCTCTGAACTTGGGTTCTGTCGCGCGCAAAACTCGTACGGAGAACGGGATCATCGCAGTGTCCGATATCATCACCCCTCCTTCGGTAATAGGGGTTGTGGAAACGATCTGCCAAACTGTGGCGAGCTCGGTTTGCAGCATCGAGTACAGCCGCAACCGCGCCAAAGCGTACAAACGCACACTCCACCACTCCAACACCTCCTCCACCCCCTCCCCTTCCTCCGCAAGGGGGGTATCGATGAGTTGGCGTTGTTGATTATAGAGTCGCTGCTTTTCACGGTTGGTGTAGGATTCGATGTGCGAGCGCGCGAGCGTCGCGATCTTTCGCCAGCTGTTCGTCGCCGCTGCCTGGCGCACCGTTTCTTCCGTCACACCCTCCTGCGTTTGCTGAGGGTGGTGGTCGGTGGAGGAGAACGGGTCGGGCAATTCTGCAGAGCCGTGCCACGCGCCAGAGAGATCCCGAACGGGACGAATGTGTGGTGGAAGGTGCTTCTGCAGGAGGATGGAGAGCGGATCGGTGGTGGGAAGCTCGCCCATCAAAGTGCTCTCGCCCAAAGCAGGGATGGACAGCCGCGAACTCGATGCAGGTGCGGAAGAGTGGAGAGTTGACGTGGTCGATGTGGAGCGTGCAAATGCAGGGGTCACGGCGTTCGGGTCGAATGGAGTACTCGACGACGAGGACGACGCGAAGGGTTGTGTGGGCTCTGATATGGAGTCCATATTGTCAACTGTATGTAGTGTTGAGAGCGAGGTGGTGGTAGTGGTGAGGAAACACCTTTCAAGGCGAGTGATGGGTGAAAATGCGCCCCGTGCGTGACAGCTCCAGAAATCAACTTCAGGGTCTTGGTGAATATTCCTCTACTCCACCTCGCCGGCTTTCAAACAACAGCTTCACAAACCTTCACAGACCACCAACTCGACACAGACATGCTGACCGCTACACAGCCTCAATCAAAGTTAGGGTCACCAGTAGACAGACACCCATAGGAGATGGATTAGAGTTTCAACCTAAAGGAACAGCGTCTTCTCCTTCAACGCCCTCCACCCGAACAGCATCCAATCCTCCCTCTTCAAGCACAACTCCTGACTTGCCGCATCCAACCTCGCAAACACCGACATGCCCTTCCACGCCATCACCTGTGGGTCCATCTCTCTCGGTGGCGGAATCACCGTCACTTTCGGCGCATTCCCCGCATCCCCCGTCGTCGTCGCAAAGTGATTCCCCAGCATCGCCGTCAACCTTGCTTCCAACGCTGCAGCAAGACCAGGGATTCGGGCAGTGCCGCCAACGCAGAGGATGTTGTTCGACATCTTGCGCAGTCGCTCGTCACCTGCAGGACCGACTTGGCCAATAGACGTGAGCAGCGAGTGGAAGATGGCAGTGTCGAGTGGGGTTTTGGACGCTTCAAACGCAATGTCGATGGTAGGGCCCGGCGGCGTGGCAGGCTCGCTGCCTGCAGTTGGGGCAGCAGGTTCGGCGGGTGGCGCGGGGGAGGGCCGTGCAGAGGCGTCGGCGGAGGGAAGCACACTGTCGTCTGCACCTGGTGTTGCTTCAGCTTTGGCTCCGTTGGCGGGCGACGCTGCACGAGAGGCAATGGCGCTCCCCGCCGCCTCGGTCGGTTTGGACGGTGGAGCGGGCGTACCGATCTCGCTCCCAGCCACGCCTGTGTCTGGTGCCGACTTTTCTGCTCCCACTTCCGCAACTGGCTGAGCTTTAGGCGCCGGAGGAGGAGGCAATAGGTGCTTGACCGTGCTCGTCATTGCCGTTGTCACAGGAATATCCAATCCCCTGAGCACACTCAATTCGGGCGAATCCTCCGCAACACCCTCATCTCCTCCCGCATCTTCCGCATATCCAGTCCTCGATTTGCCCTTGAGCATCTTTTTGCTGTCCAAGTCAAACACGAATGGATCGAACAAGCTCATTGGGCCCATGATCAGCTCGTCGTACGTTCTGAAGAGGTACTTCATCGTCGGCCGAGACGGCAGCCGAAGGTAGAAATCGTGAATGTTGAGTCCGACATCAGCCGGATTGAGCGTGATGAGCTTGCGCTTGAGCTCGTCGATGAGCATCCTGTCTGCGATGCTGTGGCGGTAGTCCAGCTCGCGGTAGGGGAATTTGGCTCGGATGAAGAGCTCTGCGAGGAACGCTGTCAGATCCGCACCACCGTAGGAAAGTAGAATGCGGGTTTCGGGAAGAATCAGTCCTTCTTCGACACAGCTAATCGAGATCTTCTCGGCTCCCATATCGACCACGCATCCGGAGGAGAGACCGGCGCCGAACGTGGCACAGACAGATTCCTGCTGCACGCAAGCCTGTGCGAAACCCATATCCACCAGCAAGAGCTCTGTGAGCGCTTTGACGTCCGACCTGCAGAATAAATCGGGGATGATCAGGATGACCGTGTAGTTTCCGAACTCTTCGCGAGGAATGCCAAGGCCAATCGGCTCCACTTTGCCGGTTTCTTGCCGCTGGTCAGTATCTTCGGGCGGCGATGTGATGGCGTGTTCCAAGATCTTGCGCACGTCGCCCAGCAGGGCTTGAACAGCAGCAGAAGCGCCATAGTGCTCCTCATAGCTATTCAGGTCGAGTGTAGCCCGCTTGAACGGTCGGAAGAGCGTCCAAGGCCGAGACTCGTCTTGCGGAGAAAGTATCTTGACTGATGACATCTGCTGCTGCTCTTGGCGTCTTCCAAGCTGTTTTGGCTCGGCGGTCTTTGGCTCGGAGAAGCACCCAAGGCGGAGAGCCTGCTCGCCGACGAGGACATCGTTGTCACCGCTCGCATCTGAGTCGACCCACTCGAGGCCGAAGAGGTCGTTGTGCTCGGGAACGTCTTCGGGTTGACTGCTGTCGTTGTAGTTGGCAGCGAGGTTCTTTGCATTGCCGACCGATCGGAGCTTCTCTTGACGCATGATGGCGCGGAGTTCGTTGCGGATGGTTTCGATGCCTTCGTTGAGTGACATTTTGGGTGTAGCAGCTTCCTCTTGTTCGGATTCTGCGCCGGAGGACGACTTTTCACCGGCTGGCGCTGGTGTGCTGACGGTCGACCTTTTCGGGTTCTTGCGCAGGGACTTGCCAGAGTCTTGATCCGCTTCTTCCTCCTCGGGAGCATCAACGTCCATATCGTCGCCATCCGCCTTGGCCACTGCATCACCGGCGGCATCCTCTACTGTTTCTGCCTTTTCGCCATTCTCTCGGCCATTTGCTGCTTCCTTCGGTGCAGCAGGGGCAGCTTTTCTTGGTCGACGGGCGATCACGTTTGGCAGCGAGATGGGGAACAGATCGGTCGCTCGGCCCAGCCGCAAGTTCTCGGATCCAGGGTGGATGACGATGGTGCGATACGCTTTTGTGTTTTCGGCTGCTTCCTTCTCGCCATCCTCGGCATCGACGTCATCTTGATCGTCAATGTTCATGCTGGCATCGGCACCATCTGCTCCATCTCGAAGAGCGTCAAGCCTCCTCTTCTTGGGCTGTGGCAGAGCTTGGGACGCAGCTTGCGAACGAGCAATCCATGTCTGCGCTTCTGTCTTGAGATAGGAAGAGGCGACGTTCTTGGCGTTGAGCGGTGCGACCGAGAAGAAGGTGGTGTATTGTAGAGGGATGTTTTGCGACGGATCCGGTGGCGGATTCGGTGGCAGCGACACCTTCTTGGGAGGCATGATGATTGTGACTGGTTGCGCCGGACAGCTACGTCAGTTAGAGAGAGGTTGATGAGGAGACGTCGCGAGTGCAAAGTGAAACCGTGAATCGACTCGCAGGTGTTTTGTCGAGGCAGCGCTTGCCTTCGGGACCTGCGCCGTCTTGCTGCTACGGTCGGGGCAATTGATGATGAGATGTGGAGGAAATAGGGAGAAGCGCAAGTCGGATCCTTCCGTTGATTATAGTTTAGATGAAGAAGGAAGGTTGCTCTCCGTGTTCCGGAAGGTCCTTTCAAAGTCGCATCTGCCGAACACATTTAGCTTGCCATCCTGAAGGTGGCCGAAGCGCGTTCGACTTTGCACTCAGAAAGCCGTGTGCTGCTGCCAAGGATTCTTCCTCCTAGAGAATTCTCGCTCTTTTTCAGCGCCAGAAAAGCGTGACGATTTATTGCAGACCTGCGCCGCTCAACACACGGACCCTGATTCGGGCTCTTTCCTCCTCCACGTCGAGCGCTGCACAGGCGCATACCTTTGCTTCTGTTTTCGTCACCTAACCCCATCACCTTCTCCTATCACAAGATCACGCTGATCTGCAAAAAGACACTTCGAGGTGCCTCTCACATGGCTCTGTCGTAGGCCAACCTCAACTTGCCCACCACGTTAGGCGCAGTGACAGCCCCTATTCCCGGATCAGCCGACATGATACGTGCACAGTAGCAACGGCCCACAGCGCACATACATACCTCGCATTTGCATTCGCATTCACACGATATCTATGCCATTCGGCCCATCCGCACCACTCTGGCTTCACGAGCACCAGTCACCATAGAATTTAAAGAAAGCCTACAACTGAAGCACGCACTGGCAAAGAATCACGGAGCCAGCGAGCCGACGCCATTTCCTCCTTGATCACAAAGCTCTCCTCAAACTCTGACTCAGCACCCAAGTCAAGACAAGGAAAATGGCTCACTTTGTTTCGGGTCGTACCTCGCAAGGCTACGACACTCTCGAAACTCAATTGCTGCGCAGAGAGCCTGTCGGGGATGGGATTGCTGATGGCGGAGATGAGCTCTTATCGGATGACGCCAACGACACGAACCGACTGAGCGTTGGGGGAGCTCTGGCCAATCGTCGTCGTCGCGACAATGATGACTTTGCCGTCAGCGAAGACAATCGTAGTCAACGAGTGCCCTCCGTCTATTCTCGTCGCAATAGCCCAGAGTTGCCAGAACCAGGGCCTTCTCGTCCTCGCAGTGTCGCTGGCAACGTCTCTGCAGACAAATCAATGAACGGTCAATCAGAAGCACAGGACTATTTTGTTCAGCCTCGTTCGTCGTCTCGGCCTCGTTCGGCTGCATCCTACCATGTTGATCTCGCCAGCGGTCAAGTCAAGGGCGATCCCTTCACTTCCTCCCGGCCTTCTTCACCCAGCTCTATCATCGACCATGCCGAGGCTTATTCTTCGGCAGTCGACAGCTCCCAACAAGTATATGCCGATGAGCCCTATGGTTCTTCGTCGACCAATCTCGCGCAGAGTACATCAACAATACGACCGCGACGATTGCCCAAGGGGGTCTCCTTTTCCGATAGAAGCATTGGTCCCGGCGAAGACGGCTTCCATACGCGAGGAGGCAAGCACTACCGCAGACCACCGCGCTCCAACAGTCTCGACCCCAACAGTTATGCTAATGGCTATGGCTCAACCCACCTGCCACGTACGAAGAGCCTCGGTATGATCAGTCCTGCCGAGATGGCGCCTCGTAAGCTGGGCACATGGGATGGTGTGTTCATGCCCGTCAGTCTCAACATCCTCGGTATCATTCTTTTCCTGCGTTTCGGTTTCATCTTGGGTCAAGCAGGGCTGCTTGGCTCGCTCTTTCTGCTCGTTCTGAGCTACGCCATCGACACACTCACTGCCATGAGTCTCAACGCCATCAGCACCAACGGTCAGGTTCGAGGAGGTGGTGCCTACTATCTCATCTCTCGTTCGCTCGGTCCCGAGTTCGGTGGATCCATCGGTCTGATCTTCTTTGCTGGTCAGGCCTTCAACGCCGCCATGAACGTGCTTGGTTTCGTCGAGACGCTGACTGACGCGTTCGGAGAAAGCAGAGGTCCCTCCGGCTTCTTGCCCGAAGGTCCATGGTATTCGTTCTTCTACGGCTCCGTCGTCCTCTTGCTGAGTGCCATCGTCTGTCTGGTCGGATCCAAGCTGTTTGCCCGTGCAACTTTGTTGCTCGCTCTCATCCTCACGATCTCCATTATCAGCCTTCCCGTCTCTTCGTTCCTGGTCAAGCCATTCATTGACGATGATCGAGGCGCCTACTACACTGGTTGGTCCTGGGAAACGCTTCGAGGCAACCTGTTTCCACGCTTCACCGCGGGGGCTGCAGGATCTTCGACCGGTAACGAGACGGAGAGTTGGCAGAGCGTCTTTGGTGTTCTCTTCCCTGCCGTCACTGGTATTCTTGCTGGCGCTTCCATGTCAGGCGACCTGCGCAAACCCAGCAAAAGCATTCCCAAAGGTACCAACTACTCGCTCGTCTTTACCTTTGTCATCTACTTCGTCAGCTTCATCATCTTCGCTGGCACCATCGAGCGCGAATCATTCTACGTCGACGTAGGCATCGTTTCGGATGTAGCACTCAGTCCGCAAATTATCACGTTCGGTGCGCTTGCTTCTACAGCATTCTCGTCACTGATGGGTGTCATGGCGTGTGGCAAGGTGCTCCAGGCCATCGCCCGTGACAACCTGTTACCGGTGCTGGACATCTTTGCTCAGGGCACCGAGGTCAGCGACACGCCTATCTACGCAGTGCTCGTCACGTACATCTTCTGCCAGGCAGTCCTCTTCGTCGACTCGGTGAACACCATCGCTCAGCTGGTTACCATGACAACGCTTCTCACGTTCGGTACGCTCAGCTTTGCTACGTGTGCGCTCAAGGCGGGCGGTGCACCTAGCTTCCGACCTTCGTTCAAGTACTGGAACATCTGGACAGCAGCGGGAGGCGCCATCAGCAGTTTTGGCGCCATGTTCTTCACCAACTTTACCGTTGCAGCGGCATGCACCTTCGCTGCGGTGATGCTGTTTGTCATGATCCACTTCTTCTCGCCGCCTAAGCCGTGGGGTGATGTAACCCGCAACATCACCTATCATTTTGTTCGCAAGTATCTGCTCAGGCTGGACGAGCGCAAGGGACATGTCAAGTACTGGCGTCCTCAGATCCTGTTGTTGGCCAACAATCCTCGCAGCGAGTGGAACCTCATCATCTTCTGCAACTCGCTCAAGAAGGGCGCGCTTTATGTGCTTGGGCACGTCCTCAAGGGCGAATTTGGAGATTGCCTCGCGGAACTGCGCAAACAACAAGTGGCTTGGCTCAAGCTGGTCGACATCACAGGTATCAAGTCATTCGTTGATGTGGTCATCGCAAAGGACGAGAGAGAGGGCGCCAGGAACTTGATCCTGTCCTGCGGTCTGGGAGGCATGCGACCCAACATTGTGGTCATGGGATACCCCAGCGACATGCGTCACCCTGCCAAAGTGGCCAGGAACAATACAGGCAGCGGTCACCGCAGCGACGGAAGCGAGATTACCATTCGTGGCCTGTCTTGGCCTCAGCGTCACCACCGCGCAGTCGACATTGGCAGCTTGCCCACCGACGTTGCTCGTAAAGAGACGCCCATCCAACCTACAACCTATGTCGGTATCATGGAGGACTCACTTGCCCTCAACAAGGCTTTGGCAATTGCTTATGGCTTCGATCTCATGCAGCCTCCTACTGCCGCGACTTCAGATACCCTCCCCACAGCACCAAACGGCAACAGGAGCAAAGAGCGCTATATTGACTTGTGGCCAATTCAGATCGCGAGTCCTGACGCAGACGAGAGCCATGCGTGGGACACCTACACCATGGTGTTGCACCTCGGCACCATCCTCAACTTGACAAGCAGCTGGAAGGCGCACAAGCTCCGTGTCTCCGTCTTTGTCGAGCACGCTGACGAGATGGAGGAAGAGCGAAAGCGTATCCGCACTTTGCTCGACAATTTGCGGATTCCTGCGTCGCTTCGTGTTTTCTGTCTTGCTGACCAGAGCGTCACGACCTATCAGACCATCGTGCATGGTCGCAGCGTGGCCGCCGCCGAGGTGGATGAAGCGCTGCGTGGCGATCCTTGGTGGGAAACACTCAAGGAGCTGCGAAGGAACGATGAGCGCCGTGCACGTGCAGCTGCCAAACGCAAGTCGCAAGCCTTGTCTCCGGCGAAGGCGATCCCGGCTACGCAGGGTCAGCCTGGAGCTGCGGGCGAAGTGCCACGCAAGCAGTCGAAGCGTGAGCTCAAGCTTTTCGGCGTTAGCCTGCCCGCTGAGCACCTGGAATTTCACAAGCAGAACATCCGCCTTGGTCTTGCACATCCACGGGCTCGTCGAGACGAAGGCGAAGGCGACTCCTCCGATTCGGACTCGGAGTTTGAGGACGAGCTCGCGATGCTTTCTGAAGATGATGACTGGCTCATTGACGGCCCGAACCGAAGAGGTCTGGCCATCAGGAGAGCCTCGACGTTGGAACCGAGCAGCCACTCGAGCAAGGTGCGCAACAAGCCGCGTTCGTACTCAATTGGTGGGTCTGCCGGCCTTCCCGACGACCCTGTCACTGCTGATCGCACACCTTTGCTGGGATCTAGCGTCTCGACTCCATCAATCGCTTCAAGCTACGGCACGCTCAGCTCGAGCCAGAGGACTGCCACGCCTGCAACGGTCCGAGCTGCTTCGAACGGAAACTCCGCCGGATTGCTCGGCACATCGTACGCCTCGACGGACTCGAGCATGACGCCTCGCGCCTCTGTCGCCCCATCATTCATCTCTCACCTTGCTGAGGAGACTGCACGCTCGGCACCCCGTGGCGACTCGGAAGCAGAAGACGAGAACGCATCGACGCTCAAAGCTTCCGAGAGGCAGAAGATGCAGGCCGAGCTGAAAGCTGACAAGACGACACCCACCAAGTCTAGCGATGTTTCGGGAGAGGATGCCGTGACGCCTCGACCCAAGTTGAAGGGCAGCAAGAGGCAGGCGTCGTACGCGAGCTCGGTATCATCCGACGGAGGGTCAGGCAGCTCCTCTTCCGGTGCAGAGTACGACTCAAAAGGCCGGCTCGTGACTCCTAAGTCGGCGAAAGCTCGACAAGCCTCAGCCTCCATGCGACACAGCCGCGCTCGATCGGAAGAAACCTCGCAACCCTCATCCTCTCCTGTTGCCCTCCGTCATCTCCGCCGGCCCATCCCTGAACGCACCAGCTCGGGAGGCAGTCGCGTGGCGAGCATCTACTCGACGGATCTGCCCGTGGTGTCGTTCAACGAGCTGCCGAACAAGGCGCAGTATCTGATTCTGAACGAGTTGATGCGGATCAACAGTTCCAGCGCTACGGGGGTCGTGTTGACCGCACTGCCGGCGCCTGAACCGGGAACGAGTGCGGACGAACTCAAGTCGTTAAGGTACTTGGAGCAGCTCGAGAGCTTGTTCGCGGGCGGCCCGCCGATCTTGGGCGTCCATGCAAAGACGTTGACTATGACCATGAGTTTGTAACTAGATTCGCGGTGCCCCTCCGGGGGTGAGGAATGATTGGAGAGGACGTGTGTGTGTGTGTGTGGTACTGTGCGAATGAAGGTGGGCGTTGATGTACGTGCAGGGGTTGCGTTGTTGAGTAAAAGCGACCGAGAGGCGGTTCGGCTTGTCACTTTGAGATGAAGGTGGTGGTCAGTGGGTGGGTGGGGCACTCACATGGCTTCATATCGCTTCTTTCTCGTTTGTCGTGCTGATGGTGGGACCATGATTGACTGGACCTTGTATATGTCTTCTTCCCATTCCCTGGTCCTGTTCCTTCCTTCTCACCACCAACGGGGGTTTTTCGCAAGATGGCATCCCTTTCCTTTAGGTTTCCCCTCATCCCTTTCCTCTTCCTCGCGCTCCTCTCAGCGGTCAGCGGCGTAGTGGAGACTGATGGGGGACCTCAACTATCCTTCGCCGTCGACCCGGAGAATCCAGGGCCCCCCGTGCTGATCAAGCCGCAGTTCAACCAGTTCGCACCCCCTCATCACCACCATCATGGAAATAAGGAGGGGGAGAAGGGTTTGAGCAAGCACAACTTTATCTCGATGGTGCACTCTCTCGGGATCAAAGCGAGCAAACATCAGATCGAGAGGCTATACGAACTTGTTAAGAAAAAGGGAAAGAAGCACCATAATAAGCATCATCACAAGCACTCTCACGGCAAAGAAGGGGAGGAAAGGGAGGAGGTGTGGAAGGAGGCTCCTAAGGATGAGGGCAATGTGAGACGACCGTTGCCGGCGCATTTGGGACATCTCCCGCCTGGGCTCGGAAAGGCGAAGCCGATGTCGTGGGGGGACGAAGGAGAAGAAGGAGGGGACAAGATGCCGTCCGAAGCAGAGAAATCGTCATCGCCCGTGGCGGCGGCGAAAGCACCCCTTCCTGAGCCGGCTAACACACTCCCTCCGCCCACCGCTTCCGGCATGTTCCCCTCCTCCTCCCACCTCCCTCCCCACCCCCCCGCCGCCGCTGTGGGACTCAACACCTCTCACACTGCTTCCGCTCCTGTGACCGCGCAGCCCGCATCCACCCTCACCGAACCAGGAGGGGGAGAGAAGGGGACGAGTGGCTCGCTCAACCCCTCCTCCACCCCGCCCCCTCCCCCTCCGCCTGCGGTGGTTGACGATAAGAGGCTGAGCGGTCTCAACGGCGCAAGCACTAGTGGGAAGAACGTCGCAGGTATCCCGATCGAGGACGATGGAGACGCGAAGGCGATTCAGCCCCAAGTTGGGACTAATGTAACAAGCGCGAATGGGAAGAAAGGGGATAAGTCCGGCGGGAGTAAGAACGGGAAGAAGAACGACGTGTGGGCGTGGGCGAGAGATGCGGCGATCGCAGGGGTGGTACTGGGCGTGCTGCTGTGGGTGGTCTGATAAGCAGTGGCTCAATGGTTCGTTTCTGGTTCGTAGTGCAATGTCATAATCGATTCATGCTATCATATTGGTGTGAGAGGGAGAGAGGAAGAGGGGATCATTTTCGACGAGTGGCTCAAGGAGCTTTCTTTTTTTTGGACAGGTGCGGTGACAGCTCGGAACATCGGACCCTGAAAGCAAGCGCATACCATTACAAAATCGACCACATGGTCCTCCGGCACCATTTGAAAACTTGTGAGTCGCCATCACCCTACGATCCTCCTCCTCGTCTCGTTCCGGAGTTACACCCTGTCGAGCCTTGAGCTGCTCATTGCTGTTGCAACACTTCATAGCAGAGAGACGCAGGTGGTAACGCCAACACTTCACCCACCCCACTTGTGTTTCATTTGCTCGTGCGCACGGATCCTCCCTCCCTCCTCGTACAACCTTTGATCCAGCGAGTACTCATCAAGCTCCTCACCACCATCGCTCTTGTCGATCTTGTTCGAAAATGGATGGAATGCAGAACTGGAAGCCGTACCTGCACACCTCTCTCTTCTCCTCTTTCCCTACCACTGTTGACGAAGGGGGTGAGGGGGAGCCATTCCTGTTCCCTTCATTCCGCATCTTCTCACGCTCAACGTTTATCGGCGCATGTGCGTTCACACTTTTCCTCGCACTCCTCGAGCGATGGCTTACGTTCCTCCTCGACAACCCCCTCCACCTGAACTCTGACAAGGAGCATGGGTGGGTGATGGGGAAGCGCAAGAACAGCCTCCTCCCCCCCGCAGAAGGGAGTGTATATATAAATATCCCATCTTCCTCCAATGTGGCGAAAAGCAGAGGGAGGGGAGGGTGGTGGAAAGTGGTGGGGAGGACCGCGGTGTACTTTGCAGCGACGACGTTGCGGTACGTGCTGATGATTATTACGATGGGCATGGACTGGGCGCTACTGTTGTCTGTTGTGACAGGGCTCACAGCAGGGCATGCGCTGACGGATTTATACAAGCTCTCGAAGCAAGAACATCAGAGCGAAGGCCAAAAGGCGGGTGAACACGCGGGGCTGCTAGCTCCAGATGAAGAGGAGGCGAAGATAGAGGAGGAAGGGGAAGGGGATTATGCAGGTGAGATGCGCGTGCACAAACGGGCTAACTCGAGACAGCAGGCGAGCTTGAGCAACTCGACTCGCTACTGATATCACAGACACAGTTGAATAGAGGTTAGAGATGATTTATGCAAAGTGCGCGGGTATACAGCGTGTGCTGAGTGTATGCAAGACTGAGCGAAAGCAAGCCTCAATCGCGGTCGGGCGAGCGCGAAGGTGAGCGGGACACATATCCACCTTCTTCCAACTGCGAGTCTCGGTCGGGCGAGCGACTAGGACCTCGAGACACATACCCTCCCATCTCTCGATCCGGTGAGCGGCTTGGCGATCTCGACACATACCCACCCTCCTCTTCACCCCCCTCACCTTGTCTTTGCGGCGGCAGTCGGCGGTCTGGCGAGACGCTCGGTGTGGGCGATACGAACCTTCTCCTCTTCCTCTGTGCTTGTTCTCCATCCGACTCTTCCTGCGATGTATACTCGATCTCCTCGCCGTAGTCCGGCTGGGGTTCATCCTCGCTTTGCCTTTCCTGTCGTGCGTGCGACAGCCTCGATGCGTGTTTGAGCCGCTCTAGCTTCCACCTTTTCACATCGGACATGCTGTCGTCGCTCGCATCGCTCTCCTCTCCCCCCTCCTCTCCTCTCCTCAATGTTGTTTCGAGCTTGCTCACCCTCGGCGGCAGCCCGTCTCTCTGCTCGCACACTTCCCTCTTCGTCAACCTGGGGAGGATGATATCACACACCCTCTCTTCCCGCAACAGCATGTCCACCCACTCATCCACATGCACTACCCCCCACTCGCCCCCTCCCCCTCTCCACCTTAACTTCCGCCCATCCGCATACATCGGCTCTAGCAACCTGTACACATCCGCCGCCTTGTATGTCAGCCTTATGTAGAACGCGGTTAGGGCTTGGAGGTACTTGAACTCTCGTGCGGCGAGGTATTCGTTGATGATCGACGGTTCCGGTTGGATCTGAAGGAGTTTCTGGAGGAGGCAGAGGAAGGGCGAGGGGCGTTGCAGGCCGACGAGGCCGCCGATGTGGTGCAGGTCAACAGCGAGCGGGAGGAGGGTAGAGGCGGAAAGGGCGAAGCAGTGTTCTTTCCAGAAGGGAGAGGAGTAGATGCGAAAGCGTACGGGTTTTTCGATGAGGAATTGCGGGTTGGTGCCGTGGATCGACACGGCGTTGCGGATCGTCGCGTTCGCCATGCTGAAGCTCAGCTGGCGAGCAAGTGGTGGAGTGGGTCAAGTAGGATTGATGGAGGACAAGAAAGGGTTCAGTTCAAGAAGATTCGGTTCGAGGGAATCCTCCACTTTCTGAGAGGTTCCGGAACCCGGGAGTGGATTTTTGGTAAAAATGTTAAATTGACTGGGTAGGCGCGGAGTGCGCAGTGCGACACGTCAAAAGTGTTGGTCTTTCAAAAGGCTCTGTTGTTCTCATCTCCCATTACCACCCTCATCACCCACCACCAACTGTTCCCTCAAAGATACCCATACCCCTTTTGCGCATCATGTCTTCGTCATCGTCAGCCGCAGATGCGCGCAGGCGAGCCGAGATCGAAGCCAAGAAGGCCAAACTTCAAGAAATCCGTCGTCAGCGTGAAGAGCGCGCGCTTCGCCTGAAATCTACCGCCTCTTCCCTCCCCGAATCGTCTTCCTCTTCAACAGCAGGCGCATCATCGCGAAAGGATCTCGACGATCTCGTTAACTCCCTCATCTCCGGCTCCGGTACGAGGAGCTCCAGAGCGAGCTTGGTGGGAGATACCGGTTCGCCAAGGAAGAGTCTGTTGGGAACTAGGGATGCGAATAGTTCCGAGTTTGGAGAAAGCGAGTCAGAGGTGCCGCCTTCCACGCCTGGTGGTGCGGGGACAAGTGTTCAGACGACAGCGGTGGAGGCGTCGGTCAGGCATGCGCCTGTAGAGCTGATCGATGTTGAAACGGAATTGTTCGAGCTCCCTCAGAAGCAGAGGGTGTTCTATACTAAGGAAGTGCAGACAGCAGCGATCGGCGACTCGGAAGATGAAGACCAGCGCTACTCTCGAGGCATCGGCACCGGTAGCGGTCTCACTGGCGGTGTGGGCGCCGAAGCGCGCGTTAAAGAGACTGAAGAAACGCTGCGCGCCAGAATCCTCGCCGAACACGAAGCTGATCTTGCTCAAAAAGCAGAAGAAGAGCGGTTAGAGCGCGAAATCGCCTCGCAACTGCGCGAGCTCTCCGACGAAGAGCGAGTCGCCATCTACTCTGCGCAGGATTTCAGCGACTTCGTTGAGCAGAGCTCCAAGATTGTCGAGCGCGCGCTCACGGATTCGTACGACTACATGCGGGACTACCGCATCACCGGTGACGACCAAATCGATACTGCCTCTGGGTCACAGTTGCGTCTAGTCCGCAAGTTCGGTAAGGGCGATAAAACGTTTGCGAATCGCAGCATCACCGCGATTGACTGGAGTTCGAAATATCCAGAGCTGTGCGTGGTGGCATACAACCGCAATGACCACGACGAAGATGCGCCGGACGGTCTCGTGGCCGTATGGAACATGCACCTCGCTGACCGCCCCGAATTCGTCTTCCACGCTCAAACGGACGTGCTGAGCGTATGCTTCTCGCCGTTCCACCCGAACCTCGTCGTCGGCGGCACGTACTCCGGTCAGATCCTCATCTGGGATACGCGAGCACGCTCGCTGCCCGTGCTCAAAACCCCTCTCTCCGCCGCTGGGCACACACACCCTGTGTACGGGCTCAAGATCATCGGCTCTGCAAATGCACACAACTTGGTGTCGGCGAGTACGGACGGGACGGTGTGCTGGTGGATGCTCGACATGCTCGCGCGCCCCCAGGAAACATTGGAACTTGTCAATACGCTCCATCCCAAAACCGACGAGGTCGCAGTCACAACGCTCGGCGTGCCGGACCAGGAAACCACGTGCTTCCTCGTCGGCTCCGAGGATGGGTGTGTCTATGCGGGTAATAGATACGATCGCGCGGGGCTCAAGGCGGGACTCAACATGGCCGAGATCTATAGAGGCCACGTAGCCGCTGTGACCGGGCTGGACTTCCATCCTTTGAACGGCGCAGTGGATTTTTCAGACCTGTTTCTGACGAGTTCAATGGACTGGACCAGCAAGTTGTGGCGCGTCAAACCCGCCTCCTCCGCCACCTCTACGGTGAAGGCGGCGCAGGGTGGGATTGCGCCCGTGCTCGGGTTCGAAGAGAGCAACGACTACGTATACGACATCACCTGGTCTCCCACTCACCCGGCCGTCTTCGCTCAAGTCGACGGAACGGGGAGGCTGGACGTGTTCAATCTCATCGTCGACCATGAACGCCCTACCGTCTCCGTCTTTCCTTCGGCCACGGACGGGAGAGAGGGGGGAAAGGCGTTGAATAAGCTAAAATGGAGTCCGCAGGGGAAGAAGATCGCCACGGGAGGGTCGGAGGGCGTGCTGTACGTGTACGAGGTGAAAGAGGGGCTGAGTGCGGCAAGTGACGATGAAGTTGCGGCGTTTCAGGGGGTAGTGGCGAGGTTGTTGTCGTCAGAATCATCGGCGGCGGCGGGGAGTGCGAAGGGGTCTGCGTTGTAAGGATGCAATTTAATTCTTTTTGGGTAATACTTATGTTACAGAGTGTGAAAGAGAGAGAATGAGTTTGTCATGGGTTGAGCACCTGAGCACCATCGGTAGTGACGGTGAGGAACTTGGCGTCGCACTTTTCGATTCCCTTTTGCTGGAATGTCTTGACAATCTCTTGCGCGATCCCTTGCTCCCCTTCCGTTGCGAGGGCTAGGATCGTTGGCCCGGCACCGCTCAAGCAGATTCCCAAGAGTCCTGGATGCGTCTGGGGCGTTACGCTTGCGAGCACATCCGGCAAGCCTGGGATAAGGTGTTTGCGGTAAGGCTGGTGGACTTTATCCTGCATTGCCTGGTAGATCAAGAACGGATCGGGCGGCGACCTCGTCAGTGCCGTTGTCAGCACTGCGAGTCGCTGCAGATTAAAGATCAAATCCTGTTTGCTGTAGCTCGTTGGGAGCACTGAGCGGGCTTTGGCGGTGGACACTTGGAAGTCTGGGATGATGGCGATGACTTTGATCTCCTTTGCCCAGCCGAAGCGGATGTAATGGCCGATATTGTAGGGAGGTGGATGCGGGCTCAACCCCCATTTTTCAGATGCGTTCGGGGGATACTCGGGGATGACTTCCGAAAGCGGCACGTCTCGCCTCTCCTCTTCTTCGGGAGAAAGTTCGAGGAGGTACGAGCCGACGAAGCCGCCCATGAGTGCGGCGGTGACGTTGTCCGGGTGCCTCTCGATCATCAGCGCATGATCCAGCAATCTATCTTTCGTCAAACCAAGGTTACCCAGTTCGTTGCCGAGGAGGAGACCAGCAACAACCGCGGCGCCGGAAGAGCCAAGTCCGCGCCCGAACGGGATCTCGTTGTGCACTTCAACGCCCACCCCACGCGGGAACGATTCAACGCCATTACTGCGCAACACGTACAACGCAGTGCGCGTGGTCAGGTTCTTGTATGCATCGAGAGGTGCTTCTTCAGCCCCGAGACCGGTGTAGGAGAGCGTGGGGGAAGTGTGTGTGAGGGTAGGGTCGACGGTGACTTGGAGAGTAAGGTAGAGCGAGAGAGATAGGCCGACCACATCGAAGCCAGGCCCGATGTTGGAGGATGTACAGGGGACTTTGATGGTGAATTTCCGCGCGGCCATGTTGCGAATGTTGAGCTCGAGTGGATGGGTGATGGTGATGGAAGCGATGAGCAAGAGGTTTGAGCGTTGTAAGAGAGAGCGAGAGACAAGATTGTCTGAGTGTGTCTGTGCGCCTTAGTTCAGAGCTGCAGGGCCAAGAAAGCGTTGCGTTGCATTTCTTCGCAAGTTGCCGAAAAGTTGCAGTGCCGTGTGACTCGGTTGCGATTATTGCTGTCCATCTTTATCACAGCTCTAGCTTGTCCCCGATGCTAGAAAATATCGCCGATATCCAGGCCATTGATCTGCTCAAGTCGCTCCCACTTTGCTCTCATTCATCAATGGCAGCTACCGGTACAGTAGACAACTCTGTTCTATAGACACACATTGAGACGCACAAAGTACAGTGAATGATGGAATTGCACTCTACGACCTCGTATATGCCTCCTTTGACCTACTCCTCCTCTTGCGTCGGCCCGGCGGGGATGCTCTTGAACTTACTCCACGCTGAATCGAGACGGTCCAAATGACCCTGCACCTCCTTCACCGCGACCTTCCTGGCCTGTCTCGTTGTCTCGCTGTTCACCTGTACGCTATCCAATGCCAGCAACTGTCGTAGCAGCAACTCGCTTAACGTGCGATGTGCATCGGCGATCTGTTGCTTTTCCATCACCCTCTTCCCCTCTTGGCTTTCATGCTGACCCGAAAGCGCCTTTACGGAATACTCGACGTCGTTGACTTGCGGGAAGAGCTCCTTGCGCGCAGTATCGAGTGCTTCTGTGATGCGGTTCATCAGGCCTTGTTCCGAGGTGTCTGCTTCTTTTGCCTTCTTCTCGCGCGCCTTTTGTTCGCCGATCGAGAGCGCGCCAATGCCGGCCGACGACTTGGCGCCAGGTTTGTCGCCCTCTTCGCGACTCCCGACGAGGCCGATGCGGGAGCCTTCGGCGAGGCCGTAGGCGGTGAGCGGGAGCCGGTCATCGCGCATTACGAGTCCGCGATGGATGAGCTTGATTTTTTCGTATGGCAGAGATGTAATCGACGCAATCTCGTGCCGCAAGTGACCCAGTGTCACCGGCTCGGCTAGTCGGGGTAGCACGATTTGCAATCTGTACAGCGAAAGGAAAGCGGAATCATGAGCGAGCGGGTAAGTAAACGTCTTGCGGTTCGGCATGTGTTGAAAGTGCGAGTTGGGTAAGCACCTACCTTTCACGACCCCAGACCACTTCGATGCGGCGGATCTGGCTGTCATTCCCACCTGGACGCGGCGATCCGTTGGGCCCATCAGCCCATCGTTTCCACTGTGATGAGAACCACGACATGTTGCACCGAGCACCACTCCTGTTCTGGGTCTATGCCAACTATCTGCCAGCGAGGGATTCAATGCTATAGATGGTCGAAGACAGAGCAAGTCGAGCGTCCTGGCTGAGCAGCTTCTCGCAAGCAAGTGAGAGGGTGTTGTGTGCAACTGAGCCCGCGAGGTCGATGGGTGGTGGTGGTGGGAATGCGCACAAACGCATTTCCTTCGTTCCTTCTCAAATCACCGAATCAAGCGCCGTGCCTCCCTCCACTCCACACACGTTCTTGGAATTTAGCAGCGTTTGCGTTTGCGTTTGCGTTTGCGTGTGTGTGTGTGTCTGTGCCACTCAGAAAGAGATCATCGCAGCGCCAATATTTCAGCTTCGCAGCTTGTGAGGCTCACAGCCCAAACAATTTCGCCTCTTTTGGCTCCTCTCACGGATCTCCTCGTCAAACACATACCGGTACATAACTGCACATGACCGCAGCATGCAGCGATCTACTACATTTCTTTATGCCTCTTCGAAGCAAGTCTGATTGCATGTCTAGAGTGTGTTGCTGGTCATATTTGCCCTTTGATATCCACCTTGCGGAACTTCTGGATCGCGTCGGTCAGAGGTTGCATGGCCGCCTTGGCATCCCACTGCCGCTTCTCCAACGGCACGCTCGGTATTGATTTTGTCTTCTTCTTGCCATTCCCCGTCGGCGCCATCGCCGCGAGCTCCGCCTGCGTTGGCTCAATGTACACCGCTGCGCCGTTGGACGTCAGGAACTGGTCGGCCTCGGCGATGTCTTGGAACGCAAGCTCGTCGGCAATATACGAAAGTGCGATCGACGGTCGGTAGCTGTCCAAAGGGGAAGAAGGGAGGTTAGTTGAGTGATTGAGAGGAAGCAGAGTTGCGGAAAGACTTACCACTTGGACATGATCAACAGCGCATTGATCCTTTCTCTCTCGACAAAGTGATCCATGATGAACGCGTTCATGTTAGGCGCATCCGCATACAGCTGGAAAAACGAATGGTAGTTGCCCGTCACTAGCGCCGCCCTCACGTTCAACGCATGCTCCACCGCCGTCTCCTTCTTATGCTCCTCGGTCAGCTCGGCCATCAGCGCATTCACGTCGCGCCGATTCTTGGTATGCAGCAGATACAAGATTCGATACGCCAAGAACTCCATCGCACTCCCCTGGATCCCGTACGCATACAGTCCGCGCAACTGGCTTTGGCACTGGTTGTACTCGCCGAGGTCGCCCATCTCGAGCGCAATGCGTGCGTGGATCTCGTACACCTTGACGGTAAACTCGTTCTTGATGCGCTGCACCGTCAAATCCTGCCGCATTGACTTGAACTGATCGCAGATGTACGCATAGTTGTTCTCCGTCCGCCACTTCTTCTTGAGCAGCTCCAGCGTTTGGACGAGCGTCGACAGCGGACGCACCGTCTTCGGATCTGGTGCTGAAGTGAGACGTAAGTACGACTTCTCGAGCTTGGTGCTAGTGCCAACGACGGTGTGCTCGTCCCAGTCGATGACGTTGGGATCGGCCACTTCGGTGTCGGTAAATGCTGCTGCGCCGCCCGGTATTGGTGCGGCGTACTTGCCCTTCCCGTTCGCAAGGCCGTTAGCTCTCCCTTCTGCGCCAGTCCAAGACCCTTGTGCTGGTGCTCCCATGTTGCCTCCGCCAAATCTCGTGGCCAGGCTCGTGGATGCGATGGCTGTTTCCAACATCTCGTCTTCCTGCTTCCTGAATTCCTGCTGCTCGCGTTCGAATCTTTTAGCTCTCTTCTCCTTGCGCGCCTGCTCTTCGGCATCTTCTGCGGACAAGCTGGCGAGATTGCTGGTGGACGGTGCTGCACGCTTCTTGAGCGACTTTTTGGTGGTAGTGGATGGTCCAGCTAAGGATTTGAGACTTGCGTTGGCCCAGTCGGTAGTGTGAATCGTGCCGTTCTGGAACGACTCGAAGATGAGAGCACGCAGCTCCTCAGAGACGGCTTTGCGGTTGGCATCGGTACAGGCTGCAAACGCACGGTTGGCGAAGTCTTTGAGCGACTGCGGCCACTCTGTTTGTGATGACATGGTGAGGTTTGTGAACTATATTAGTCTGCCTTGTTGTATTCGTTGAGCCGGTGCAAACGTCGCTTCTCTGGTATGTCCTGGCCGAGGGATCAAGCATGCATGTCGAGTAGGCATGCGATCGGTGTGTACGCCAGTATCATTCCAATCTGCTTCGAGTTGGTGGGGAGGCTCGAGGCTCTATCGATTGTTCGGAACCAAAGAAGTTATGCGTCCATGTTTCAAAAAAGCGGCTCCAGCGGTGACAGTCTAGCTTCCGTGAAGTCACCAGCAGCGTACACCAGCCCGTGGTATGTGCTGACGTCGGGCGAGCGGATGCTTATGACAGTGAAGCGATGTGGTATCGAGTGATGATGAGAGACGAGAGTTGACTGTAAGAATTTGCAGACTGCAGCAATTCATGAATTGTGGAGCACACAGCAGGCCGAACTTTCGGAATCATTTTTTCTGGTTTAGGGTCGGTACTTGTCGAGATCTCACACTCCTAAAATTTGCTCTTGCCGCCGAATCGACGGGATCGGCAGTGTCCGATGTTTCACCTTGAGCGCTTGACTTGCATGTCTGACTTCTGTAACAACGTGTGAGATCTGACCGCCGAGACCAAGTTCTAGACGACACGAAGCAAAGTGCCGAGAGTATTTTGCAGCGAAGAAGGCAGGACAAGGTAAGCTTTGGCTCGATGCAGGACTGGTTTGATTCGCATCAGTAGCGATGATCGACTCAAAACGAGGCAGCAAGACAGCCACAGTCAGCGAACTGAGAAGCATTACTGGACTTGACAGCTAGAAGAATGTACAAGTTCATATGCTGTGTCCTCTGAGCTAGGAGCGATGCGGCGTCAAACCAATATTTCAATAGGATCTTCTGAGACTCCGATAATCAAGCCCGAAGAGTTGAGTTGGAGCGGGGTCCAGCCCGGAGAACCTTCCGGATCGACGCGCTCTGTGCAGCTTTGACGCGGTGACGATGCATTTCATTGTTCAAAATCACACTGCAGGGGCCATGTCTCTGCAACGACTCGGCCTCGCCGTGTCCACATCTTTTTGCAGTTCGACAATCAGGCTCTCCTTCGGTTGAAAGGCGTACTGGTGAGTCAAAAGACTGTGAGCGAAAGCTTGTCCAAGAGGATAGCCCTTCCTTTGAAAGAGTAATGTGAATGCGAAAGAGCAAGCAGCGGAGCTTCCGAAATCCTTCTCGCGTCGGTCTTTCCGATTGAGCTTCGGAGCTGCCGTCTCTGCCCTCTAGAAGCGTGTCCTGTTTTCTCTCTTTCTCTCTTCTCGAGGGGAAGGGTCGTGCACCAGCCATCACCAAGAAAAAGAAAAATCACAAAAATGCAGCAACAGCAGCAGCAGCAGCAGAAGTCATGCGTCAAACTGCCACGCCGCAACTGCACTTTCCAGCTCGGAACTTCTCACTTGCGTTGGCTTGCCTTGCCGATGGCACCTTTCGCACTCAGTCTCAAGCGCGTGCTTTCTGACTTGCAAAAATCCAAGTCTGCACTTTCTACATAATGCAGCCCGACTCAGACCAACACTGGACCCACACTCCGTGTCCGGCTCGTCCGTCGCTTTGACTCACCGTTTGGCTCTTGCTCACTGCTCACCCACACAACAACGCAACACACACATACACACTCACGCAAAGGCACTCTGTCAACTGCCCTCACTCGCTCATTCACTCGCTCACTCGCCCAAGCTTCCTTCCATCTTCTTTGGCTTCCAGCTTTAGCTTTCCTTCCTCGCTCCGTTCCTCACGCCCAACAGCTAAGCTCAGCTAGGCTCAGTTTCGGTTGAGCGCGGTTCACATTGCAACCACCACCACCACCACCAGCACCACCACCATCACCACCACGACTATCACCATCACCATCATTTCGTGGGCATCTCTCTCTCTCTCTCTCTCGCAGCTCTACCACGCCTTTTGCGGCAGATTCTCTCTTTCTGACGGTCCACACGGTTGCCAACGGTGGCTTCAACATTCTTCCTCACGGTCGTCTACGCCACGACTGTCGCTCTCTAAGCAGCCGTCTTGTAGGCATCCTACGATCACAGCAGCATATTCTATCTCGATCTCTGTTGCGTTTCATTCGATACCCACGTTTGTTGCTTCTGCGCAATCGACGCTTCCGTTCCCTGTTTACATTTGATTTTCATTACGATCCCAACGCACTGCTCCCCACCGCAGACTCACGACCAACCGTCACAACACCAAGCTCAGACGCTCGGGTCATTACGTCAGCACATCCCAAACAGTCTCCTACCCACAGCCGCCGACCGATGCATTAAATCAGTCTTCTCACATCCTTCCACAAAAGGTGTCGCTCCGGCCTAGCGCTTGTTGGTATCGAGGCATCGCTCAAAGTAACCAGCCACGATGTCTGAATCACTGCGTCGTGTTGAGCCTCTCACCAGTGGCTCGCGGCCAAGATTGAGCTCCATGTACGACGAATACGGCCGTCTTTCTTCCTCGACATCGGCAGCTTCAGCCTTGTCGTCGTCGTCGTTGTCGCTCTCTCAAAATGCACCGACTCGTTCTCGACTCAACTCGACCATCGGCATCTCGTCAACCACGCCACTCTCTGGCGCGTCTAGCGCTCGTGCTCGTACCATGTCTTCAACGTCACGTCCCTCAGCAACCTCCCAAACCGAAGCCGCTTCTGATCCCAGGCAGCGATCAGATCGTGCTTATGCGACAACAGGTTCAAGACAACCTCCAGCATCAGCTGCCCAAAATACAGCCCAATCGCCAAGCTCCGCCTCTCGCCGCACTTCGTGGACGCCTCAGAAGTTATCTCAACCAGGCGTGCCGTCTCTCGCCGACTTTGATCCCAATGTGGCCGTTTCCAGTTACTCTTCTAACGGCACCAATGGTACTATCTCCCGGCCCGCGACCGGATCTAGGATTCCTTCCTTTGGTCGCTCAGGCTCCGGCCAGCCTCGTCTTGGCGACGCGCTTCTCGGCCAGAGAAAGACGAGCGATTCTTCTTCCCGCCTCTCTTCCACGCTGGCGGCATCGTCCTCGAGCTCTTCACTCACCTTCCCGGCTAGGACCGACTCGCTCTCGCGCTCACATCGTCTTGCCAGCAATTCAACCTCGGCATCCCTCAGCTCCACTCATTCCATTGGTAGTAGCTCATCCATGTCTCGCTCCACCAGTGGGTCCATGGGCCCTCCTTTGTCTGCATCACAGTCGTCTAGCACCATCGGTCGCAGGCCAGCAAACACGACTCAGTCAGGTTCTGCTAGTCTAGGCATCTCGCAGGTTGGCTCTCAACCGAAAATCTCACCATCTCTTCCTAACTTTGGCCAAAGCTTCGGTAGCGCTCTTTTCGATGATGACACAATGGGGCTCCGCGATTCAGAGGTGACTAGCAGTATCGCAGAAGTGGATGAGCGTGACGATGATGGCCGCACACCGCTGGCTTCATCCGGTGCCTTCCCAGCTGCTGACTCGTCTACATCCGTTTCGAATTCCAAAAGCAAGCCCTACGACATGCACCTCGGTCTACGCGAATCACCCAGTCTCTCTTCACGCTTCTCCAACTTTTCCAGTGCCATCGCCACACCGGAGGCCTCCGATGATCCCAGCAAGGTGCTCAGCAAGTCGGCCGGCTCCTCCGGTTCGAAGTCTGGCTTAGGAATCGGCCATCCCGACCTCTCTTCTGAACCGAGGAGCAGACACCTGGTCGCGGCCAACGCCGAAACTTTGCAGACGCCTGAAAAGTTCGGCCTGCAGAGCCGGACGCCGAGCACGAATACGCCTTACGTCTACGACCGAGCTGGACAGATCGGCATCGGCGAGCTTGCCACACCAAGGTACAACTTCGCGACAACGTCTTTGCCGCAATGGAGAGCCAACGCAGATGCAACACCACTGTCGTCTGCCAAAACCCATCAGAAGCGCAACGTGAGCAGCGCTCTGACCGACGACGGAACGGCACCGTCGCATGGTAGTGCCTCCGGGCCCGAGAGCCACGACTCGGGCCTGATGCGAGAGGCAGAGCATAAAAGGTCGGATGGTCCACAATACTCACGACGAAACGAACCGGTTCGTCATTCACGCTCCATTTCGTACTCTTCGGTCAACAGCATGCAGCGCAACGTTACGCGGGATCCCAACGAGCTCCTATCAAACCTGCTAATCAGTCCTTCGGTTCCCGGCCGCCATATACCCCTCGGTGGCAACTCGTCTCTAGCTGCTCTGGCACGCGGCTATCCCGACAAGCAGTCTGATTTCATGGCTGAACTCGATGGAGTGGCGGCAAGTATTGGAGCTGCACCGGAAAGCCCGTCGTTCTCGATCAGCGCCCGCACCGAATCCGAATACAGCATCGTGCAACAGGACTCGATGGACGATTCTGCCACGCGCTCCGGGCGTTCAGGAAGCATTGTCACCAAGCCCGATACTATACAAACGGCACGCGAGCGATCGCCCGCCATTGGCGACCTCTCGTGGTCTGCAGGAGAAACTGGACCGTTCGGCTCAGGTGGCGCAGGTCTTGGCATCGAAGGTTCGAAATCCATGACCTTGGGCGACGTCAACTTCGGCAATGACATGGCCGACGAGGAATGGCGCCAAAGCTTCGATCTCAACGCTGCCATCACTGACCTGCTCAATGACCACGATGAGTTGCATCGCCGTAGACAGCTTCGTGACCGAGCGGCATCTGATGCATCAGAACTTGGCTCGGCCCCTGCCAGAAACACGACACGCAAGAGATCGGACTCTTTGAGGCATGCTGACGACTCTATCGACTCCGGTCGCGTGCAGACTCACTCTAGCCGGGGTACATCTGTTGTGCAAGGAGAAGGTCAGCGCAGCCAGCCCGTCACCACTCGGAGAGAAAGACTCGCCAGTATGGGAGCAAGCTCCCAGAATACTGGCTCCACTGGGCTCCCCTCCACGCCTTTGACCAACCACGGCACACCGAAGCTGTCCCGCAACAGCGCTTCTCTTCGCAACAAGCGAGCATCTACTGCTAGCATCGGACAATCGCTCCTTCGAGGCTCCGTTCCGTTTGGTCATGCAGATGAATACCAGAGCCGGCTTAACTCGCGCGAAGACGCCGCTGCTGACGCTCTTAGAAAGCTGGACGGCCTCAAAATCGACCCCAAGAGCCCCCGCGCCAGCCGTGTGCTATCGCGACCAAACAGCGCCGGCAAGAAAACGCCAGGGAACAACAGCAGAGGCTCTTCGCCAAGCTCGCGAAGCCGACGATCCAGCAACTACGACACCTCATCGCGCTCGATCGACAAGTCAAGAGTCTCGGAAGAATCGATTGCACGGAATAGTCTGCGAGCGTCGAAGCTCATTACTCGGGTGCGAAACGGCGATGAGACTATCATTCCTGCCAGCAGCTCTATGCAAGACACTGTGCGCTCGTCGGTCTACTCGAGCCCTCGTCTGCGCCGCTCGCAGCTCCCTCCCATGCCGCAGAACGAGATCACTCAAGGCTCTCGCAGAACCTCTGCTGTGCAAGGCAGCGGCTCCAAGGATGGGTCGGCCAATGCTAGTCCATTGATTGGGGCGCCGACCTCCGCTCGTGCGCTCTCCCGCTCCAAGCGCATGAGTGGCAATAGTGATGCCTCCGGTGTCGGATCTGACGGTGGACGCTATGACGCTTCTGCTGGTGCGTATGACGACCCCGATTCGTCAAAGCACGCCGCTATTCCGCCTGTACCTCCCCTGCCCAAGGTGTGGGAAGGCTCGCGTTCGACTTGGCTGACTTCGGAAGCTTTCCGAGCTGCTGTAGGCAAGAGCCCAACCATCACGGCCAGCCACAGCTTTGTCTCGACGCGCAGTGGACTAAGCGCCGATGTCAGCGACAAGGCCTCTACACCCAAGTCGCCACTCAGTCCACGCACACAGGAGCTAGCTGAAGTAGCGGCAATGGTCGTCCGCAAGCCAAGCCTTGGGGTGCTCAGCGACAGCAACTCTCGAGGCTCCTCGACGAACGACGTTTCCATGCAGGTCCCGGCTGTGGAGTCAAGTGCCACTGCTGAGCCGATTGAAGAGATGATCTCATCTTCCGACCCACCGGTGGCCTCTGAAGAGAGTGCCTTCAGCTCAAGCAACGCTGCGGACACAAGTGTAACGAGCACAGCCCCGCGACCCAAGTCGAGTGCCCTGCGTCGTGCTAGTGTCGCCTCGCTCAGCCGACTCATCCGCACCGGTCAAAAGGACAAAGATGCCGATCAACCCGCGTCCAGCGCCGGCTCATTGGAGGTCAGTACCAGTCCCAAGAACCGACGAACGCCGTCGTTCTTCCAGCGCGCGCCCAAATCGAGTGACGGCGTGCCTGCCTCCGAGACGGGCTCGCAGGAGAGCGGTCGTCTTTCTCGCAAGTCGCTACTGGGCATTGCTGGCGGTCTCCTGAGTCGATCGGGCTCCCGACGCAACGCAGCCGCAAAAGAGGCTGATGCGGGTGCTACAAGAGCCTCGCAGGCGCAGGACTCCTCGCCTGTGCGACGACGAGGACAGACTTTGACCTCGACTGGCGAGTCGGCACAGAAGTCTCGAGTAAGTGTACCGGAAGCTGGCCCAATCGCTGGATCTGCTGCTGTGACAGCCCAGACACCTTCGCGCTCTGTCAAGGCGGTGGTCGCCAGCGGTATGCCGTCTTCGAGCCCGAGCGTAGGCACTCGCATCGCATCTCCGAGCAAGTCCTCTTCACTTTCAAGCCGCATTCCGCGTGTGGCGACGATCAAGGCGATTTCACGTTCGACGACCTCTGGCTCTTCAGCAACCGATGGCAGTGGCAATGTCATCCGTGCTGCTGCAGCCGCTTCTTCGTTGATCCCGACGAGCAAGTCCCACCACCCCTCGCTTGCAGCTAGCATGGGTATGGTGGCCACACAGCCACTCGACGATGACGAGGGCAGGCCGGTCTCTGGCTCGGACACGACGGTTGGCACGTCCAAGCACAGCCAGGCTTCTAGCAAGGTCGCCTCGCCTGCCGCGCCCACGCACGTCTCTGTGAGTCTGATTCCTATCCTCAATGCGTATGCAGCTGCGAAGACGCCAGCCGAGGTCGAAGGCGTTCTGCGACGCGCTCGCATTGCCGCGTACTCATCCAATCTCACGCCCAGCGATCGTGAGGTGCTCAACAACCTCGCTGCACGTCACAAGGAGAATGGAAGCCCGTCCTCCACAAGGACCGGCGCAATTGCTTCAACGGCAGACAAGGGCCTCACGCGTCTGACCAAGACTACGACACAGAGTCAGCCAAGCGCAGCTGCCGCTACTTCCTCATCAACGGCCTCGGACAAGGCGCCGTCGCCGGCTGGTGCTGCGAAGGAATCTGGAAACGTGTCCGTTCCCGTGCGCAAGGCGCGAGCGTCGCTCAGTGCAGCTTCGGCGGCTTCGCGAACCGCTGCCAAGGCTAGCGCGATGCAGACGGCTGCCAGTGATCGGTTGGCCAAGCTGAGTGCGAGCAGCACGAGCAGTGCGATTGCTCGACGCAGCCCGGCGCTGTCGGATGCGTCTGCGCGCGCGACGCCGCCTCACCAGGATGAGGAGGAGCGCTTGGGCGACAACGAGATGAAGGACTACATCCGTCGGCAGCAGGCGCGCAAGCTTGCGTCAGGCACGTCGCAGGCGGAGCTGGACAAGATGCTCGAGTTCCCCGAGCCAGTAGCACCGAGCCGCATGCTTTCGCCTCGACAGGCCGAGGTGATGTATGGCAACAAGATGTGCGAGTTCGAGCTGCAGGAGATCTTCAACTACACCGAGATCTACTACTGTGGACAGAATGCGAAGAGGAAGCATATGGCGACGGTGGAGAAGCCCGAGCATAATCATGGGTTTGACGACGAGAGGGGAGATTACAATGTGATTAATCGGGATCATCTTGCGTTTAGGTACGAGATCATTGATCTGCTAGGAAGGGGATCGTTCGGGCAGGTGTTGCAGTGCCGCGACCACAAGACGGGCAAGACGGTAGCGATCAAGTTGATTCGCAACAAGAAGCGGTTTCATCACCAGGCGCTGGTGGAGGTGCGGATTTTGGAAAACTTGACCAAATGGGATCCAGAGGATAGGTTCAACGTGATCAAGATGACCGAATCGTTCCTCTTCCGCAACCACCTCTGCATTGCGACGGAGCTGCTTAGCATCAACCTGTACGAGCTGATTAAGGCGAACCAATTCGCCGGGTTCACCACCAACCTTATCCGGCGATTTACTTCGCAGGTGCTGCAGTCGCTGTCGTTGATGAAGCACCATCGCATCGTGCACTGCGATTTGAAGCCGGAGAATATCCTGCTCCAGCACCCACGCAGGAGCGCGATCAAAGTCATCGACTTCGGCTCGTCGTGCTTCGAAAACGAAAAGGTATATACCTACATCCAATCCCGCTTCTACCGCTCCCCGGAGGTGATCCTGGGCATGAACTACCATACGGCCATCGACATTTGGAGTCTCGGCTGCATCGCCGCGGAGCTCTTCACCGGATATCCATTGTTTCCGGGGGAGAACGAGCAGGAGCAATTGGCGTGCATTATGGAGATCCTCGGCGTCCCCGATCGCTACCTGGTCGAGAAGAGTTCAAGGAAGAAGCTGTTCTTCGACTCGACGGGCCAGCCGCGACCCGTCGTCAACAGCAAAGGCAAAAGGAGGAGGCCGGGGAGCAAGACGCTGGCGCAAGCGCTCAAGTGTGACGATGAATTGTTTGTCGATTTTATCGCGAAGTGTCTTATCTGGGATCCAGAACGCAGGTTGAAGCCCGACGCGGCGATGCGCCATGCGTGGATTCAGCAGGGCAAACGCGGCGCAGCGGCAGTGGGGGTGGGAGTGGGAGGGATGAATTTGGCACACGCATTGCCGAGGAAGGCCGTCAGTGCTACAGCGGGGACGGGGTCGAGGATCGCGACGACCAAAGCGGTGGTTTCGGCAAGATCAACAGCAGTGGGGGTAGGGGTGAATGTGAATGGGGCAAGTCCGAGAAAGAGTGCGGTCGGGAGTGGGATTGCAAGCAGTGCGCACACGACGCCGCTTCGCGTTCCCAAGGCTTGATTTTCGGTTTCTGTCTATCTCAATCAACGTGCATAACACAGACAGCATTTCTCTAGGGCATTGGAGGATAATTGATTGGTGGATGTGTGCAAAGTGGTCAAGAGTGAGGATTACAAGTAAGCGGCTTGGCCTCTGCGGGCGAGTTCGACGACCTTCCAACCGCCTGTCACCTCATTATCCAGCTCTTCCTCGACGCGGGTGAGGACCATTGCGTACCTGCACAGATCCGGCTGGCTATCGTTCCCCGCCTTTACCTCACCCGTCTTTGGATCCTTAAAGAACATCAGCTCTTGGCTGGTAAAGCTTACCACTAGGACTGGGACGTTGTTCTCCAGCACCTTTGCTTGCAGAATCTCCACCTGTTTGAGATCGAGGAGGCGGCCTTCTGGGATCATACCCTTTGAAAGGTAAGGGTCGATGGTGGCCATGAGGAGGTTGAATGTAGCTTCGCCGCACCATTGTCGCAAAAGGTGGCGGGCGGCGGAATGGTAGGCGTCGATGAGTTCGGGGACGATGTACTCGCGCAGATCGCGTTGGAAGGATTCCAGGTTGAACGAAGGATCGAGAAGTTTCATGTGGCGCGTCACGCGGGCGAAGTCGTTCTCTTCGAACAAAGAGCCGAACCAGTCGGTGACGCCGCGAAGGCGTTCAACGACGGGGTTTTCCGACTCGTTGTACGCTTCCTGGAGGTCGGAGAGTTTGCGGAAGAGAGGGTTGGACGATTTGAAAGAGGACCATGCTTGCTTGTACGCAGGTTCGGGGCGGAGGACAAGGGCTTGGCCGGCAGAGTCGTTGGCAGTGACGGAACGTGTGCGGACTGCGTACCCGGCTGGCTTCTTGGGCGCAGCGGCGGAAGGGCCAGTGGACGAGGATGAAGAAGAGGAAGAGGAGGGGGTGTCTTGAGCTGTGGAAGAGGCAGATTCTTCCGGCTTAGCCTTGTCTTGACCCTCGGTTTCAGACTTGGGCTTGTTAGCCTCGGCCGCTGCCAACTCTTCCTCCACCTTGGCCGCGTAACTCTTCATAACCGCCTCTGCTGCCTCCTTGGAATCGACATCCTTACTCGGCATTGGCCTTCCGATCTTTCTCAACCTCGCCTCTCTCTTAATCCTCCTGATCTCCGCGGCATCCTTATCCCCCTCAACATACATCCTCAACGCACTTCCACCGTCATCGAACGCCTCGGTGAGTGTCTCGCTTAGCTGCTTGTACGCCTCTGTATTCCTAATGGGCGCGGTCGAATTCTCCAACCCTCTTGCGAGCCGGGAACTGATCGCACCTAGGCCTTTGATGAGTTCGCTCTCTTCCATCTGCTTGAGCGTTGCGCCGACGGCATCGCCGACTTGGCTGCCGGACTTGCGCAGTGCGTCTGCGGCCGCCTGGAGTTTCGGGTTTTCTTTGATCGAGGTGATAATGCGCGCGCGTTCGTAGGCGTCACGCATCTTTTTCATGGTCTCGCTGTCCTGCATCTTGCCAACGTCACCGGAGAGCTGGCGCATGTTTTCTTGGAGTTCCTGGTTCTTTCGCAGTTCGGCTTTCAGCGTCTCGACGAAGACAGCGAACGGCGACTTGGGCGTATTGGAAGATGTGCGGGAGGAGGAGAAGCTGCGAATAGCGGGGATAGCAAGGGGAGTGGCAACGGTGCGCATGGTGATGAGGCGGCGTGGCGCGATGGTGGCAGTGGTGGCGCGCGACGAGAGCCACACACGCACGCCAGCAGCAGTTGCGGCGGCAGATGGCGTCGGTCGAACCATGGTGTGTGTGTGTGTGTGTGTGTAAAGAAGGCCGAGGCGTGTACTTGTGTGGTACAGGTGGGTATCGAGTACAAGTGTCCGCCGAAGATCGAGTCGAGTACCGGAAAGTGTTGTGTTTGTGAGGGGGGGGAAGTGATTGGTTGCTTGACAGCAGGTGAATCGAGTCAAAAGGTCAAAGGAAAGAAGAACCGAAAGAGGTGTGGAGGCACAGAGCAGACTGAGCCTATCGGAGCCAATCCCACCCAAATCGGATCAAACCGAGGAGAAAAGGAAAAGGAAAAGGAAATCCTTCCAAATTTCCAACTTTTTTTTTTTTTTTTTTTTTTTTTTTGCTAAACAAACAATTTTTCAATCCAGCCGGTTCTTCTCGCCTGTCACTGCTCAACTCTCCGGCCATGGCCGATCACGCTCAGCTGTGCTAATCTGAATTTGGCATCGGGTGCGACATCGATCTCACACTTGAGAGCGATTTTGAGCTTGGTCCTTGTCAACGGAGCATCCGACAGATTGTCTCATCCTTGATTCAGCATCGGTTCCCATAAGAGTATGACACAGAACGCTCGCTCAGGATATGGAGATGGAGTGATTTACAACCCCAACAAGGGGAGCGAATGAATCGTACAATTCAAGCTGAGTGCATGTGCACATGCTTAGAAAGGAAGGCCGGGCTTGAGCTTGTTCTTGGCCTCGGTCTGTGTCTGTTCGTTGTCACAGCATCCAAAAGCAAAACAACACAGCTTTGTCAGTACTTTCACTCTGATCCATTTAACTCTTATACCCCAGTGGTGTGGTGGTGGGGTATTGATTGAAACTTACCGACTGCCACTCCTTGACGGCATTCTGCATGCTGTGCAGCTTGGTCTCAACATCTCCCTTCCTCTTGGCCTTATCCTTGTCGACTCTGCTACCCTTGAACGCCTTTGCCCTGCCCGCATACGGTCCCACTCCCTTGACCTGTTCCCTCGCTGCCATGAGCGCTTGGTCCTTCTCCTGCTGGCTCACGCGCAATCTTGGCTTCACGCCCCTCTCCCCGAGCGCGCTTGGACGGACGCTCTTCGCCGCACCTTCCTCGGAGGGAGATTTGGGGATGTACTGGTACTGCGCCGCCTGCTCTTCGAGTGCGTGTGCGGCGGTAAGGCGTTCAATGCGTTTCTGGATACGCGCAGTCTTGGGTCCATCCGGGAGGAGGGCAAGTTGGCCCGTGAGTGCGGCTTCCTTGACGAGCTTCGCTTGGCGCCGCAGAGAGTATTTGGGAGGTGCCCAGCAGCCAGTTGCTGCGTCCTTGGTGGGTTCAAAGAGGAATGCAGTGGCGGAGGTTGAGGTGGAAGCGGTAGAGGAGGAAGAGGAGGGCAAGTTGGCGACCATGAATCGATCGAGGACTGAGCCGTATGCGCTAATGTGCTTGCCCGCACCGCGGCTGAGGGTCTGTCGGAACGCCATCGTGAAGAATCGTCCCTTCAAAGTGCGTGTGTGTGGGTGTAGAAAGGATAGTGGAGATGATGGCAGAGCAGATGTATGAACGAGATGGCAGATTGGCAGCTGCAGTCCAAATTTGACGTGAGAGAGACCACAAAAGTGAGCGAGAACATGTTCCCGCACGTAAAAAATTGCTCAAGGCTCATTCCATAAAAGGTCTAACAACTTGGGTGATTTTTGAACGGAAAGGCTTTGTCCAACACCGCGCAACACCTGAAGTTGGTGTGTGTTCTTCTCGATGTGGACAAGACGACGCCCACGTCCAAGCTTTCTAGCCGAAGCCTGCAAAAGGTGCTTCTGACTCGACCACATCCTTCGCTCCCTCGACTCAGCTCCAAGAGATTACAAGCCAAAACCATAAACTTTTGCTTGCCTTCCTCAACCCATCTACGCATCTCGACGCAGCTTCATCATGGCCACATCGACATCGACGTCGCCGCTTCCGCCCGGCGAAGACTACATCGCCGCAACCCGTCAATCCTGCGCGTCTGCCTCGCAAGCCACTGGCCTCGTCCCTAACCTTGCCGCTATCGATGCGTTCCTGCGCACGCTCGACCAGACCACATTCGAGCGCTTGCGCACGCAGCATGGCCTCAACTTCCCCCTCCGCTTCCCTACGCCCACGGCGGAGGTCAACTTCCTCGGCATCCTCGCGCTCCTCAACTCGTTCTCCGGCTACCGCACCGCATTCCACAAAGCCACCGGCGCAGGCGCATATCAGAATGTGATAAGGTTGATCATCGGGCTGTACATCGCCGGCGCGGGCGATGGCGCCGAGGATAGGCTGGTGGGCAGTCCCGCGTTGACCGCCAAGGGGATGTGCGCGTTGACCGAGGCCAGAGTGGTCGAGTTGATGGGCGTGAGTGTGCATGAGGAGAAGCAGCATGAGAGTCTGCCAGGGGTAACGGTGGGTGTCAGGCGAGGAGAGATGTTCGACGTCGTTCAGCTTATTCTTAAGACTGTACAGAGCGTAGGCAAGAAGCTGGTGGAGCTCAAGGTTGGCAGTCTCGGCGCATACCTCGTCCACCTCATGAAACAAGCCCAAGAAAAAGACATGGACGACCTGACTGCGACGGATTTCATGGTCAAACAGCTCGCCACGGCGTTCCCCGAATTCCGCGACTCCCACACCCTCCCCCTCACCCCCGCCGGCCAGCCAGTCTTTGTGTTTAAGAGGATCTTCTTCCTCCTCCACTCGCTCCACCTCCGATTCAGCGCGGGTCATCCGGAATGGAGGATTCCAAACACATACAAAACCCTCCCCATGTTCGTCGACAACGTCCTCCCCACCCTCTGCGTCTGGTTCAACCTCCTCTCCTCCCCCACAGGAGAAGGGATGAAAACGTTGAACGAATGGGTAAGCAAGGCAAACTGCAACGCCGACCTCCCACGCGAGTCTCTCGCGAATCTCCCCAAAGACGCTCCAGGCCCAACACTGAGCGTAGACGAAACGTACGCGATCAGAGCCGCCACTCTCAATCTTGGCAGGGCTGTTTGCGAAAGAGCCCACGAGCTCGCCAAACAAGAGCCAGAGCGATCCTGGTTTGCCGAGCTCAACGAGGTCGACCTAGACGGGTATCTGTGGGCAGTCGCAAAGGACGATCAAGGCTTGAGAAAAGTGCCCAGATTCGTGTTCCCGTCGATTCACTTCTGAGATCCAATCTCTTATGTATACTAGCTCACTCGCAATTTCACATCGAGAAAAGGAGACCCATGGTGCCTGCAAGATTCTTGCAGACAGCACACGAGCACTCAGTGAAAGAGAATGATGCATGTATTACTGATGTTTGTCGATGCGAGATGATGATGGTGGATGCAATGTACAAATGAGGGTCTAGAGTCAAAGAGAGAGAGAGAGACTGGAATTGTGCATTACCAAGATCGGAGCAAAGTCCTGTCGTCCAGGCCATTCACGAAGACTGCGCTGACGCCAGCCAGTCCGCCATCGCTCGCCCGTCGTTGCCGTCTTCGGTGTAGAAGTCGCGTAGCGCAAATGGTTCAGCCGGGCTCAGCAGGTGGCCCTCGGGCACCAAACCCGGCACGCCGTAGAGCGGCGCAGGCACCAGCATTGGCTGCGCAGGTTGCAGAGTCGACACTGGCACCAGAGTCGAGGGATCGCTGCTAGAATCTGACACGGTAGGCGCCGTTGAATCAACAAAGCCCATGTTAGGACCGAATGTTAGCGTCAGGGTGCCTGAAGGCAAGTCCTCTTCCACCGACACCCGCTGAGAAGAGGCATAAGTCGTCGTATGCGAGAAGCTGCCTCGGTCGTCTGCAACACCTTGGCCCAATACGCCTCCGACAGCATAACCACCCGCAGCCGTCGCGGTGTTTCCAGACGATAGGATGCCGCTAATCTGCGCCGAGAGCGAGGTCGAGCCTCGTGGTGACATCGATAGGCGTTCGGGGCTCGCAGCTTTGGGCTGCGACCCAGAGCCCGAAGTCTCCGATGGAAAATCCCAGTCTTTGCTAGCCGTGCGTTTTCTGCTTCGGTTTGTCGATTGTTCGGGCTTGGTGACTCCACTGGGACGTTTGTTGCCCTGATTCTGAGCACCAGAGCTGCTACTGCTACTGCTGCTACTGGTGGAGCTGCCCTTTGCAGGAATCATCGGCTGAGATGTAGGGCTCTTCTGTCTCGATCGTGGGTGCAGCATGGGGATGATGTGCTGGTCAATGGTGAAGCTCTGAAGGTTGGCAAGGTCCGGCTGAGCTCTGATGAGAGCCTCCAAGCTAGTATAAACTGCATTGCGCAGTTGATGAATGAGCTTCAGGCATCCTTGGGCAAAGTTGACAAAGGAAAGCAGGCAAACCGACGTATCGCGGGCAGAGTTCTGCAGATCTTGCAGACATTCGTCAATAGTCTTGATGAAGTGATTCATGGTGGACCAGCAATTCGGCCCGGTGGCCAAGCCATGAACACCTTGCCCTTTGCTGCGGATCAGCAACAGCGCGGCCGTGGCCAGCGTCATGCAAGGCTCGGTGAGATACTGGAACCACCATGCAGAGCCCATAGAGTCCGAGAAGCGACCTTGCATCTTGCGAAGCTCGCATACAGTGTAGATCGAGCGGAGTGCGCTGTCAGTAGCGATGTGTCGACTAGTTGCTAGTTCGCCGTCCGTGATGCGCCCATTCGGGAAGAAGAATTGCCTGTGCAGTGAGCCTCTTTGCCATGCAGTGGTGAGAGAGAGCCAACATCGACGTCGAGCGCGGAAAGGATCTCTGCTGTCGAATGAGAGGTCCGGATTGTCGGCATTGTACGACGGATGGACCTGCGACATCAAGACTACAATGTGACTATCGGTCTCCATGGCTTTGCGATGCAGAGGAGGACCGAAACACAATGTGTTGGAAACCAATTGAGCAATCTTGCCGCCTTGCACCTCGAGCATGGCGAGGCAGGGATCAGGGGGTGCTCCACATGCCGTCCAAGGCACAGCATCACTTGGACCGTCCACGCTAAATTGGGATTCGACAATCAAGGGGCGGGTGTTGGCGCCAACGGCGAAAGCATGATCGTATCCATAGACGAGCCATGCCAGCCTCCTGCGGTGGTCGAGCTCGAATTGCGAAAGAGTGGTATCCTTGCCCGGATCTTCGAAGAGATTGCACGTCTTTGCAGCACGGATGGTGACAGTCCAACGCGGGAACTCGCCCGTCGTGCCATGAAGCCCCTGATTCGACCATACGGAGAACGCAGAAATGTTGGCTTGAACGAGATCAATAGTCATCTCGTCGAGGCGGACACACTCCTCGATCAGAGCCATGATGTGGTGAACGAGCAACTCGAGCGCTCTGACGCGTGCATTGTCCGATTCGAGCTTGGCGAGTCCAGGCAGGGACATGCCCGATCGAGAAGCAGGCAAGTGCTCGGCAATGACATCTGGACCCATGCTCTCGATGGTCTCACCCAGCACACTTGCAAGCAATGCTAGGCGAGAGAGGTCGCCGGGGCGAAGAGACAAGCCTGAGATCGTAGTCGGATCCGCACGATGATCGTATGCCTGTGCTGGTAAGATCACTCTGAGCCAGAGATCTTTCATCTGTACCTCCAGAAGGTCCTGTGAGGTGATGATGAACTTCCAGTCAACATGCCAGAGATACTGTCGAAGCAAAAACTGCAGGTGTGACCAGTCGGGTACGATGGCGCAAAAATCAACGATCTTGGACAAGCACGTTCTTTCAAGGTAGCGCGACGTGTGTGGCGAGTTGACAGATGCTGTGCCAGTAGAAGAAGAGTCGGGCGATGCGTGATTACTGCTCTGCGAGTCTTGCTGAACGTTGAGGTCTTTGAGCATATTGATGAAGACCATCATGGGATGTTCTGGCGGTTGCTGGAGAGCATCGAGTGGTTGCTGCGGGTCTGGATCATCGCCTTGTTCGATCTTTGTGGCCTCACGAATGGCGTTGATCTCGGCCAGAGATCTCCTTGCTTGTTTCTTTTGCAGAGCTGTGGAATTGTGTCAAAGGGAGTGGAGATGGTCAGCGACGGGGACGTCGAAAGGTACAGATAAGACTGTCTTAGATGACTTACTTTCGGGATCAAGCTGGCTTGTGTCGAAAGTCTTGCAGAGATGCTGGGTACCTCTGCGTACGCATGTTGAACATGGTCGTTTGCGGTCACACTGTAACCAAGGACGTACGGACGAGCGTGCCGATCAGGAAGAGTCAGTGCTGAGCAGGTGTGCTTATGCTGTGGTCGAGTAGCGTTGGCGTAGTCAAACTTACCTTGACCTTCCTTAGATAGCATTCCAAGCAGACAGTCGGCTGACCCAGCTTACGCCTGCTACTTCCGACGGAAGAGGTTGGAGTCATCTTGCGAGACTCTAGCTTCGATGTTTCAGTGTAGGCCTGGCCCTTTGGGCTATGTCACGGTCGAAGCATGAGGAAATGCAAAGGATCGTCAAAATGTTGTAGAGTCAGGCTTTCGGAGCGTCCGTGACGAGAGTTGAAGCTTGGTCGCAAGCAAAATCGTTTTTGGTTGTGGCTTGCAATGTCAACACAAGGCCGGAAGCTACAGCAGGGAGGGGAAGCTGGGAAGCTGTTGCGGATGATCCGAGTGGCGTAGGGTGGCGTGGTGACGGAGCCAACGCAAAAGTTCCGACGTTATATCGCCAATTGAGGCTGATTGGTTGCAAGGTGGGCTGAAAGGCGCGCGCTGTCCTCTGGCGGGAGTCCCGATACCGATACCGACGGGATGCCGCACCTGCTTGCTGCCCGGCTATTCCGTGGTAGAGTTGGCTACTAGCTTGCTTGAGTCGAGGATGATTAGGCTTTGAGTTCGATGACCACAGCAAATGCGCGTGCAGCTGGATGAAATGAGAGCGACGGGAAGCCGCGGATGTTCCGATGCGCTGGTCTAGTCAAGCACAGATAACGAGCAAAGCGTGGGAAAGCGGTGGTTCGTTGCGCTGCGCCGAAAGCCTTGACTAAGTTTTCGGGATCGAGCTTCGAATCCTCACTGTGATTGACAAGTTGCTTGTCTTGGCAGTTGAGGAATTGTTGGTGACGCACTCGAGGTCGAGTTCGAGGCTGTAATGTCAAGGATGAAGCTGACTATGGTCAGGATCCCAGAGCGAGTACGGGTTGTGTGACGACCATGCAAAAGGTAACAAGGAAGGTGGGGAGGGGGTTGGAGAGGTTGGAAGAGCAGGGCCGACCAAGAGATCGTCTCAGTTGTGAAGGAAGAGGGAGGAGCGTCTCGAGTAAGTGGCACAAAAGTGACCATTCACGATCCAGAAAATTAGCAACACGTTTCCCTGCGAGATACAACCCCTTGTCAGTGTCCGGAAGAAATGACGGGAAAGCGTCGGAACAACAACGCATTCAGTTCACACAAACGACAGCCCTATCCGCACTCTGGCTTGATCGGAAATGCAAGCCCGAACTTTCAGCATAGGCGGTTGATGCCGGCCAAGCAAGTTCAAAGGAAGCCGTAGGATCCGACAGACAATTTGTCATCGCCCCATAGCCTTGCCGGATGCCCCGTCGGTTCAAATGAGCGTTCTGCGCCGACGTTCACAACCTAATCGTAGGCTCGGGTGCGGTGCGCTTGTTGCGCGGCCAACTTGGTTGCACAAGTAGCGCCATTCCAACTCAGACCCCGGCCAATAGCCTGTCTGTCCCTCTTCTGCTCAGCAGCATACAAAAAGCAACCAGCATTGACAGATCAGCCGGGCTTGGCACCGAGATCATCAGCAACGATCTTCCTCGCCTGCTCACCGAATCGCCACCAGCTGTGGCACGACTGTCAGCACAGCTATCATCATGACCTCAACAGGCTTCCAATAGCGGCTCATACTCCGCATGCTGCTGATCGTTGCTGATGCACTAAGGTGTTCGCAAATGCCGCATCAACGTGCAAAGCCGGAGCGGCTTTGCGCAGGCACATTGCGCTGCCCACAGGTCTCAGCCACCAGAAGCGAATTGCAAATTCCAAAATGCGCGCAGTTCAGCACCTCGAGTCAGTGACCTCAGGACAGGAAGTTCATTTGATTGCATCGCGCAAGGCGAGCGAGCACCAGGCTGCCGGCTTCGTTCTCCGTGGGTTTCTTCGGCATTGCACATGAGTTTTATTTTGCCATTACGTACGTCGTGTACCTTTCCTCGTCTGACCATTCTCCACATCTGTTGCACGCACACCCGTCGCACACACCCTCAGGCACCGTAACCGAAGGTCGGTGCTTGTGTCTGACGCCCAGATCCTGGTCAGCCAATCAGATGTGCCGCATTGCAAATGTTGCTAGGCAGCCGCTCCTCCACAGCAGCCTTTTGAGCGCCGTCCAGATCAACCTACGGTTGTGCAAATCCAGCTCGCTTGAGGAGAATAGTTTGGGATGCCCCAACTCCACCTGTTGAGCCCAGGCCAGGACCCTCGAGAACCAATCTCTTGTCGACGCCCCTCTGTGAAAGCCTATCAAGGAAGTAGAAAGGTATGACCACAAGTGTCACTGCAAAGTGACACGCAATTCAGGGACAGAGAGGACCATGCACCTTACAAACATTCGATTTAACCAAAACGCCGTCAGAGACATCAATGACGGTGCCCGCACTTGAGCCGGGTTGGCCCAACTTGCACCATACAAGTACAGAGCGCTTGCTGCCTTCCCGCCTCGGACTCTGATGTTGGATCAGACGAGCCGAGGAGCGAAAAAGCTCCGGACTCCGTGAAGGCTGCTTACTATATTTCCTGGCGAGCGGCACAAATAGCCGGCGGTCCTGGATTGCTTTCCGCACAACCGCACTTCTCCGCGCGGGCGGGTCTCAGCATCCGATCCCAATTTTTCTCGCCAAATTCTTCGCAGAGCGCCGCTCTCGCTCCGTCATAAGGTTTTCAAGAACAATGCGCGCTTCGCAATCATGCATCAAGGCCATGTGGACTTACGCTTGCCGGCCAACTCGATTAAGCATTTGCAATGGACAGATTCTGATTGGCTCTCGCTCCACCTCGCTCTACCCTGACTCCATTCCCAACGTGGTGACACTTTGCCCGGCGGGAGCCATCGACTCATTTGCGGCCACGTTTTGGCCATCTCACGACGGCTTCGGCCGGTCGATGGTCATCGGCCTCATGGCTGGTGTGAGTGTACGTAGTTCAAGCTGCTGCAGCAGGAACGTGCGAGGCCATCGTCGCAACTCATGCTGTAAATTTTGCCCGGCCGTCCACGCTGATCCAGTCAAGGGCCCGCGTCGACGAACGCTGCTAACTCCCACGACATCAGCCGATCGAACGGTAGCAGATTCTTGAACTTTGATACATTGCAAACTGCCTATGACGGGGGACTGTACAGAACTCGATATCCACATCTATGTGCGTCCGCCTGCGCTGTAATACCTCACGATGCATTGGGTGGCTTCCAATTCAACCTCCTTCCGACATCATAGATATCCTCGAGCACATCCTCCAACCTGCCGCTCTTCTTGAACACCTCGTACAGCCTGAACAGCCTAAGAGCCGCTAGCGCATCCTCGATGGAGTCGTGGCCGCCCTCTACCGCGATCGACCCGGCACCAGCGGCAGACTGGGCGACGTTTTCCACTGCCTCCTTTCCCTCCTTCCCCTCTGCGCTCGCTTGCGACTGCTGCTCGCGTGCGGTGATCTGGTTGTTCGCCTGCGCGCCTGACTGAATGTCGACTTTGAGCAGGAACCACGATAAGAACCTCAGACTAAGCCTTCTCGGGTGGTTCGGCGAATGGTACAGATCGACAGTATCGATCACCTGGTTGGCGGGGACGAAGATGTTAATGATCCTGAAATCTTTCTTGAGTCCATGTCCGATGAAGATGCACCCGCGATCCACCAGCAGCCGCAGCTTCTTGTACGCTTCTTTGAGCGGCACCACTGTATGCCTCGACGTCTTTGGATCTAAATCGCCAGGGAGGATGCCGGAGAACTTGGTGAGATAGTCAACCACCTCTTCCGGCGTGTGGATATGGTCGTCGATAAACGCCTCGCCCTCCTTCTCTCCTTGTCCGCGCACGACCGAGACGCGCGCAAGCGACAGCCGCGTCGGCCGGATCACCGAGCGTGTACCGTCCGAGCGGATCTCGAGCTCCTCCTGATTAAGCGCGACGAACTCGGCATCAATCGCCACCAATGTCCCCGGCCCTGGCAGCTCTTCTTCGGACAGGAGCGTGTGACGGATCCGCTTGGGATCACGGTTGAGCGAGAGGTTGAAGTCGCGACAGAGGATGGTCGGGTCGATCGACGTGCGTCCTTGACGAAGTTCGGCAATCGATAGTGGTTCCATATCTTCCCTCTCCCACATGAGCACCGACGGCATCTTCCACGCGTTTTGGAACCCGAGCGCCTCGTTCTCCGACACGTTGCGAACCAAAAAGTCGTTGAATAGATACCACGGGCCTAGCTGCGCCGCTTTCGCCTTGGCGCTCTTCTTGCTCGACGACGGCGCAGCCCCGCCGCTGGCACCGGCGTTGGCCATTTTCGGCGTGGTAGCCGCGGTGGCACTGTCACCAGCAGTGGTGGAAGAAGCGGATGATTCGGCCTCGGGCACACGCACGATGGCACACAGATGCGGCTGCTCCTTGTCTGCCGAGATCTGCACCACCATGGAGCGCAGCTTGTAGATCGCGAGGCGTCCACCGAGCGTAGCTTTGGCCTTGTCCACATCCGTCTGCGTGTGGATCGGCAGCACGCGCACGTCGTCGCCATAAACGCCGATCGCGATGCGCGGAGGGAGGTAGTTGCGCCTGCCCTCTTCAGCTTGTGTGTCAGCGCGCGGACCAGTGGGCAGAGCAGGACCTCCGCGGCGGTTACCTTGCATGCCCATGTACGGCATCTTGCCGTACTGCTGCTGATGCATGTGGCCGTGTGTAGCCGCAGGGCCAGTCGGCGGCGGCTGGTGGCTGCTCTGATTGCTATCCAGCCAGAAGTGGAGGTGCTCGGGCACCTGGATGGCAGCGTTGACCGAGAGGACTCGAGGGAGCTCTGCAGTGGACGGCAGGACGCGTCGGGTCCTGAACATGGCAGTGAACTGACAAGCTCGGCACGGCGCCCTGTTCTGCACTTCGCGCACGAGCGATGCACGCAGCACCGACGCAAAGTCGGCCGACGGCACCGGCTCGTTCGACATGGGTCGACGAGGGTAGATCAAGTCCACCGAGAGAAGCGGGCTACTGCGGTTGGACTCGCGTCCACAGTGGATGCAAACCGTCTTGGTGACCGTGTTGAGCGCGAATAGCTTGGCCACTGCCGAACTGGCCGGCGACGGCACTGCATCAGCTGGCATTGCAGATGTGGGAGATGACGGATCCGATGGCAACCTGCGACCGGCATTGCCACCTCCTCGATTGCCGCTCATGGGAGGGCCGAGACCTGGAGGTGCCCCCGTAGTCGAGACCCGAGCTGGAGCTATCCCTGCGCCCGACGCGTTGCTCGCAGAAGAGCCGCCCTGCGCTTCGTGCGCGGTGCAGTCTAGCACAAATCGGTTAAGCGTCTGGACTAGCTGGCTGTAGACGATTTCACTCTTTCCTCCTCCCGAGCCACTCGTCGTGAGACTGTCTTCTTCCATCAAACCGAGGCTAGCGGCCTTGTGGCTGTTGCCGAACGCACGCAGGAAGTTGGTCGCCTGACAGTTGGCGCCTTTTGCGTCCTCGAGCATACGGAAGAGGAAGCCTGCTTCACAGAGCAAGCAGTTCTCGCGTGGGCAGTTTTGGAGCAAATGCGCCTTGGCAGTCTCGCGGAACGGTGCCAGGTAGTGGAGCGCTTGCAGATACGAGTTGGCGTACGAGTTCTGAATGTGGGTCTCAAGACCGCTGTACTGGGTCTTGTTGTAGAAGTCAAAGTCGAAGTCCTCGACACCGAAGCGCGAGTATTGAATGGTCTTGAGGCGGTAGTAGGAAGGCATTTGGCCCTTTGCGAGCATGGTTTCGGCCGTCTCGACGTCTTCTTGCCCTTCCTCCTCGTCCGAGGCATCACTGTCGTCGGAATCGTCGTCCGAGTCGTCCTCGGCACCAGATGCATCGTCTGCGTTCTTTCGACGATTCGTTGACTCTTCGGTCATGCCATCTGCCTTTGCTGCCAGCTTTGAGCCCGGTGCAGCACTCACACCGTCTGATACCGTGCTACGCTCGAGGCGTGAGTCGGTGGAAGTCGTCACACTGTCCAAGCCAGCCTCTGCTCTCCTCTTTTCGGCCTTCCTCTTCTTCTTATCAGCCGGAGTAAGACCTGCGGCGGCTGCAGCGGCGGCCTTTTTGCTCTGTTCCTTCTCCTTTTCACTGCGGAAGAGGGGGATACCGATCTTCTTCCTATCCTCTGGCCTATGCAATGCACTTGCCCTGATACCTCCCGGGCCTTTGCCAGAAACGACGTTTCTCTTACCCCTCAGATGCGGCGGCAGGCTTGCATACCCAAGGTAGTCGACCGTCTTGAGGTTGTTGAGCACGGCAGGATCGATCTTGGATGGCGGGTTGAAGAGCGGCGATGCTTCCGAGACGTACTGGTCGTAGTCAAAGTAAGAAAGCAGCTTTTCGTTATAGTGGGGCATGCCGATGGAGGAGAGGGGCGTTTCTGTGGACCAATTGACGAAGGGAGTGGGTTCTGCCATATCTGGGAACTCTAGTGCGGAGGAGTTGAAAGTGTTGAAGCGGAGATTGGAGGTGTCGGAGGAGCTGCTCCAGAGACGGACGCTTCCATCTGCCTCTCCAAAGGCGATATAGTTGGCAGATGGCGAGATGGCCATGGATGTTGTGAATGAGGTAGCATTGGTGTAGAAGAAGCGGCCTTCACCTGGCATGCCAATATCGACGATCTGGAACTGGCCTTGCGGGGCAGAGACGATTACGGTGGACGAGAGTTTGGGGTGAATGGCGAGCATGGATGGCCCGCCCGGTGCAGCAAATGGGATGGGAACGAGAGCACGCATGGTTCGAAGGTCATGGACCTTGATGAGAGGCTCTGGAACTGGATGGCCTTGACGGACAGTCCAACCTACCGAGTAGAGGATGTGACTATCTGCCTGAACATCGACGAGACCACCTGGATGGGCATGAAGCCTGTGCTCGACCTTGAGCGTTCGAGGATCGCGGAGCTGGACGTGACCGTTGACGGTGCCGGCGCATACAAAGCGGCCGCTCTTGCGGACATGAACGATGGGCGCTTCAGATGGCACAGTGCGCACGACGGCACCGGTGCTGTTGTTGACGGTCAGGATGAGGTCGTTATCGTTATCGATCTCTCCTGTATTGGCTGCGGATTGGGAGAGGCCTGCGGCGATGATATCGGACGATGCGGCAAGCGGAGATGCGCACATGGAGACCAAGCTCATAGCACTGGTGGCCATATCTTGTGTCAGGCTCGTCCATTTCGCCAATCCGCGACGCTGAGAGCACTTGATGCCGTTGTCGCCAATGGAGAAGATATGCCTCTCGTCGGCCAAGATACCCTTTGTGGGTGAAGGTCTGGTGGGGAGACCGTGTGCAGCGTATGAAGTGTATCTGGAGAGTTGTGAGGAGTAGAGGGAAGAGACGGTGCCGAAGGAAGTGCCTTGCCAGAGGAGCTCGCTGTATGGATCAAAGCTGAGGGCTGTGACGGCTGGGGGCATGCCCATGGGCCCGTTGGGGTTGGCATAGTGGGCATGCTCGCTCCAGTCGGCCATGTTGGGCTGAGGTGGTGCCTAGACAGGCGAGGTGATTGCAATCGCGAAGAGACCTAGGGGGAGGCGAAGCGATGTTGATCCAAGTGAGCGTCGTCGAGAGCGAGGAGCATTGCTACTAGTGATGGGATGACGGGTTGGTCCGAGGTTACGAGATACGAAGCTGTCGGCACGTGGACGCGCTCAAGATATGGTGAGACGCGCAGCAAGCCGTTCAGTCACGCGTTGATGTTGGCTGTTTGAGCTATGTCAACGCGGTGACAAGTCTATAGAAAGCCGTCTGGCTGTTTGCGGTCTAGGATGCGGAGAAGACGAGTAGCGTTGAGACAAGTGAATGCGGCGACAAGTGTCAGGACGAACGGACCCTTTTGGAACCCGGCCGTCTGTGCTGCTGTTGGACGAGGGCGTAAAGGGCCCCTCTCTCTCCACTCTTTCTTGTTTCGCGCCAATCGTTAGAGAACAAGCGCGGCCTAACAAGCTTGACTCAAAAAGCCAAGAATCCACACACGTGCGGATTTTCTGAAAAGAAATGTCAACGCGAGCGACCCAAAAGCACAAAGCAACACACACTCAGCGTTTGCTCCCTGTCTGTGCGTTGTGTCTGTGTCCTTATAGAGAGTGCACTGCCATGTCAACCCAAGCGAAAGCAACCGCAGAAAAAATGACGACCATGATCAGCCACTCATTCAGCCACGCACCTTGCACCGTGCATTCTTCTTTTGCTTCACTCGCCACTGTTGCTCTTTTTTCCCTCACCACCATCACTTCGCATACACTCCTTCTTCTGTGGATAGGTCGCAAACACTTTCATGCCTGGTACGATCCCTGCGATTACAGACCCTGCCCTTGTCGACGCTACCCAAGACACTACTTGGCGAGCGACCCTCGCGCCGATCACCGCAACCGACCCGCACGTCAAGGATCCTCAAGCGCCCTCGCTCATCACTCCCGTCCCTTACTCGCATCCTACCTCGGGCGTTGCTAGCAAAGGCGCTACGCAAAGGCGCTACGCAACTCACCACCAACTCTTCATTCACTTCCTCCCTAGCCCCCTCGAACCTCGCTGCCAACATGACGTCCAAACAAGCCGCGGGCGTTCGACAGCGCAAAGGCAAAGCTTCAACTCAAAAGGACCAAGAGCACAAAGAGTTGCTCAAATTCATCGAGACCGATGGCCATTTTAGTCTGGTGCGCAACTTCCACCTTGCGGATGCGTTTACGCTGATGAATGCGTTCTGCGGCGCACAATCCCTCTTCGCATCCGCCCGCTATCTCATCACTTCTGATCCCAAACATGCGTGGTTGGCGCTGTGGTTTCCGCTCTTCGGCGCCATCTTCGACCTGCTCGACGGCAAGGTGGCGAGATGGCGCAAATCGTCCTCGATGCTCGGACAGGAGTTGGACTCGCTCGCCGACTCGCTCTCGTTCGGCGCCGCGCCCGCATTCGCAGCGTACGCGCTGGGGCTGAGGGGTGGGTTGGACAGTTTGATTTTAACAATGTTTGTGTGTGCAGGAGTCGCAAGATTGGCGAGGTTTAATGTGACTGCGGCGTCGATCCCGCACGACGCGTCCGGTAAGGCAAGGTATTTCGAGGGTCTTCCTATCCCCTCCTCCCTCGTCCTCGTGGGCGGGATGGCAGTCTGTCTGTTGACGGGCCGCATTGAGCCAGGAGGACTGCCGATCGCGCTCGCAAAGGAACGAGGCTACATCTCGTCCAAAGGACTCACATTCACCGGCTCGCTCAGAGAATACCTTCCCGATTCGTTCAGTGGCAAAGGTGTGCCCCTCGGAACATTCACCATCGATCTCTCGCACTATGTCGCCAAAGTACTAGAGCTCATCCCGGGTGTGGGGGCGAGCGAGGCCAAGGAGTGGGCAGTGGCAGTGGCGAGAGTGCAGGGCCACTGGCTGGCGTTCCTCTGGCTCGCCTGGGCTACTGCAATGGTCTCTAAGACTCTCCGCGTGCCTAAACCTTAACTTCACATTAGCATAACACACACGAACAAAGAGAATGACAATCATATAAAATTACGATCGAGTGAGTGGTAGCCCAAGCTGTCCGTGCTGGAATGCGTCTTCGGGGTAGAAGAACGCCTGCACCTGTCTGCCTTCGAACCACCTTGCGTCTAGCGCACGCACAGCTTTGTAGCTGCCGGCGTGGCCGGTGAACTTTACAAACACCCTCACCTCTTCCTCCCGGTGGAGGTGGGTGAGCACTCTCTCGACATACCCGAACTTGTTGCACTCAGTTGCGACGTCTTGTACTAGCTCCTCTTTCTCCGCAGGATCCAGGATGTCTTGGGGTTGCGCCAAATTCAGCAGTGCGACGATCGGCGATGTGGGCCCGAATCTTGAGTCGTCCGAGGCAACGGGGTGGTTAGGGTCAACGATGGTCCCGCGTCCCTTATTCGATCCGGACTGGATGGCGGTGAGAGGGGCAGTGATGCCTTTATTTCCCTCAGCGCCGAGCCCGGTGCCGGGGGTGAAGCCTTGCGAGCGCATTAGCCGTTCTGCAAACGTCGATGCGTCTCCGCCCTCCATCACTTCTTTTGACTGCGAGGCGGCTAGGCGCGCGGCGATTGCGGCAGCCGCACTCTGTCGGCTCGCCAGATCCGACGCCAACGGCGGCCGAGGTGGAGGCGGCCCAGGCGGTGGCGGGTGAGCTTGCGATAGTGCGAGTCGACGTTGGTACGCTTCTTCCCCTGTCGAGGCGTGAGTGAGCGCGAGGCGGCGTTGGTAGGCTTCTTCGCCTGTCTGCGGCATCGGCGCCGGCGGAGGCGGGGGAGGGGGTTGCTGTTCTTCACTCCATTGCTTTCCCGGTGGCTCTGGAGGTGGATATCTGTCAGATCGTTCCATCTCCCTGTCCTGATGCTCGAGCTCCGGTTCGGGCTCATCTTCATACCAGCCCTCATCCTCCTCCTCTTCCCCATAGTAGTCATCCTGCTGCTGACGCTCTTGCTGCCACTTGCGATACTCGAGCTCGGCGCTGCGCCGTTGGTAGACCATGTGCTTGTACGCCATGTAGTCGTTCGGTATCCTAGGGTCATAATCTGCATTCATATCCGGTCCTGCAGGCGGTGAGTTGCCCCTTTTCCTCTTCTTCTGTTATCATCACCATACCAATTTGATACAATCAGCACTTTTCATCCCTCACAAGCCCCTCGGATCTGGTATGTACTCACTCTGCGCCGATTCGCCTTCTTCCCGGCACTCGTAGCTAGGAAGCCGTTGACATCCTCGTCGTCGGCTTCGTCGTAGTATTCCTCTTCCTGGTTCCAAGGCTGGCGCGATTGGCGGATGAGTTGCTTCTCGCGCTCGATCTCTTTCTCAGGGAGCGTCGTGGGTGGGGGTGCGAGGACGGGGCGTTTCTCGAGTTCGGCGATGATCGCTTCGTCGTCCGCATGTGTTGCTGGGACCGAGAGCGCGGTCAGGTTCAAGTCGGCTGTGTCTGCAGCTGTCAATAGTTTAGGCGTGGCTTCCGACACAGTCCGTGACGCTGTGTCTGAGCTAGCAAGATCGGGAGGAGCATCAATGAGACTCTTCGGCGCGACACCTGGCGCACGGCTGATGCTGCCCTTCGGCGGCGCCTCTTGGTCTTCTGTACTCGAGGCAGCGGGGGGAGCGAAGGAGGCAACAAACGCTGCATTGGGTCGAGCTTTCGGTTTAGCCGCAGCCGCTGTTCTCCGTGGAGCGAATCTGAGCGCGGCAGACCAGCCTGCGTTCGCATCAATATCATTATCGAGGTCGAGTTTGGTGTGATAGGTTGGAGAAGATCAAGGGGCAAAAGTCAGTGAGCACAGCTGATCACATTCTGACAGGGCGTTGGTTCGCAGCCTCGTGTGCGTTCCACGATACCTTGGGGATTGCTCAGCCACATGGTATACGAGCGTGCCATGAGGAGACAAACGAACAAGCAGCTGCAGTGGTGGCGCTCGGAAGTGTACCTGAAGACTTGTTGGGTGTGTCACTGCCAGCAGCAGCAGCAGCAGGTGGTTGGGACGAGCTGCTGGGCTCGGTAGGGGTGGAGGAGGATTCCGACGGTTTCGAATCGTTGCGAGGCTCCTGGGTATCAAAGATGCCAGAGTAGAGCGAGGCGCCTCGGAAAGCATCCTTCGCCGGCGGCATCTTGTGGCATGTGAGAGCTCAACGGCTCGTGCGATCAAGGAGTGTGTATCATAGATGGTGGTGGTCGCCCGTTTGAGCGTGGGCAGGACTTGTACGACTCTTGACGGTTCAGGGTTCATTCGTTTCACGCCTTCGGAAGACGGCTTAAAACGGACTGTAAAGATTTCCGGCTAAAGCGCACGCACCATCGAATCTCATTTGAACGCTTGCTTCATCATTGCCCCCCTATCACACACATACACCATCTTGTCATTCGTCTGGAAGCACGAGGCACGAGCATGCAAGCTACGGCATCTGGCTCGCGCCTAGCCCCAACATCGACAGCGGCAGCAACAACTTCGAAAGAGCCAACCACATCTTCGCTCTTACTCTCGACCCTGGACGCATACTCGGAGCTCACCAAACAGCTGTTCACGTCGATCGAGAGTCCGTCTACACTCAAAGCACGCTCAATAACGGACGCACATGCAGACAAAGCCTGGAACGTCGCCGACATCACAGGCATCCTCTCTGCGCTCACCGAGGTGGACCAACTCTTTTCATCTCGCATCCAGCTTGCGCACCAGCACGCGCTCAACCAGGCGCGGATCGACGAGCTGGAATCCAAAGCAAGGCGACGCGATAGGGAGACGAGACAGGCCATCTTGGAGTTGAGCAAGATCAACAGCGAGCTCGCCGAGATCGCGGCGTTGAGCGAGGACGAACTCGGGTCGATTGAGAGGGCCGAGAAGCAGCCGATTGGACACAATACCTTGTTGGCATATGCGCAGCGGCTGTCGAGGTACACTTCGGCTCCGCCAGGGTACAAGTTGCCCCAACTCGCGGCTGCGCGGAAATCGGAGGGTGAGGCTGGCGCAAAGACGGAGGAGGGGGGAGAGGGGGAGATTTCTCTGGGTGCGGATTACAATCAGTACGCGCAGCGGGCAGCAGCGTATTACGATCCAGCGATACCGTCAATGCCGCAAGAAATGCCGTTCCCGTCCGATGCCATGATGCGACAGGGGATTCTCAACAGCCAGGCAATGCTCGATGGAGCCGCACCAGCAGAGATGCCAGCAGGAGGGGAAGAGGCGATGATTGAGGATGCAGACGAACTGCCTCAGCCAGACTTTGCAGCGTCATACTCTCATTTGAGAGAGCAGCAAAGGGGACAGGAGGAGGACGAAGATGCGTTCGATCTCGATCTCAACTAGTCGAGGTGGCTGCTGCTGGGTCGTTCGCTATATACCATTCATGTCGCTGGCTGGTCGGATTGGTTCCAGCTCTCTTGCTCAAAGCACCATGCTATTTCATATACTGCAATCTGTACTTGTACCTTACACGTAGTCTTGTTGATCCCAAGCCCACGTCTAGCTGATACACAACCTGCTGCCAGTGATGATTGAACTGTTGCTGCGAGGCAATCTGTGGATGATGGCATCATATCGTCGAAGATCCAGGCGATGTTAAGCCGATGCCAATTCAGCTGCTAGTCCAAACAAAAATCCTTGTGTCTACGTGCGAGAAAATTGTAGCTTGTAGAGCAAAGCACGTGACTTGATTCGATTTTTCGCCACGGATGGCCCAATTCCCAGGCACTACAGCAGTGTGAATCCAGCGAGAAATCGTCCTCTGAGCAGCAGACGGAGGAAGGAAGGAAGGAAGAAATTCTGGTTCTCGTTTTGGCTGAGCACGTTGGAGCGCCGTTCGAAGCCAAGCAAAGATGACGGCCGCTCGCTGCTCACTCCTTCCTTCTTCTCCTTACGGTTTCAAGCAGTAAGTATTCTGACCCCTTGGTCGTGAACACACTCATCGTCGTCGATAGTGTGGAGCATCATCGCGCACATTCACCCGTTACAGGCCTCAAGCATTGGCAACGGATTGATGTGCTGCGAGTGCTGCTGCGACTCTGATATCCTGGTCTCATAGAAAAGCAAATTCTGATCCCCCCCCCCTCTTCTTTCTACACCGCCAACCCATCACAGAGGACACTACTTATACTGGTTAGCAAAGCCGTGATCAAGATGCAGATCTTTGTAAAGACCCTTACGGGTAAGACCATCACCCTTGAGGTGGAGTCTTCGGACACCATCGACAATGTCAAGGCCAAGATCCAGGACAAGGAGGGCATCCCTCCTGACCAGCAGCGCCTTATCTTCGCCGGTAAGCAGCTCGAGGATGGCCGCACCCTTTCGGACTACAACATCCAGAAGGAGTCGACCCTTCACCTCGTGCTTCGCCTGCGTGGTGGTGCCAAGAAGAGGAAGAAGAAGGTCTACACCACCCCCAAGCGCATCCCCCACAAGCGCAAGAAGGTCAAGATGTCCATCCTCAAGTACTACAAGGTCGACGGCGATGGCAACATCAAGCGCCTCCGCCGTGAGTGCCCCAGCCCCGAGTGCGGCGCTGGTATCTTCATGTCTTGGCACAAGAACCGTCAGTACTGCGGTAAGTGCAAGCTCACCTTCATGTTCGAGGAGGGCACCAAGCCCCCCCAGGCTTAAAGAGCTTGCATACGAAGCAGTCTAGTGTCGGTAGCACTATCTTCAACAAATCCATGTCGAGGTCAATAACGACCTTTTGACCGTTTCCATTTAGTCCCACAAACATGTTCAAGTCGCCTTCCTCCCTAGTTGATGTCCTCAGTTAGAGTTGAGTGCACTTGCTCAATCGGTAATGCTCAGATTGTCGTTCTGCATGGTATACTATTCCTAGACTGTGATTGTCTGTGCGAGATTGGTATCGTATACATTGAGATCCGAAACAACGCTGTGTATGTTCCTAAATCTAGTACCCGCCATCATCACCGCGCGAGAACTGAGCCGTCTGCCGCCTCTGGTTATCCTCGAGCTTGGGGCAATCTCTAATGCTGTGGCCCAGACCACCACACACTGGGCAGCTGCTGAGTTTGCCGCCGGCTGCCATCCTCGGATCTTCGATCGCCGCGAGGAACGGCGGGATCCTCTGTTTGGCCTCCATCAGCAAATACTTGAGATCGAGCAGCGTCTGCTTCTGCGTATTCGCATTAACAAATGTTGTCGCGATACCCGTCTTCCCACTACGACCCGTACGTCCGATCTGGTGGACGTAGTCCTCGATCTCTTTGGGCATGGTGTAGTTGATCACATGCTGGATCTCATTAAAATCCAATCCCTTTGACGCGACGCCCGAGGCGACCATGACGTCTTTCTGGCCAGACTTGAATGCGCGGATGGCGTATTCGCGCTCGTCCTGCGTCTTGGACCCGTGGATCGCTACCGCCTCTATACCCTTCAGCAGGAGGTACTCCTGGATATCGTCGACTTCGTTCTTGTTATCGCTGAAAATGATCACTGGCGGTGCGGTTTTCTGGAGGCATTCGAGGAGGTAGACCATCTTGGCTTCCTGCTTGACGTACTCGACCTCCTGGATGATATCGAGCGACGCGGCGCCGGCTCGTCCGACGTTGATGATGACGGGCCGGATGAGCGATTGCTCGGCAAAGTCTTGGATCTTCTTAGGCATGGTAGCCGAGAAGAGGAGCGTCTGGCGCTGCTGCTTGAAGAACCCCATGATGTTGCGGACGTCTTCTTCGAAACCCATGTCGATCATGCGGTCGGCTTCGTCGAGGCAGAGGTACTTGCAGCTGTCGAGCGTGAACTTTTTCTTGGTCAGCATGTCCTGCAAGCGACCAGGGGTAGCAACGACAATGTGGAAGCCTTTCGACATGGTATGGTGCTGCTCGGCCATGCTGATACCACCAATGCAAAGGAGGACGCCAATCTGGGGGTATCCGCCTTGGACGAGGGCTTCAGCAATTCCCTTGATCGATTCGTAGGTCTGGCGTGCGAGTTCGCGCGAGGGACAGACAATCATACCGACAGGACCCTCGCCACGAGCGAAAGGCAGCCTCTTCTCCTCCTCAGCGGCAAGCATGATAATCGGCAGAGAGAAGGCAAGCGTTTTGCCTGAACCAGTGAAAGCGATGCCTATCATGTCGCGACCTGAGAAGGCTGTTGGTAACCCCTGCATTTGAATCGGTGAAGGCTTGACGATCTTCTTTTGTGTCTTGAGGTATTCGATGACGCACTCGGGCACCTTCATGTCGCGGAAATTGGTGATGACCGGTGGCACATTGACGCCATCTGCCAGAATGTGATTCTTGTCTCGCAACTTGTCATTCTCCTCTTGTGAGCGACTGCGGATGTAGGAAGGTGGTGTCCATGACGTTTTGAGCGGTTCTGTGTACTGGATGCCTTTAGCCAACTCTAGATCACTCGCGAGCTTTCTGCGTGCTGCATGTGCTTGCAAGATTTTACGTTCCTCTTCGGCCTCGATCTCGGCCTGTGTCTTTTCGCCTTGTTCTGCCAGCTTTTTCTCCTTGAGTATCCTGGCTTCGTCCAAGAGTGAACGTTGTAGGCGTTGTGGTGCTTGCTGTTGCTCATCCTGAGCGTCTGCTTCGTCTTGTGCATCGTTGCTTGTACCTGCTATGCTTGAGCTGCCACCGCAAACACGCGACTGGATCTGCTGTAGTTGCTGCAGACGGCGCTGCTTGAGTGGCACAAAGGTTGAAGAGGAAGAGCAAGGGTCGTCCTGCTCTTCGTCATCCGAATAGCTGTATCGAGGACGGTCGTCTTGAGACTGTTGGAGCATGCGTCTCCGCTTGAGTGCCTGGACGGCAGACATGGATGCGCCCGCATCCGCATTGGTATGCTCCGCTGTTGGTGCCATTGTGTGTGATTCTGATAGATGCTTCAACGTTGGAAGGTGGAGAAAGCGTTGAGCTGCAGGATTTTGGGTCAAAAAGGCTCCGATACCCGAATTATGGCTGAGTCGGTGCCAAAAGTGCCCGATTACGTCGATTTAGCGAGAAAAAAAGAAAGATCAACGCTCTTTTGTCGTGTGCGTTGGAGTGACTGTGTCCTTGTCGAAATGCCTTGTAACATTGTCACACACCTCTTTCCTACTCATCATCACCATCCCTGCGCTCAGCAGGCCGCAACTTCGCAACTTCGGAACGGCTTGAGGAGCCAGGCTAAAATCATCATCGAGAAGCAGGTGTGTCTCCAAGCGGACCTCATCACTTTGGCGTTCATCTCGCACCCACCATCTTATCATCTTAGGATCGTGTTATACCTATCACAACCAAGGCTCATTCTCAAAACATCCATTGACTCAGCCAGTCGTCTCAACCCGTCTCATACTCATTTTTATCGCTTCGCATCTGGCATCGCATCCGCACAACATACCCCGCATGTCGGCATCATCATAGCATCCAAAATTCGCACGCCATCATGGAAGACGAGGACACTTGTCGTATTTGTCGCAGCGGGCCCGAGCCCGGCTCGCCTCTCTACTATCCATGCAAGTGCACAGGCTCGATTCGCTATTGCCACCAGGACTGCTTGGTGGAATGGCTTCAGCACTCGAGGAAAAAGTATTGCGAACTATGCAATCATCCTTTCATCTTTCACAAAAAGTATCGCAGCGACATGCCTGCTGATGGCAAGCTGCCACGCTATCTCTATGTTCGTCACCTAATCATAAGAGCGGGTCAGCTCACTCAACTCACTGCAAGGGCATTGCTCGTCGGCTTCATATGGCTTGCATTATTGCCATGGATCAACATCAATGTCTGGCGCTTCATGCTCTGGTCCATCGACGTCGCTACTTGGATGGGCGTCCCCGGCTCGGAGCCTCCATTCGATCTCAATGCTCCGCCAGCATCCAATGCAACTTCATCTGTTGCGGCTTACAACTCAACTGCCCCCGTGCAATCGTCCGTCAAGTTTTCGGCATCCTTTTCGCGCACACGCAACGGTACTGTCTTCCAAGCAGGCACACTCGGTCGCATTCCCATCACCACTGAGGCTATCAAGAGCGCTGTTCACGCTTTCGTCAAGAAGCTCGCCAACGACTGCTTCCATGGCCAAATACTCAGCTGTGTCATTGTCATCTTCTTTGTCGGCGTCTTTCTCCTGCGCGAATGGATCCTCCAGAACATTCCCCAGAACTTTGACGTTCAGCCCAATCTCGACGGCGTTCCAGCAGTGCAGCAACCAGCTGATCCTGCCGCACCCGTGCAGCCACAACAAGCCGGACAGGACCAGCTGCGAGCAATCTTCGAGCAGAGGCGCGAACAGATCGAGCAGCTTCTCGCCAGACTTCCCGAGTTTGAGGATGACCTACAACAACCAATAGCGCCACCTGACCACGATGCGCAACCACAAGGCGATGCGCACGAACTCGATCTCGATCCCGAGACGCAGCGTCAACGAGCGAGGCAAGCACGCATGCGCCGCCTCCAGCAGGCTGTTGCTGGTTTGGATGAGCCTGCCGACGGAGTCGATTCAACCACAAGCCAGGTGACCGACGAGGCAGCACAAGATCCAGAAGAAGAGGGGAACCAGGGCCCACAACCAGAGGCTCAACCGTCGTCGTCACAAGATTTGCAGCAAAGGCTCGGATGGTCCGTCCAGGAATCACAATTTGACAATCCAGAGGATCAACACGCAGCAACATACTCTGACCAGGAGCACGCAGGGCCCAGCATTAGTCGCTCGGGCTCAGCACTTCAGACGCAGCCAGAAGCATCAAGCTCTTCGCAACCAGATGCAGCAACATCATCGACTGCGTCAGCCATACCCGCGGAGCCGGAACAAAACCAGACTGAGCCCGAGGACGCCCCGGCAGAATCCACCGAATCACACCAACAAGCAACAACAACTGCAGTAGCACCGCCAGCTCCAACACCAGCAGATCAGCAAGATGATGAGAACCAGACTGTCCAAGCTGGCAATGACGAAGAAGCTGCAGACGACAACCAAGAGGCATGGGAAGATGAGTCGGACGACGCAAATGCCGGCGCTGGGGCAGGACCCGAAGCTGAGGCTGGGGCTGCCCACCAAGCCGCCCTCCGCGCCGCCGCCGCAGCAGCCTTCCCACCGCCTATCGCTGCGCACATGGATGATGAGATCGAGATTGGTGTTGCCGCTGCTGCTGACCCCGACGATCCCGAAGCCGAGATTGGCCTCGCCGAGGAAATGGACGGCATTCTCGAGGCTATCGGCATGCGCGGCCCGCTTTTCGGCATTGTCCAGAACCTCTTCCTTATGATCTTCCTATGCGCCTTTGTCATGCTCGCCTTCGTCATGGTGCCCTACATCGTCGGCAGGGCGCTTGGCTCAGGGCCTGGACTCATCAGGCTGCTTGCATTGCCAGTCAAGCTGCTGCGCTACGTGACGGATCCAGTCTTCGATGCGCTGATCGCGTTGGGTGCAAACAAGGTCTGGCCGACTATCGCAAAGGCAGTGGGCATGGGCGCAACTCAAGTTTCAGACAAAGCCTCGCCTCTTGCATCGACGGCTGCAGGTGGCGCTGTGGGAGGCTGGATGCAAAAGGTCCTGCCAAGTCTCGTCAGCAGCACTGCAACCAACAGCACAAAGGCGGTGTCTCAACAGACGGAAGCGTCGAGGATGAGCACGACGGCGGCCATGCTCGTGCGCCTACTCCCCACCACAATCACCACCTCGTCACAGTGGAAGGCTGTTAGCGACTCATTCGACATTGCACTCGCCACAGGCTTGCAGGGCACACTCGAGCGCGCATTGGAATCCATTGCTTCCATCTTCACGAAGCTCGACGAACACCGGATTGGAAACACCTCTACAGATCGTGCGTACTGCGTTGCATTCGGGCATGCCTACTGGCTGCTTGTGCTGTTCGTGCACTCCCGAGTGTCGGCACCAGATCTTTCGCGGCCATCATCGGCACTCAAGTCGTTCATCGACCAGCACGTGCTGATCATCAAGGCGATTTCGTTCATCTTTATCGAGCTGTTCGTCTTCCCCTTCGGCTGTGGCCTCCTGCTCGACATCTGCACCATGCCGTTCCTCGAACACGCCTCATTGCTCGCTTGGCCCGCCAAAGCGCGCACTACGCCCATCTCGTTCGCCTTCACACGCTGGATGGGCGGGACCATCTACATGTTCGTCTTCGCCCAGTACGTGAGCGCGACGCGCAAGATCCTGCGCCCCGGCGTACTCTGTTGGATCCGAGACCCCAACGATCCCAACTTCCACCCTATCCGCGAGATCCTCGACAAAAAGAGCTGGACGCAGCTGCGCAAGATCGGCGCGAGCGCCGTCATGTATGCTGCCATCCTGGTGGCGAGTGTCGGCGTCAACACGTATTTCCTGCGCTATGCAGTGAGGTGGGCGGGAGTGCTGCCGTTGAGGTGGAAGCCGTTTGAGCCGCTGACCGAGGTGCCCGTGGATTTGGTGCTGGTGCATTTCGCGCTCCCGTGGGCGACGCAGAGGGTGGATCCGGACAAGATTTCCGAAAAGTGGCTCTCGGCGTGGTGGAAGACGGCGTCGCGCGCGCTCAGGCTGAGCACGTACATGATCGGCGGCGAGTTCAAGGAGGAACAGCGCACGGTGAAGGGGCAAAGTGCGATCGCTGCCACGTGGAATGCACTGCTTGGTCGCAAGGTGGAAGACGACGGGGAGGAGGATTTGGTCGAGGATGGTGGACTGTGCAGGGTGCCGGGAGATGACAAGGCAATCACGTCGGGACCTCTGATCATCCCGCTCAACCCTGACGGTAGCGCAACGACCGAGCGCATGGAAGAGGCTATCGCGGCGCAAGAGAAAGACGCGCTCAAACACACGCCCAAACCCACGTACACCAACCTCTACTTGCCGTCGCGCTATCGCACCCGCATCACCATCCTGCTAACCACGCTCTGGCTCTCGCACTGCGCACTATTCTGCCTTGGCCTCTCCATTCCTCTCCTCCTCGGCCGTTTCGTGGTGAGGAGAGAGGTGCACGATGTGTACGCCTTCGCCGTGGGGCTGATCCTGATCATGGTGGTCGGGAGAGTTGTGGGGACGGTGCGCAAGATGTGGATGCGCCGCGTGCGCCGCGCCAAGTTTTACCGCACCACGCCGGGCAAGTACATGGTAGTGCACACCGCAGTCAAGGTCAAGCGTGTCCTCAAAGCCGTCCTCCTCCTTGTGGGACTAGGCGGAGTAGTGCCTATGACGGTCGGGCTGCTTGTGGAGAGCTACGTCCTGGTGCCGCTGCGCTACCGCTCGTCGGAGCTGCCCGTGGTGGATCTGGGCCAGACGTGGGCGCTGGGGCTGATCGAGACGCGGCTGGCGCTCTTCACTGTCCGCTTCGTCGGCATTCCCCCCACTGGCGCAGTGAGCCGGTTCATGTCGAACGTCGACCACGTCCTCCGTGGCGGGCTATATCCTCGCCCACGCGTGGTGATCGCATGGAAACGCATCGTCCTCCCCATCCTACTCGCTGGTGTCACACTCCTGCTCGGGCCAGTGCTGATCGCGGATGCGTTGATTGAGTTCAACGTCGTCCACGCGTCGACGCGCGCGGCAGAGCAGGTGGTGCTGAGGAAAGTGTTTGGCGCGATCCAGAGCACGATGCTCGTGCTCGCCGTGCGCGCGGTGGTGCGCAGGAGGATGGAGAGCTGGACGGACTTGCTCAAGGATGAAGTCTTCCTCGAGAGTACCGAGTTGAAGAACTATGCTGAAGAGGCGGACGCAGCAGAGGATGGGGTGGGAGCGTTTGAAGCACAGGGCACACTGCCGGATGTATTGTTCCGCTGAGAGGCTAAAAGAGTGGTTTGAAGCGTTTCCTCGCGCCGACCCCAGTTTCGTGCTCGGGTTCAGTGTCTGTGTCCGACTGCGACGACGATGAGTGTGACTGTGAAAAAGGGGGTTGGTGGGCATTGGTAAGGAGGAAATCGTCCGGGTCGCCGCCGCGGCTGACGGGGGTTGGATTGACGAATGTGATTTCCGGTGGTTGCGAGGGGTCCGGTTGCGAGGGTTGGCTTTGGCTTGGGGCTGGGAAGAAGAGCGGTTGCACGTTCGGCTGTTGCTCCTCCTCCTCTCTCTGTTGTGGGCGAGGTAGAGGGGTCGACTGGTTTGGAATTGGCTCAACCCTTTGCTGCTGTGCTTGTGCTTGGGGTTGTGCGGGGGCTTCTGGCTGCGCGCCGCCGGCTCTCGTTGTGGCAATGACGACTTCGGCGACGACAGCGCCTTCTACACGCATCCTGACGAAGATCGGTTCTTCGCCTTTGCCGAAATTGACTTCGAGCACGCACCCCCACCCTTCCGCTAGCGCCACACAAGCCTTGAACTCTTTCAGCGAAAACGTGAGTCCTACATCTTCAAGCACGCTGTACTCCTTGAACTCGTCCAACGCCAGCTTCACCTCCGTATGGATCGCTTTCCTCAATCCCAACCGCGTCCCGCTCCCATTTGCGGGTGGCAACTCATCATCCTTGCTCCTTGCGATGAACGAAATGGGCGTGCATAGGAATGTGATTTCGCCGTTTCGGGAGGAGGAGAGGAAGTGATCGGTCCACTCAGCCGCAGTGGAGGCGTTGAGGCTAAAAAAGTGCGGCGGGTTCGGATCGGCTGTCGGCATCAATCCTCGTTTGGGGGAGAAGGTGAAGCTGTGTGACTTTTTAATCCCATGCGCACAATGTAAAATCACGTTGAAGCGATGTTGGGCAGAAGTGGTAGGGGAGAGGGAAAGTTCGAGCCGCTCGACGGAACGGCCGCGTGTGCGCAGGATGGTGAGGATCGGCTTGAGCGTGATCTGACATTCCACTTTCTGGTGCGGGGAAGGAGTGGTGAGGGTGAGGAAGAAGTCAGGGTCGAATGCGAAGAGGCAGAACGCCGAGTTGGTCGCGTTGATCGTCGATAGCCGCACTTGGGTGGATGAGGGGCCGGGGCGGGGGGTGCATTGGAGCCAGAATGTGTCTGAGAACTTTGAGAGGCAGTGTAAGGCGTTATAGAAAGCTGTGGAATGGATACGAGATGAGAGAAAAGTCAGAGGAGAGCTCAATGTGATGGTATTGAGATAGAAGAGGGACATGGACGTACTCTTGATGTCACTTGCAGAGATGAGTGCGTTCATCTTGCGTGTGATGAGCTTCGGGCTGCGATCATACCCTACGAGCGGAAGAGCCGCCTGAATGATACTCGAAGCACCGGGTTACCTGGTCGCCCTAGCGCCCTGTTGATGTCAGCACAGGCGTTTGCGAAGGTCAAGGTTAATGAGGGAGGAGGGAGGAGTAGGAGTGGGAGAGGATGGCTGAGTCGACACGAGGTCAAAGTGTTGGTCTCTGAAATCTTCGGCTTTGCTTTTTGTCGAGGCAAAAAGGCGCGTCGAGTCTTGCAATTCGAGTCGCGTAAATTGGCAGCCAAGAAAAGCACACTCAAGAAATCCAGGATAAAATTGGCTATAAAAAGCAAGTTGGGACCAGTTCATACACACTGACATGGTATTCAGAGCTCGCTACCATGGGAACTCGACAAGCAGTCAACAAAGTCACCAAGCGAGGCAATCACGAGCCGGGAGAATGCTGAGAGGACGATGCTTTGATTCAAATGATGGCGCTTTGAATGCGAGAACAGAACAGATTTTCTTACGTACAACAACTCGTCGCAGGCACATTGCTGCACTGCAATTGCACTTAGGCAATGTTCCAACCCAACCTCTCGCCCCAGCCACCGGTAGCAATCGCATTGGCGATCTGCTCGACATCCTTGTCACCTCGTCCACTCAGGCACACCACCAGATCCTGGTCCTTGCCCATGGTCTTGGCGATGTGGAATGCGCTCCAAAGCGCGTGGCTCGTCTCCAATGCTGGGATGATACCTTCGAGCTCGGTGCACAGCTTGAAGCCACGCAGCGCTTCCTCATCAGTAGCGACGGTGTACTCGGCACGACCGATGTCCTTGAGGTGCGAGTGCTCGGGGCCCACACCGGGGTAGTCCAACCCAGCCGAAATCGAGTGGGTCTCGGTGATCTGGCCATCGGCGTTTTGAAGGAGGTAGGTGCGGACGCCGTGGAGGACACCGGGAGTACCCTTGCTGAGAGTGGCAGAGTGACGCGCGGTGTCGATGCCGTCACCACCAGCCTCAACACCGATGAGACGGACCGACTTGTCCTGGACGAAGGGGTGGAAGATACCGATAGCGTTGGAGCCACCGCCGACACAGGCGACGACGGCATCGGGCAGCTTACCCTTCTTCTCGTGCAGCTGCTGCTTGACTTCCTTGCCGATGATCGACTGGAAGTCTCGGACAATGCTGGGGAAGGGGTGGGGGCCGATGGCAGAGCCGACAATGTAGTGTGTGTTGTGCAGGTTAGTAACCCAGTCGCGGTTCGCCTCGTTGATGGCGTCTTTGAGTGTCTTGCTTCCGTTCTCGACCGCCACAACCTTGGCTCCCAGCATCTTCATCCTGAACGCGTTCAGACTCTGTCTCCTGACATCCTCGGCACCCATGTAGACCACGCACTCGATGCCGAACTTGGCACATGCAGTGGCAGTCGCGACACCGTGCTGGCCTGCACCGGTCTCGGCGATGATCCTAGTCTTACCGAGACGACGGGCGAGCAGGATCTGACCAATGGCGTTGTTGATCTTGTGCGAGCCGGTGTGGTTGAGGTCCTCGCGCTTGAACCAGATCTGCGCACCACCAGCGGACTGAGTCATGCGGTCGGCCGGGTAGAGTTCCGAGGGTCGGCCGATGTACTCGTAGTAGCTCTCAAACTCTTTCCAGAACTCAGGGTCCTTGAGCGCATCGAGGTATGCCTTTTCGAGCTCCTGGTGGGCGTCGAAGAGAGCCTCGGGGATGTACTGTCCACCGAACTTGCCGAAGCGGGGCGGGCGCACCTTGCCTTGCTCATCGACGATGGTATCGAGACCGGGGACGGGCGCACGATCGGCAGGGACTACACCGTCGACCTTGGGGACAGGGATGGAGTCGGGCTGGTCCATAACCGCCTTGATGTTGAGCGGCTGCTTGCGCTGGATGCCGCCCTCGTTCTTGCCCGTGATCTGAGCACAGTAGGCACGTGCGGCCTCAACACGAGCCGCAGTGTTGGGAGCGGCCTCCTTGAGCTTGGCTACCAGCTTGGAACCGATGACGACACCGTCAGCGTGCTCGCCCACCTCGATGAAGTGGTCGCGAGTCGAGACACCGAAGCCGACGGCGAGGGGAATGTTGGTGATGCTGCGAATTCTAGAGATGAGATCGGGAAGAGAGGTGGACACAGTAGTGGTTGCACCTGTGGTACCCATCTTGGAGACGACGTAGATGAACGAATCGGCGAGCGAGGCAAGGTGCTTAATACGCTTTTCGGATGTGGAAGGGGCGATAAGGGGAACATAGGAAAGACCATGCTTGGTGCAGGCGGCGCGGAAATCGGCAGCCTCCTCAGGTGGAAGGTCGACCATGATGAAACCGTTGGCGCCGGCAGCCTTGGCGTCGTGCACCGCGCGGTCCTCACCATAGGCGAGAGTGGGGTTGTAGTAGCCCATGAGAAGAAGAGGTGCCTTGAGACCTCTCGAACGAGCCTGGCGCACATAGTCGAGACATTGAATGTAGCCTACTCCCTGTTCCAACGCGACCTGGTTGCTCTCCTGGATGGCAGGTCCGTCGGCCTGGGGATCCGAGAAGGGAACACCGAGCTCGATGACATCGGCGCCACCCTCTTCGAGAGCAAGGAGAACCTCGACGGTGTCGTCCTTGGTCGGAAAACCTGCGGTGACGAAGCTGACGAAGACGGCTTCGTTCTTGGCTGTCTTAGCGGCGAAGGTAGCCTTGATCTGGTCGGTCATGGTGCGTGTGATGCTCTTATCGTGAGCTAGGGGAAGGCGTACAGAAGTGGTATAGCTTCGAAACGGGGTCGAGACAGCGAAGTACCGAAGTGGTTTTGTACTTGGAGACACAAGTCTTGGTGCTTGAGTGAAGAGCCTCTTGAGGATGAGAGGCAAGATGGTGGAAAAGAGTGTTCGAGTCACCGCAGCGTATGAGGTGACAACAGGGGAGGAGTGGATGATGGCGGTATCGGTTGTTGGTGGGAAGGTTTTGCGAAATAGAGCTGTTCAAGAAGAACACGACAGCAGCAGTGCGGCATCAGAGTCGGTGGCGCGCCGTTTTCTGTGACTTTGCTGCCAATTACCCGAGTAGAATTGGACTCATTTCTTCTTGATTTTACAACGCTGACCGACCGAATGCACACGGCTGTAGTATTTGATAATCGGGGGCAGCGGTGCGGTTGCGGTTTTTGCAAGTCACCGTCGCAGTGAGCGTGTGACTCGTTCCGCCACTCAGTAATCTAAACTGACATCCTACACCAACTTTTGTGCCAATTTTCATTTCAAAACCTTAAGCTGGGAGACCCCGATTGAATACAAATCCCAACGCTGGAATTCATGCACTCAGGGTCTACATTGAGAATTGCATACGACAAGTTACGGCAAACAAATACAACCACACACACCCCACTGGCAACTTGACATCAATAATGTTGCTACTCATCGAGTCATGATGAGCCGCTTGCAAGCTACATCTCAATCCGGATGACAGCCGTCCGCAAGGACTTCATCTCATGCGACCTTCAACCTGTACGGTACAACACAGGCCGGAGACAGTCCGAGCAGTCCGCGCGCGAGTAAAGATGCTGTTATCATGCTGATCATTGTCCTTCTACGGTTACGTGAGTCTGAACCAAATTTATGCGTGCACTACACAGCGTCCGTAGCGTCAAAGGTCGGCAGCAGCAAGGCTTACTCGCAAAGGGACCATGGCGCATGAACATCACTGCTTGCGCGTCTGTTCGCGAGCTGCCTTGATCAGCGGTGCTAACGTCCTCAAGCTCTCAGAGCGTTTGAGGAATGGATGCGCCAACATGCCTACCGCGTCCGGCCTCCTCTCTGCGTCGACATCCAAACACGTTTTGAGGAAGTCCTTGAACGTGCTGCTCAAGTTCTCCGGGTTGTTGATCTTGGGCGTGCCATTCGTTGCGATCAAGTAGAGCGCTCGCAGTGGGTTCTCGTTCAGGTACGGCGGTTCGCCCTCGACCATCTCGATGCACATGATGCCTAGCGACCAGATATCCACCTTGGGCCCGTACTCTTTGCGTGTCACCACCTCTGGCGCCATCCAGTATGGCGTTCCTACCATTGTCGTTCGCTTGGCCTGCGACTCGCCCATCTGCGCGCAGAAGCCAAAGTCGGTCAGCTTGATGTCACCTTGCAAGCTGAGCAACACGTTGTCCGACTTGATGTCACGGTGAATGACGCCATGCTCGTGCAAGTGCCGCAACCCTTCCAATACCTCTCGGCTGACCGCCGCGATCTGACCCTCGGTCATGATGTTGCAAGTCACCACATCCGTCAAGCTTCCGCCCTCCATGTATTCCATGACGACCCAGAGGTCTCCCTTGTACAGGAACGAGTCGATGAAGTTGACAATATTGCGATGGCGCGACTCCCTCATGACGAGGATCTCGTTGATAATCAGATCCTTCTTGGGTTGCTGCTCGAGGTTCATCTGCTTGATCGCAACCGAGACGTTGGTGCCAACCTGGTAAGCGGTGAACACTCCACCACTGGCACCCTGTCCGATCTTCTGCAAGCTCCTGTACAGCTTGGTCGGGTCGGCATCGGTGCAAATGGCTTGAAGCTTGGCAATGACGTCCGAGTCTTTGATGGTGCTCTTCTTAGTCTCGCGTCGGCGCGGCACCGCTCCAGGGCCCCGTTGGCTCTTGCTTTGCGTCAAAGCCGAGGACGAGGCGGATGAGGAGGATTCCGGCGCACGTGCCGACTGCGACTGCGAGCTTGGTGCTGGCGCGCCTGCCTTGGATGGCGGTGCCGGAGCTGGTGCCGGGCGAGATGCCTTGAGTAATGTCTCAGCAGAGCTGTTCGCTGAGCCTTGTCCTTGTCGCATATCGGGACTGCCGGTTTTGCCAGGCATCCCTCCTGGTGGTGCGGGGGCCGAACGAGGCTTTTCGTACAGCATGGGCTGTTTGCCGGCTTTGACACCATCTTCGCTGCTCGTGTCCGTGCGTGGTGTACCTGGACCGTGACTACCTTTGGCTCGACCCATCTTCTTCCAGACATCTGTCTCGCCATTGCTGTTGGTTGCATCTTGGTAAAAGGCGACGATGTCCATAACAGCTTGTGGATTGGCTTCCTGGTCTTGCTTCGAGATACCCGACTCTTGCAACAGCTGTTGCCATTCTTTGGGTAGACCGGTAAACTCGCCCGTATCCGAGTTGAAGCCGACATGTGTCAGATGGACAGGATCGTACGGCGTAGAAATTTCGATCTTTTTTTGTTGCGAGAAGACATCGCTCATGGAATTGACAAAGCCGCCAAAGACGCTCTTGAAAGTGTTCCTGCCACCTCCGGGAGTGGCGCTTCCGTCACGACTCCTCTCGCGGTCTCTGCTGCCTTGCACGATTTGGCTTTGTGTTGTTAGAGAAGGAGCATGGTCACCCAGAGGTCCGCCTTCCAAAGTGGGTGAAGATTGGTTGAGGTTGGGAGAGAGCTGGTGATGCTGAGGCCCGATGCTCGAATGAGAGCGTTGTACCATAACAGGTGGTCCATGATGAGGCGGAAACGGCGCATTGGAGCCAGAGGCAGCTGGATGATTCGGAGACCACGGCAAGGCGGAGTTGGGGCCATTGATAGGTGATACGGCCGGCGGGTTGTTAGAGAGGCCGGCAACGCTGAAGGGGAGATTGCCCTGCGCGGGGAGTCCCGAGCGAGGACCCGGAGGGATTCCATTGACACCGGTGTTGATGGTAGGCTTTGGACGGTAAGCACCTGCAGAGCTTGCGGAGCGCTGAGCCATCGAAGTCCCGTTGGCGGCGAAAGAAGACGCAGAAGACGATGTCGGCGAAGCTGAGGATGAAGGTGCAAAGGTGGAGCCGGAAGCTGCCGCATTTGGCGGAGCTGGTGCACTACGCTGCGGGACGAGGTTCATATCGTCAAAGTTGAAGCTGCCGGCAAGGTTGGTGAAAGCACCATCGTTCTTGCCACCAATGCCTTGGACGCCCTGGAGATAGTTGGGCGTTGCTACGGACGGATCGGGGTGACGACTTGTTGCTTCGGCGAGTGCATCGGCGCTGCGTGGCATGACCTGAGCACCTTGGAAGTCATGAGGGTGTTTGATCACCGATCGTTTGGGTGATTGATGCATGATGAAAGAAAAAGCGACCTGCAGATGGGTGTTCGGTGGTGTTCGTAGCCTAGATGCAGAGACCAAGCAGGGATGACACGCCAGTAGGTCGAGGTGTGCTTGTGCAGAAAGTGATAGACGCGATCGCGGGAGTCAAATCAAAGACGATCGAAGTTGATGCCTATCAAGATTGTTTCGAACAATGTTGCGGATCAAAGTAGACCTTCTACCTAGGTCGTGGGCGACACCAAGATCACGGGTTGGGTTTCGAGTCGGCAAGTAAATCTACGATGTGATCAAGCAATGAGATGATGGTTGGACGAAGATCTCGTTCCTTCAAAGCCCAAGACGTGCCATGGATTGAGTTAGAGCAAGCCAACTGACACGTGAAATGGGGCGAGGACCGAGCCTAAAGCCAATACCAAATGCAGATGGCAGTAGTGACTGAGATAGAGTGAAGCAAGCCACAGAGACAAGGTTGAGATGAGAATGGGAGGGTCGAGAGCTTCTGTGTTTGCACAAGAGATGGTGGATGACAGAGTGTTAACAAGCAAGCGCGGTCCAAAGTGGTGTCCGACCTTGGTCCCTCGCGTGTCAAATTGGGTGTTGGTCCACACTTAGGCGAGCTGGAAAAGTGAGGTTGGATTGACGGTGTGATTAGTTGCGGGTGCACGCACCGCAAACTGGCCTCTCTCCGAGAATCTCTCAGCTCTAGAGAAACACACACCCCAATCTCAACACACGCGCGCTCACCACAGAGGAAAGCTCACATCCATCCAAAACGCACAAGCCCGAGGCCCCTACGACTGTGTTCACTTTTGCGTGCGGTGCGTGAACTGGGCGGCGCTCAGAAGTCATTTGTTCCACCTTATTTCTCAAATTGCACAAAGGTTCGAGAGGCACACGAAAGGCACAACAGGCACAACCAAGCCAGCAGATCGCTCGGCGAGCATGTGTGGATGGACGGCTTGAGACAAGCTGGCGCAGCCGCACACCCTGTTTTAGCTGTCCAATCAAACACAGTCTATGTGAGCTGCAGTGTTGATGAATATAATTATGGCTTGGACGCGTTCAGCGCCCGTCATTTGTATTCATCTTGTGTCGAAATACAAGATTTCTGAAATTCGCAGGTCAAATTGTAGTGCTTCGAGCGACAAGCTGGCAAAGTCAAACCCCCCTTTTTCTTCCTCATTGCACTGTTACCAGCTTCCGATGCCATAGAGGGCCAAGGCTTCTGTCGGCTAGCCCGCCGCACACAGCATGGTCTTCGAAACTGCTTTTGGAAGAACGTTCCGACCACGGCTCCCCTCGGGTCATGCACATGAGCGGCAGCGTGCCTGATTTTGTTCGGGTCAGCTTCGTCAAAGCAAGATACCGAGATCGGCATGCTCCAGCTAGCCAGACAAGGCAGGCGCATCTAGACGCTTATTTCTACAAGGTAAAGCTGTGTGAGTGTGGAGATCGCTGAGCTGTTGTTCTCCTCGATGCTGCTGTGCGCACAGTCAAGTTGATCGCATGCATTCTTGCTCGCAATGCGAGTGCCACACTGCCTTCAAAGGGAATCCTCAGTTACCCGTTGCATAGGCTCTGCAAAAGCTTTCTTGCCATTCGGATTTTGTCAAGCAGCAGAGCAGCTTAACAACCTTCCAAAAAAAAAAAGAACGGCGCTCGGACCCTGCGGTCGCATGCATTCTGCCGTGCACTCGCATCTCGATTTGCTTCACCTTTTGCAGAGCCGCGAGCCCATTCTGCCTATTGCTGCTGTCCAAGTCACATCGTTTCATGCCACTGCGCTGTTCCCCTCACCATCCATCCCTATCTTTGCAACGCTGCGCAACGCTGCGCAAAGCTCGTCCAGGTTCGTCGTCCATAGCAATTGGGATCATTGCTAGCACACGTGCCAGCCACCAAATCGATCCGCCCACACCTCCAATATCTTTGGCATACGTCCCATCTCGATGCAGTCATAGCCTCTGCTCGCTCCTACCTCCAAGTGGTCCGAACCGATTCTCCTTCATTGCCAATTGTGTCGGCCTTCATGGCACCATCAGCTTCCGAGTTCCTGCGCAAGCGTACCACTAGCTCCACAAGCCTCTCCAGCAGCAAGCTTCGCAACTCAGTCGCCTCTCTAGCCAGTCGAGCGTCTCGTGATCGTATTACATTCTCTCACGATCGAACCGTCTCTGGGTCCTCCTCTCCTGTCACTGCCAGTGGTGCTGCTACTCCCAAGTCCCCCTCCACGCCCTTCACCAGCTCCAACCTCGTTTCTGCAGCTGATCTTTTCGGAGGAGCTCCGCTGCAGACTACCACCAGTCCTGTCGGAAGCGCCGAAGTCGATCCCGATTTTGGAAGCTCTTACGAAGGCCCGCCCGCTCTACACTTTCCATCCGCGGCTGAAGTGCCTCCCGCGACATCGGTCATTCCGCCTTCCCCATCGGCTGCGACCCACAACACAGCAAGCATGAATTCCCCTTATCACTCGGTAAATGCACAAGAAGGTGCGTGGCTCGGAGGAACCGCGCATACCAACTCCCACGGACTGAGTCCAAACGCTCTAGCCACCGACTACGGCACTTCACCTGGCAATCAGTCTGATCTGTCCAATCAAGCGCGGTTCCACCACAACGATGCCCTCTCGGATGTCTCAGCAAGTGGATACGAGCAACCGTCCCAACACCTCTATTCGGATCCCAACAACATGTCAGACGTAGAACACTTAGATAGTAGGACATCCAATTTGCATCTGGAAGAATCATCAGCGCTGCCAACACCGACACTGGCAGACCAAGCCCACTACGAAAACGAGTTGCGAGGTTACAATGGCATTTCCAACGCCGCTTCTTCGACCGACGTGGCATCGAATGCGAGGTACAGCACGCAAAGTGCAAACACGCTGCCCGGCATTGCACAATCGTCAAGCTTTGCAGAGACTAGTATCCCGACCATCAGCACTACCAGCACTTTTGCCCAGCCGAACAACATGGTGACTTCCCCGTCCAACAATGCACCAACTATGGAGGACATTGTTCCCACCAGCTTTGACGAGGGCGTCCTGCGAGCTTTGTGCGATATCGATTGCGGTATGCCGCTCCTTTTCGACCGCATCAAGCAGAGCATGATCTCGGCTCGAGAAGCATCCACTTTTTTGAAGAAGCGCGCCGTCATCGAGGAAGAGTATGCACGAAGCATGTCCAAGCTCGCGCGCACTACATACGAGACTTACTCAGTAAGCGACGGCAAGGCCGGGACGTTTGTCAAGTCGTGGCATTCCATGGTCAAGACGCACGACACCATTGCAGAGAATCGGCTGCGATTTGCGGCAAAGCTGAGCGAGATGAGCGACGAGCTCAACAACTTGGCCAAGGAGGTGGACAAGTCTCGCAAGCAAGCCAAGGAAACAGGCGTCCGATTGGAGAAGAACCTGCAGGATGCCGAGGCCGGAGTCGAGAAGGCGAGAGGAAGGTTCGATACGGCTGCCGAGGATTTGGAGCGGCTGTTGCTGCTCAAATCTGGCGAAAGCGCCAAGGCGAGCGAGTTGCAGAGCGGTGGCGCAAGTGGGAGCAGCGGCAAAAGGACGTTGGGTAAAGCGATCGGCAAGAGCGGGTTGCTGTTCAAGAACAAGAATCCACAGCAGATACTGAAGCAGGAAGAGGAGATCAGAGCGAGGACGAGCAGTGCGAGTGACGCTTTCCGCCGCGAGGTGCTGACGACACAGGGTATCAGGCAGGAGTATTTCAACCTGCAGTTGCCGAGGATCTTGAGGACGTTGAAGGAGAACGCCGAGGAGATCGACAATGGGACGCAGTACCATTTGGCGAGATATGCGTTCTTGTTCGAAAGCACGGTGCTCAACGACGGCATGGCGATCAGTCCGGTGGGGTCCGAGGTGCCAAGTACCGCAGGGTTGAAGGGCGCCGTAGAGTCGATCGACAATCGCGCAGATTTCAAGCAGTACATGACCAACTACCAAGTTGCACACGGCAGAGATTACAAGGGACCTAGACGTGAGGGACCTTACGAGGAAGGATTCCTTAACGCTCCCGGGACATTGAAGTCCGCCGCTGGCGGGGCTGCAGGCAAGACTGGTGCGGCTCCGGTTTCAGAGCGACCGATCTTTGGCGTTGACCTAGCCGAACAGATGGCGAGGGACAATGTCGAAGTGCCACCTATCCTGGAAAAGTGTTCTGCGGCGATCGAGGAAATTGGCATTGAAAACATGGGCATCTACCGACTCTCTGGTACCACGTCCAAGGTGCAAAAGCTCAAAGCCAAGTTTGACCAAGACTGGGAAGCGGTGGATCTGATGAACGACGAAGCGATCCAGGACATCAACATTGTAGCCGGCTGTTTAAAGCTTTGGTTCCGAGAGCTGCCAGAGCCGCTGCTGACGCACGAGCTGTATTCAGGATTCATCGAAGCTGCCAAGATCGAGAACGACCGACTGCGGCACATCCGTCTGCACGAACGGGTCAACGAACTGCCGGACGCCAACTACGCTACGCTCAAGTACCTCATGGGCCATCTGGACAAAGTGCGCGCCTGCGAGCATCTCAACCAGATGAGTGCGAGCAATTTGGCGATTGTGTTCGGGCCGACGCTGCTCAGCCCACCACCGGTTGGATACGAGGATGCAAATGGACAGAGCAACGGCGCAAGCCAGATCCAGGATATGAGCTTCCAGTGTCGTGCAGTCGAGACCATCTTGGACAAGTACAGGGAGATCTTTGTAGACGAAGGAGACGAGTAGAGTGCCAATACGGCATTGCCACGACTGTATGCTTAGCTTCTTGTACTGGCACCATAGCAACTGCAATACTACATGCCACATCATTGTACAGCAAAGAAGAAAGAGGGGCGTTGCAGCACGAAGCAAGCAGTGAGAAGTGAGAGAGAGGACCTTGATTAGATGCGAGATTATACAACAGATGGATTGGTACAGGGAGGTGCTGATTAGGTTGAACGGGTTGCGTTTCTTCTTCGAGCTGTGTCTTTCGCCGGTTCGATTCAGCTTGTGGTGGACAAGGACGCGGCGGCATTAGCGGGGGCAGTGAACGCCGGCTCATCCTTTACTGACCTTCTACCGCGTCTGGCCTTCTTCGCTGCCGGACCGGTCGAGGTGTCGGTCGTGGGCAAGCCGACGAGATTCGAAAGCGGGGTTTGCTCCATCGTCACGCCCTGCGTCATTGGGACCATGGAGAAAGGTTCCCAGGCATTCCAGTTCTCGGTTCCTCCGGCACTGGAGAAACTCGTCTCGCTATCAGTACTTGTGAAGGTGGGCGAGCTGAAGCCCGAGCCGCCGGCGCTGGAGCGTCGCGAGAGCTGGTCCAGCGTGCCGGACTCGAAGAGTTTCTGCGGCGGAATTGACGAAGGGAAGCTGATGGACAGCGTCGCGGGATCCAAGGGCGAAGGAAGCGTCGAGAGCGAAGGCCAGGTCGGGTTCATGAGAGAGTTGGATTTGAAGGGCGAGACAGGCTGCGCTGGGGCAAGTTCGGTGAGGAGCGGCAAAGGTTGAGGTTCGTGGAAGGCAAGTGCGTCCGGGTTGGATTTGTTGAGCAGCTGACCAACCCAGAGGTTAGGTCCAGCACCTGAAGCTACTCCCCCGATAGGGTGAGATGGCTGGATCTGGTACGCCATCATCGGCTCAGCTACAGTGGGGCTCTCCAGCGGTGGAAAATTGGCTACTGGGCCACCCTCTCCGCCAATCGCAGTCTTGACTCTCAGCATCTGTACCTCGGCGAGTAGCTCTCGCACTCTCCTGTCCTGCTCCTGATGCCTTGCAATACTTGCTTTCACGATTTCTCCCTTGGTAGGCCTCTTGCCGGAAGCGATGGCTTCGACCAGCTCAGGAATGTTGGCCGCAAGTTCGGCGAATTTCTCGTTCATGGCTTCTCGGCGCTCCTTCTCGATGATGCTGTGAGTCTGCTTGGAGGAAGGGGAGAGCTCGGAGCGCTTGCGACGCTTGCTTGTTCGGGCTGACGGTGCAGCTTGATCAGCATTGGCGGTGCTTGGAGCCGTAGCAGACGAGAGGGGCGAGTCGACGGAAAGTTCGGACCCAGCCGACTCGCGGCGGTCAGCAGCGGGGCCAGGAGAACGTCCCCTGGTAGTTTCGGATCTTGCCTTGGACATGCTGATTGAGTTTGTGATTTGAGAAAAAAGAAGGACCAAAGAAATGCTAGAGATGCGGAATCTTGTGTTCTTTGAATGCGTCGAAGTTGGTATAGGAATGCAGTAGCGGGTATGATGGGGAGATGCCGAAAGTCTGGAAGGAAAGCTTCGCTTGCTAAATTGAATGCCTCTGTGCACGGAAATGAAGACAGCTGTGCGTCGAGACCCAAGAGGAAGCGGGATGCTTGGAAGAATGAGATCGAGTGGTTGGGTGGCTTGCAGCTATATATGCGAGAAATAGGAGCAAGAGCGACAACAACGACAGAGCCAACGAGTGATGAATGAAGGTGGGATGTGACGGTGGCGGTTGTAGTTGAAACAGCGTGGCAGTCAAATGAGGTGTGGTGGCGAATGAAACGAGGACGGAAAGCGATGACCTTATCGTCGAGACTGGCCCAGAAAACGAAGCGGAAACGGTGACCAGCCAGCGGTTGAAGTCGAAGCAGGGTGGGAGGGAGAGGAGCAAAGCGCAGAATGGGTTTGCTTTGTATGTCTGCTTTTAAGTTAACGTTGAAGTCAGAGGCGTGGTTACCAGCGTCTCTTGCCGTGCATACACGGGCGTACTGTACAACAGGGATTGAGAAGGTGGCAAAGTCGGAATAGCATGGACGTTACGCCGCGTGAAGAGTGTCAGGCGGGGGGGGGGGGGGGGGGGGGGGGGGGGGGGCTCGAGAAGCAGAAGAAGTGGGTGCAGCGTCTGCAGACGGAGCATGAATGCCCTTTGTCAAAGGAATACTGTACAGTCGAGTGCAAGGACCTCCTCCAACTATCGGCGAGATTGGCCGTTTTGCCGAAGCAAGGGCTCGTGTCGAGAACACCTTTCACTGCCCACTCGTCATACAGGCATGCATTGCGAAATCAAGCTCAGAGATACCGTACAGTATGCGGAGCAACACGAGAAGGACCAGGAAGAGTGGCAAAGGCTGCAGCTGAGATTCTAAGTCGGACCTTATGCGACCCTTTAGGGCGTGGACAACTCTGCCGAGTTTGAGAGTTGCATTCACACTGCTGTCACTCGTCACTTGAAAGGGACGTGGAGAAGAATCAGGGGGCTTATCATCTGCCAACAGAAGATCAGACAGCAACAATGCCCGTCTTGTTCCTTCGGATCAACCGACGACGTCTCCTTCTTTCTGCCTCGCCGGAATTCCCACCCCTCGCCACCCTACCGAAGAAGTTCAAGAAGCGCTTCTACAATAGTCCAAATTCCACTCTGCTAGTTGACAGGCGTGAGACAGACACCCAGACCATGGTCTGAACAAGACCCACCATGCTTTGCACACCATAGCTGCATAGGGTTGGAAGCTGGAGTTCGTTTATCGGCTCTACAACGGCGCCAGAATAAGTAGAAAGTGACGGGAAAGATACGGGGGCCGAATGAAATTTCAACAAGCAGCAACGGCAGCTGCAAGCTGCAGACGCACAGGACTCCTGCACGCCTGCACGGATCTGCTCAACGTGCATATACAAAAGGTGGATTTGGTGTGGTTCTTGACATTTGGTCGAAATATCTTGGGACAGATCCTCGCCTCGCCTGCGAATCCCTCGCTTGAGAGCCGACCAAGTGTGATCCTTGCCCCACTTCTGAAGGCTTCTAGCGTCAGGTTTCAGCGCTTTTCTTGCGTATGCCACGCCGCTATACGTTCGCTAATCTTACTTTTTGACTTCGGTTAGTGCTGAATTTGAGTAGCTTCCTCGACCGACAGGCGCTTAGAGCTAGCCGAGCCGTGTCTCTTTCTTTTCCTAGTCGGATCGCTTCCGAAGCATCTCTCCAATTAGGTGTGCGGATCTGATCGAACGACTTGAGCAGTTTACGGTGCCCGTTCGACTCGCTAGGAAGATACTTTCCACACACTCATTCATGCCTCGGGCTGACTTGGAACGAAGTGGGAGAACACTGTCGACGGTGGTCAAGATACTGGTTCATGACAGCGGAGCACAAAAAAATAAAGTGGCGAAAAAGCCAAATTCTTGGATTCTGAGCTGTGCAGCCCGGAGTCTCTGAACTTCGCTTGGGCCATGTCAAAATGCAGTGATACGGCCCAGGCGGCCTTTGTGAAAATAGCAAGTTACAGGCACAAATGCCCCGCTCACCACGTTTCACGCCAGTCAGCAAGGAGGTCATAGCCATGAGGGTCTTGGGTCTTGGACTCATCTCTCGCGATCGTCGTGAGCCAACGCTCCGAAACAAGGGGCAGCAAAGGGGAAAAGGGATGAGACCGAGCGACTAAAATAAATCCAAGCGCAAGGGGATGGTGTAGGGGCTCCCTCGCGGTTGGATCGTCTCCCCTGGATTTCAAATTCATGCAGCACGAGACACTAACGGACAACCGACCACGGACCCGTCAAGGCGAACCTGCAAAGCAAACGTACAGAATGGTTCCTCGTCTCTCTCTCCTATATTGACCTGCAAATTAAGACAATCGTCTCTTAGCTGACTGCGACTAATCACGCTCGTCAGATACAAATACAGACAGCGATAAGAGTCTGCGCTACCACGAGCACCAAGACTTGACTCTGAATTCCTAGGGAAGAACTCGAAAGCTCTCAAGGTGTAACTTACGAGCGGAACGGGAGAAGCGGGGGGGCCAAATTTGTCCCGCGCTTTTGAAGTACTGTACAGTACCGGTACATTGATTGCTCTGCTGTTTGGTCGGTCATCTCGTGTCGAGCTCCAACCACGAGGTCGAAAGAAGCCATCAGAAGAATGCCCTTATTTGAAACTCCGTCGCCGTCACAATGGATTTTGCGTCCCTTTCTTCTAGAAATCATTGCGAGACGCCCAGCCCAACCTTGTCGCGGTCACGTATCATCCGCTCGACTTCAGCGCTTTGCCTGTCCACGTTGCTTCGGAGCGTCCCAGCATTGGGCCCGCGCCGGTACCACACCCCGCCACTGCGGGGAGCACTTTCATATCGCGAGATTGACGGCTCTCGTCAAGCCTTGCCAACGAGCTTGAAGTCTGACTTCGTTCTTCGTCCTACCAACCTTCACTCTCGAATAGGACAGCATCGAGAAGGGTCGAGACTCTAAGATAGCCAGCGTGTCTTGCCAAGACAAAACCGAAAAGAGGTCATTGTTCTGTGATACCGTGATTCAGTCGTTGCTGTGGCTTGTCGGGGGCAAAGGCGGCGTTCGGTATTCCTTTCGGCGGATGAATTCGAAACCCGGCCTGATGTTACCGTGATGCTGCCTGAGTTTTCGTGATACAGTATCGTGATCCTAGCTTGCTGTTCAGGACCCGCAATCATGTTATCAAGATGCCCTAGCTCATCTTATTGTGACAGTCTAGACGTTCGTAATGCAACCAGAGCAATCGGAATCAACGTTCGTGACACAATTCGTAGTACAGTTGTTGTTCGTGATACAGTTCGTGATGCAGAGTGGGTTGCAGCTCCGTCCTGACACATTGCGTTGAATCACTACTAGTCCATTGTTGTATCAAGCCGCTGTCTCAAGATCCGTCTGTTCCTCTTCTTGTTTGTGCTCATCGTCGGTTTGTTGCCACACCACTACAGGCATCACGACAACCATCACGATGACATGTCGCGATAATATGAGCTTAGACGTCTCAATAATAGCATTGTACGTCTTGAATAGCAGGCTAGGATCACGATACTGTATCACAAAAACTCAGGCAGCATCACGGTAACATCAGGCCGGGTTTCGAATTCATCCGCCGAAAGGAATAATACCGGTACAGCATTGTCAGTCAACAAAAGAAAACCCTTTGAACTTGGAAGCCCACCATTGTTACTGCAGTCTCGCTCTGGCCTCATTCTTCTCTGTGGTCACAAAATTGTGATTCCCTCTAAATAAGCTTTTCCGCACAACAATGGCTATCTGCGCTCGGCTCGTCAATCCACCCCGCAGCTTCGTGCTAGTCCCCGTGCTACTCATGCTCCTCACGGATCCGTACCATAAAGAGACCTGAGCGCGATGTGCATCATGCAAGCCTGGTCGGGTACGAGTCGAGAAATGCCGAAGAGCGGGGTCAGCGCAGCAGCAGCTTTGGCCGTAAGTTACTGGATTTATTGCTTGGATGAAACGGCGTGGGGAAGGGGTTAGGCGCCATCACCAAGGGTCCAGCTCTTCGTCGCCTAACGCCCACCCCTGACTTGTGGCTTTGCGCGAGACAAATGCCGGTTGTTTTGTTCCTGTTTTCACGCCATACTCACGGCCTGTGCACATGCATACAGCGAGTGACACGGGGTCAGAGCGTCCTCTGCTTCCGCTGATGTCCTCCCGTCGGATCAGGCACGACTTGGTCGGAAGAAGGGATGTGAAATGATCCTTTTTTTGATCGCCGTTTGTTAGGCCGCTTCTGACGTGATGAGCACGGGCCAGAAAATAACAAACACAACAATTTCACGCTCCACATTTCCGGGATTCTCGCTCACATCTTGTACCATGCAGGAGTGCATAACATACTTTCTGACGCCATGTTTGGAGCCATCTCGCAACATTGTCGCAGATCCATATACTCAAAGCCTCCTCTCTTTCGGCTCGCTAAGGCAGCTGCCCCGAAGTCCCCAGAATGAGCTCACCAACTCCATCTCCAAAGGATCTCAGTCGCATCAATACGAGTTTCGCCGGGCTGACTGGTCGCTCGCTCCGTAGCGGCGGAAGTGGCCGTCTTTCGCTTCACATCCCAAATTCATACCCACGATCTACGACTCCACGCTCTCGTCCGTCAAGTATAGGCTCCTCAGCAGTATCGTCGAGGTCTCCATCTCCCAACGCGTCATCAGGGCCACCTTCTCCCGGCCCGTCTTCAAGTCCCTCTCAGCCGTCAAAGTCGGTGTTTGGATGGTTGAAAGGCGACCGGCCGCCCTCGACACAAGAGAGTAACCATGATGATCATCAACCCGGACCCAGCAATCGCGGTCGACCAAGACAGGGCAGTCCTCTGATTAAAGTGTTCCGACGAGACAGCTCTCTGATCACCATTCAACACATCGATGACAATGGCAACGACAACGGCAACTTCACGTCCTCAGGCTCCCGGAGAAGTTCAGACTATGCCTCAGCCAACACTGCCGTTCATATGCGCTCCAAGCTCCTTCGGCAGGTTGTAGCTTTGAGACGCTTCTTCTCCACACGGACAACCTCGAGCAGCTCAGCGAGGGACTTCCTCGCGCGCGAACGCAACTTCTTTGTCTGGCTCCGCCTCTCCTGTTTCCTCGCCATCCTATCTGCATCGCTAGTCCTCCAATTGCAACTGCCGGCACAAGCGCACAGCACCACGCGGCAGCCTCGCAGGAGACCCAGCAACGACCCAATCCCCGTCGCTTGGGACAAGATTCCGCTAGCATCCAAGGCGTTCGCAGGCGTCTTCTTCATCCTCTCCCTCCTAGCCCTCGGCACGGGCTTGGCCGACTACCTCCACGCCGAGAGGCAGCTCGAGAAGGAGCAGGTCGATTTCGACGAGACCGAAGGTGTCTTCTTGAACGACGGCCATACACCCACTTTCGTACATGCTGTTATGTTGGTCATCGGAGCTGGCGTCGCCGCAAGCGCGCTCTGGCTCATTGCCGTATAGCTCAATACAAGCACATCTATACTCATCTGAACATGCGTGGGCGCTCGGCGTGACGATGCAATTGGATGGAGATGAGAATAGGAATGGACTGGATACGTAAAAAGAAAGAACAATAGATACAGTGAAGATGCCCGTGAGTAATATACATAGAAGACAAGACTGGTGGTATCGACAAATCAAAGAGGGTAAAAGCGGCACGGATTCCGAAAAGGATGGGAAGATGGGTATACGCGACGTGTTGCGAGAGTCTACATCATGAGTGCAGATCCGGAACTGGATCTGGCGAAAGTGACATCAGCGAGTGCGAGAGGGAGGCGTTCCAATGGCGGGAGGTGAAGCGATCTTGATCGTAGGCGCCGTAGCGCGGTTGCGAGGGGGGCTCATCACCTGCGATTGCTGTTGCTGTTGTTGCTGTGTGAGTTTCCTTTGATGCTGTTGCAGCTGCTGATCAGCGAGATGCTTTTGGTATTGAATCGTCTTCCGTTGGTTCCTTGCCACTTCATTTTCCGAGTCTTCCAGGATGTGTTTGACTTTCTCGCCTGCAAAGCGGATCGCGGCACTTGAGACATTCAGTGGAAGGAAAAGGTAGAACGCTACTCCGCGTTCCCACCAAGGATCAGAGACGCGGTGGCTCGCGCCGCGGGAGCGGGAGCGAGGCGCATTGTGAGAATCATTGGCCTGTTGTGGTGAGGGACCAGCGGGGATGTTCGAAGGGCTGATCGTGGCATTAGGAGATCGTTCACGGTTGGCGCTGGGAGCTGTACCTCTGTGACTACGGAAAGGTGCGGATGAGCTGAATGTCTGGCTGGCAGGAGGCAGAGGGGCGCCGGTCATAGAGTTGTCGAAGTTGACTTCGTCTGGGGATCCAGCTCCAATTCCGAGCGCAGCTGTGGAAGGCAGTCGACGAGGTGTGTCATGTAAGTAGTGCTTTGAACTAGCTCGACGAGCGCCGCCAGACCCAACCAGATACTTGATGGCCTCGAAGAAGGAGATGCGCAAGCTGGCAGCTCGTTCCCTTTCTCTGCGTTCTTCCTCGATCAGCTCGGCGTTGATTGCCACCTCACGGAGCAGATCCTCGAGCCTGCCTTCGACGATGCTGAACTTTTCTTCGGCCGATAGCCTGAGATGTTCTTCCTTCCTCTCGGAGCGACGCACGGCACGACCGAGCTGAGCGTCGTACTCCTTGAGCACCCGAAGTTCGCTCTTGGTAGCGTAGAGCTTGCGGAGACTCGATAGATCCGCTTCGATGCGGCGGAGACGCTGGTTCATCGATTCGACCTTGGAAGATGGATAGTGCACTTGTTCCTGAAGATGCAGCATCCTTTTCCTGATCAGGCTCATGGCGTGCGACCAGGGCTTGATCCCAGCTGCGAGGGTGAAGAGACGAATGTTGAAAGTGTTGAGGTACTTGTTACCGTCTGTCATGGTTTCGCGCATCCAGTGGAGCATGTACGCGCCCAGCAAAGGACTCAGCACGCAGAACAGAAGGCTGACCAACTCAGAGTTGCGGAGCTCTGCGGCTGCGGCTTGGCGAGCCTCTCTCTGCTCGGCGGACTCAGCTGGCTTTTTCGAGGCGGGAGAGGTCGGGCCATCCGATGCACCTCCATCCGCTTGCTCCACCTCTTCGTCCTCTTGGTCGTGTGCGAGAACGCTGCGGGTGCGCGAGGCGTAGTAGATCTCCCACGGCACTCGGAGGAATTGATACAACCAAAAGCTGGCTAGGATGAGCAGGATAGCATCGGACCACGCATCAGAGTGTCCTCCGAGGAGAGCTCCGAGTGGTGGCGCGAGTGCAACAGCCAGCGGAGCAAAGTGCCAACCTCCTAGGCTGTTGCGTGCAGCATTCTGAGCCGCCTCGAATTCTGCAATCTCCTCCTCAGTCATGGAAGGTGGAGCATGCGCAGTGTAGCTAGACTGCGAACCCGAATTTCTCCTGCGCTCATCATCAGCGTATTCGTCCTCTTCCTCTTCGTCAACGTACTGCATCGTAGGCGCCGAAGCTGAGGAACTCGATCGGCGGTTTTTGGGCATCGGAGGATTCAGACTTGAAGTCGAATGCGATCGGCTGTGCCGAGCAGGGCGCTCTGCGTATGTCGATATGTTGGGAATCGATGAACTCCTTGGCGCATAGAACTCTCCACCAGGAGAACTTCCGCCCTTGAGACCAGTCTTGGAAACAGTGCGCAAGTCGATATCTCTCTTGCCGCCCTCAGCATCGATCTTTTGCAGCTCGCTCATGTCGGTGGTATGCTCGGCGATGCCGTAGACATCGATGGCATCAATCCTTGTCGTTTCTGCATCCCCTTGGTTGCTGAGAACCGCAATGGTGAGCGAGTCCACCTTCTGGAATTTGACGAATCGCAACGAAAGAGCCTTGCCACCACCGCCGCTTTCGCCACTTCGGACGTGCTCATCAGTGAGCTCTGCATCTTGATCGGGTGTTTCGCTTGTGGCGTCATCAAATCCTAGCCCCGGTCTGTTGGCAAAGATCTTGACTTGCTTGGGGGCATGGTCGATATGCGATGGTAGAGTGCGAAGAAGGATGCCAGATAGCTTGACCTGCTGTTTGAACTGTGTGTCGAGAGAGCGTGTAACAGAAGAAGACAAGAAGGAACGCGAATCGTGAGCAATGCATTCAACGCACAAGAAGCTTGGGGACAAGCAGAACCTACGGTTAGGTGAATGAGGAGTTGCTCGTCGGCATCGCTCTCGAGCCATTTGCCGCCACTGGGGCCTCCCAGAATATCATGAAGGCGACGGTCCGGCTTTTCGTTCAACGCGCTAGAGCCTTTGGACTCGACGGTCTTAAGGAGGGAGTACTGTGCATGATTGGTTCAATTACGAAGGTCGAGCGGCACGTAGACGCAGGGGAGAGACAAACGCGGGGAAGTAGGGTGTCAGTGGCGTTGTTCATTCTTTGGCCGATACGATCACAGTAGGAACGAGAGTTGATTGATGAACATGGCGTTGAAGTAGGATTGGCTTCGACTATCGGTTGAGGTAGAGGTACACGAGGTAGGCGCCGAGGACTAGGAGGGGCATAAAATTCTCGAAGCTTACATGACCACCTGTGACGCCGTTGGCTTGTCTAGCACCGAAGGATCCCGAAGAGGCGGAGCTGCCAGAGAGGGTCTGGCCTGAGCCAGAAAATGCTGAAGATGCGCCGGACGAGTGTTGCTTGACGAGAGCAGTGAGTCGGTTGGGATCAGCTCCCTGCAGAGTGTCGAAGACGCTCTTGTTTTTGAGGAAGAGGAAAGTAGGCATGGCGCGCACACGGTATCGTTGCGCAACGGCTTGATTCCTATCCACATCAACTTTGAGGAAGACTGCGTTGGGGTACTGTTGTGGGAGAAGGCAAGAGCCACGATTGCGAAAGACAGGTGAGCTGGATGTTTCTTTGCACAGTGTAATGAGGGCAAGTACCAACCTGTGTTTCAAGTCGCTGGAAGACAGGTGCAATGACCTTGCATGGTCCACACCCTGACGGCGCGAGGAGATCCAAGAAGAAACAAGAATGGAGATGTCAGCTTTGACGTCTATATGGCTTTCATTGGTCGCTGGATGTCAGATACTCACAGACAGCGTGGAAGTCGACCACGACGAGCTTGGAGCCAGCCGCGTTCAGCTCGGCATCGAACTCGGAGGCCGATCCAACTTCCTTGACCATCCTGTCGATGCGTCCAGTACGGTCGTTGTGAAGGAAAGCGGAAGAAGGGAAAGGGTTGTCGCTATAGGAGTGGTAGGAAACGACTAAAAAGGTGAGGTATGGTGGAAGCGAAAAGCAAATGTATTCGTTCATTCGAGTGGAAGACTGAATCTGCCACGGTGTGCAGCAACGGCACGAGTCCAACACAATGCACTGGCGCAGCTGCAGACCGGTGGTCACGCACACACACTGCGTTCACGGTAGGACCCTGGCCGAAAGCCCTGAATTATGTTCACGCACAGGCCGAAAGCGCTCGGGCAGCAGGGCGGGCAAATTGTCAGTGAGAAGTCGGAAGGGTTGGTCAGCCGGACAGCGCGCGCGACCAAACCACCGAGCGTCGCGTCTTAGTGGTGGCTGCTGCGTTGCGTGCCATGACACACTTGCCGGGTGTCGATTCATGTCAGTCGATGCAGCCTTGTTGCTCTCATTCACCTCCCTCGTACAGCTGACCATTCGTGATCTCGAAAGCGAACAAGACGAAGCATGGCACCAAATGGCCAACTCCGAGGCTGTCCTCCCGACGACGTCCCGCTCTAATTCACCTCTGCGAACAATCGAGCGCGAGAAGCGGATTCGAAGCTGCAAGTTGAAAGCTGCGCTGTCTGCAAGGGTGGCAGCGGTCTCTCGCTTTGCCGAGCGGCGTGAGAAAAATGGCGCTTTGGCAGGATTCGCGGAAATTTCAAGTGGCACAAATTAGGCCTTCTAGGTCTAACACGAGCTCAATTTTCGAGAATTAGGTTCGGTTGTGGAGGTTTAGGACGCGTCAACGCCCTTCACGCAAAAGGCTCAGTTGGACCCTGAACTTCCGGAAGATTCTCTCGAAGCTCTTTTGCGGAGACGATGGTTTACGAAAGGCAGATTGCAACCTTCTCTTCGCAGGTCCTCCATCATCTTGTCCACACGAGACCCTCACGAAAGAGTTCCAAGTTTCAGCCTGTCGATCGGACAAGGATCCTGACGTAGGTAGCTTACCTCGGCGGCAAGGATGACGACCACACAGCCGACGGAGGATGCAGAACACCCAGTCAAGCTGTACGTCTACGACCTTTCGAGGGGCATGGCGCGGTCCATGTCCATGCCACTCACGGGGCGCCAGATTGACGGCATCTGGCACACCAGCATCGTTGCCTGGGGTCGAGAGTACTTCTTTGGCCAAGGCATTTCGATAGTCTACCCCGGCACGTCCCACCATGGAGCACCCGTTGAAACGTTCGACCTTGGCACTACCTCGATTGACCGCGAAACTTTTGAAGGCGCATTGCTGCCCAATCTGAAAGAGCGCTTCCGTGCTCAGGACTACAATCTCCTCTCCTGGAACTGCAACAACTTTACTCAAGAAGTCTCACAGATATTGACCGGCAACAATATCCCCGCTCACATCCGCTCTCTACCGTCCGACTTTCTCAGCACGCCGTTCGGCAGAATGCTGCGACCGCAGATCGACGCCATGTTCGGACCAGCTAACGCAGAGCTCTCGTCGCCGGCAGTCGGTACCTCGAGTGCGCTCGGAGGCAACCTACTCAATCAGGTCGCATCTCGTGCCTACGCTGGCAACACCGCTGTTGAGAATGGGTCGACTTCAAAACCAGCTTCTGCCGATCCTGTCAGACATATTTCGACCGTTGCTCAGCTCAACGAGATCCTCTCCTTGTTCCCCTGTGTTGCAGTCCTATACACGAATCAGCAGTGTCCGCCATGTGAGCTGGTGAAGCCTGTATTTCACGATCTTGCGCAACATCATCATGTCGACGAGTCCAAGCCCGGCAACCACAAGCGTGTTGCCTTTGTTCAGGTCGAATCGAATGCCGCCACTTCCAGCCTTTTTGCGACAGCAAGCGTTGCAGCTACTCCCACCGTCAAATTCTATACCTTTGGCAAGGAGTCCAGCAAGGTCGTCGGTGCCGACATTCTCGAGGTAAAGGCCTCAGTAGATCTGATGCTGTTCGAAGTGTATCCACCACATCCTCATGCGAAGCTTTCCAAGCCGCTTCGATCACTCTCTTCCCTGCCCTCCCAGCCTCATACGTATACGGCTACGCCGAACCTTTCCTCGTTGCTACAGAAAATCGACGCAACTCTAGCGAAACATCCTGCCAAGAGCTTTACCGAGAAAGCAGATCTACAGGTAGCGCGCAAGACAATCGCCTCTACGTGGATTCCGTGGTTGGAAGCCTCAGCAGACGCCAAATCGAGCCGATCGCTGCCGAGCAACTTGATCCATGAAACGAATGCAGCAATCAAGATCCTTAGCGACACTCTTCCCATCGATTCCTTGTTCCCACTTCTCGACCTGTTCCGTCTGTCGGCGCTCCGAGAGCCCTTTGTCCAGGCTTCTTACCGCCAGCCTACGGCGGCTGATATCAAGGAGATCAATGGCATGACACGGCTACTGTCACTTACGTCGAACCTGGCTGACAAGGAAGAGTGGTCTCCAAGTCATCGTCCACTCTTGCTTACAGCTGCTCGCCTCTTGACCAACCTGGCTGCTTCGACTCCCTTTGTCGAGGTCATTGAATCGCATCAAAACGTTCGCAATCTAGTGCTCGAGCTCACGACTGCCTTGCTATTGTGCCCTGATACAGGGGTGCGAAGTGCTGCAGCGACTTGCGCTTTCAACCTCGCCCTTCATCAGCATTCGGAGCGGGTCAATTGGCTGAATCGAGATCCTCAAGCCCCGCATATGCTTGGCAGTCGTCTCGGGGAGACGTGGGAATCCGAATTAGCGTCAGCGCTCTTGCAAGCCACCGTCAACGAGGCCGAGTCGGATGAAACCCTCCATCGATTGCTCGCTGCTCTGATGCTTCACATTCATCTCTCTCAATTCTGGTCAGACAGCATAGGGCCGATGCTGCAAGTATTGGAAGCACAGGATGCCTTAGCGTCCAAGCAACGTGGTGATCTCGTGGCTAACTCGGCAAAGAAACAGGAACTTGGTGGGCTTTTAGATGATCTTATCGATATAGTGTCATTGGAGACTGAATAGGCATGGAAGCTTTTATTCTGATTCGGAGTTACAGAACGCCACTCGGCTTGTCATACCATGCACGCCATCCGTAGCAGAGAAACAACCATTCACGTGCCCTGTTTTCTGCCATCTTGACGTCTTGCCATGATGGCATGAATGCAACCTCATCAATCTAGTTGATAGATTACCGATGTCAGCTGTGAATGCTGATTATGGAGTGTAAAAGTTTGCCCTTTGATGGTGGGAACAGTTGCAATATGTGAGAGAGGGCGGCTATCGTTTCTTCTTATCTAGGCATTTTATTGGCCTTTCACGGTTCAAGGAAAGTCGGCCGTCGAATCTCCGCGATTTTCTTTCTTATCTCTGACTCGTGTCGACGGCTGCAAGTTGATGCAAAGCATTTTACGCGAAGCTGCCGGTTCTACACTCGGACAGATTCCACCCTGAATGCTCAAGCGGGACAACTGATGGTCCGTTACGTTCCGACACCATCGTGGGAATGCGCTGGGCATTCGATCTCGAAAACGTATCCTGTGATCCACTTTGCTGGCGGCGAGTGTGCAATTTGTGGGCCTGAGCGCTGGGTTTCGAGATTAAGACTCTCACGCGAGTGTACCGCCCCGCAACCTGAACTATGAAATGCGATATTCGACAGTTGCTGGGAAAATCGGTCGCGTTCACATTCGCGCTAGCACCATGAGTGGTCCCGCCGAACTAAAGATGATGGGAAACATGGGGATCGGATATGGAGCACCTCGGTAGCATGCAGAGACGCAAAAGATCTATGTGAATATGCGAGCAATCGAAGGCGCAAAGGTTTGAACAAGGAGATGCAACCGAGGAAGGCAGATCGCGGGGGGGCGCTGATAAGGCGAAGATAAGCTTGCCGAGCCGATTTGTTCTTACGACAGAAGTGGACATCGAGTCGCTGCCAGGAAATGCGAAGCACAATGGGGTCTTTGCGCACTAAGACGCCATCAGTGGCTGCGCTTGGATCTTGAAGCAGCCCCTTTTGTTTCTATGGCCCCACACTTTCGAAACGGTAGTATATAAGAACAGCTTTACCCGCCTCGTTCTTCCTTTCTTCCCTATGCTTCTTAACCTCTCATCCCTTATACGTCCCTAGAATGGCCGCATCAACTAAGGTGCTCCCTGAGGGAGCCGGCTGGGCCGTCGTATGCGGCCTTGGTTTCGTTTTCGCTGGAGTCATGATTCTCCTCTCCTTCATCCAACAACGCTACACCGACCGCGACATCAAGGACACTGACGAGTTTGCCTCAGCCTCTCGCTCGGTAAAACCGGGCCTTGTAGCTGCCGGTATTGTCTCGGCGTAAGTCAAATGTGCTCTAGTGCTCTCCCTCGTGTATCGATTCCTGACCCTGAATTTCCTTTTCCCGTTACACATCCAACAGCTGGACATGGTCTTCCACTCTTCTTCAATCCAGCGCCGTGACATACAAGCTTGGAGTTTCGGGCGGTTACTGGTACGCGGCGGGAGCTACTATTCAGATCCTGCTGTGCTCGATCATGGCCTGCAAGATCAAGCTGAACGCTCCGTTCTGCAGCACTTATCTCGAAGTCTTGAAAGTACGATGGGGGAAAATGTCGCATTTGACTTTCCTTTTCTTCGCATTGGCAACCAACCTGCTCGTTTCCTCCCAGCTTGTCGTCGGCGGCTCAGCTGTCGCCAACACCCTCACCGGCATCCCCACACTCGCAGCCATCTGGTTGATCCCGCTCGGAGTCTCGCTCTACGTTCTGGTTGGAGGCATGCGTGCAACTTTGCTCGCGGATTATTCGCACACGGTCGGGCTTTTGGTAATTATTTTTTATTTCTTTTTTAAAGTTTGGGTCACCTCCCCCGAAATCGGAAGCCCTTCCGAGATGGTCAAACTCCTTCAAACTTCTGTCGGCATCGACGGCAACGCTTCTGGAACACCTCTGACCTTCAGAAGCCAACCAGGATTGGTCTTCGGGGTGATAAACATAGTAGGAAATTTAGGCACGGTCTTCTGCGATCAGTCGTATCATCAACGCTCGATTGCCTCCAACCCAGCGACGGCAGCGAGAGCGTTCCTTCTTGGAGGTTCGGCATGGTTTGCCATCCCTTTCCTCTTCTCGATGACTATGGGTCTTAGTGCGCGAGCGCTCTTGTATTCTGGAAACCCGCTCATGCCTGCTCTTACGGCGGCTGAAGTGAGTGCAGGTCTCGCTGCTCCTGCCTCCGGCGTTGCCCTAGCTGGTAAGGGCGGTGCCGTAGCCGTCCTCATCATCCTTTTCCTTGCGGTCACTTCAGCCTCCTCGGCACAGCAGGTTGCTGTTGCTTCGGTCCTCACATTCGACGTATACAAGCCGTACATTCGACCGAACGCTACCAAGCGCGAGATTTTCATCATGAGCCACGCTGGTGTTCTCATCTGGGCCTTGGTTATGGGCGTTTTCGGCACCATCTTCTACTACGCGGGCATCTCTCTCGGCTGGCTGTATCTGACGATGGGTATCATCATCTCTCCCGCTGTTACCCCCATTTTCTGTGGATTGGTCTGGAAGAAGACGAATAAGATGGCCTGCATGGTGGCCATGGTCGTCGGTATCATCTGCGGTATCGTAGCTTGGACAGTCACTGCCGGTACACTCTACGGTGGGGTTACAGTGCTCACCACTGGCGAGGACTATCCCTCACTTGCCGGTAACATCGTTTCTCTCGGTGTTTCGCTCATCATTACCGTCACTGGAAGCTTGATGTACCCCGAGACTGAGGATCACTTTGTGCTCACTCGAAGCATCAACGCCCCCACTGATGTCGTTGAGCGAATGCAGCAACACTCGGGACGTACTTCCCCACGCTCACCCGGCACCCCTGCCGGCGAGAAGGCCGACAACGACAGCGAGAAGGGAGCCTCGGATGCTGCAGTTCCCTATACTCTCGAAACAGTGGACTACGTCAAAGCTGCCGGACTTGATGCAGACGAGCTGAAGAAGACATTGCGACTTACCAGCTGGATCAGTGTGGCCACTTCTTTCATCCTCTGTGTCCTGATCCCTGCTTGCCTCGCCTCGCGTAAGGTGTGGGATGCTACCGGCTTGTCCGCCTACATTTGGATTGGATTCGTCTGGCTCCTATGGACTACCCTTGCTGTCGGTATCCTTCCTGTATGGGAGTCGAGGCACGAACTAGGTGCGATCCTCAAGGGCATCGGGAAAGATCTTACGGGGAAGAACGGCAAGGTCCAGAAGGAAACCACTAGCGCCTCGTCATAAATCTGTTGTGATGTATAAGCATACACTGTACGCTCAAGCACGGTCATACAGATAAAAACATAAAATGATCGTGTGAATGCCCAGCTTGCGAATGCTAAGCTAGCTCATGCTGTGCTGAATCTTGTGAAATGGCGCGATGGCGGTGGCCTCGAGGGCAGCGCAGACCTGGACAGCAGTCAACCAAACCTGCGGAGAGCACCGTGCTGAGTGAGTACAACGCGCCCCGAACCTTACCGAAATTTCCAAGCTCAGCAGCAAAAAAATGCAAGGGCCAACTCGCGCTCAGCTTCGGCAAAACGCCGTAAATCTCTCCGCGCTCCTAGTTCCGCAGTGGCCTCTTGATACACTATCACCACCACCTCCAGTCTTACACACATCATCGATGAGCGCAAAATAACTGCCTCGAGGGCAGGGCCAACGACGAAGTTCGTCTAGTCCATCGGACAGCAGCACCCCTCAACGAGCTCTTCAACATTATCACAACGATGAATCGCTTCCCAGAGATCGATCCCTACGATGTTCTCGGCCTGCAAAGAGGCTGCACGCCTTCCGAGATCAAAGCTGCATACAAGAAGCTTGCATTGAAGAACCATCCTGATCGAGCACCACCAGCAGAGAAGGAGGAAGCCACAGCACGCTTCAAAATCGTCGGAGAAGCTTACGAGTTCTTGTCTGATGATCGTAAACGAAGGGAGTACGACAACTTCGGACCAGGAGGCAGCGGAGGATACGCACCAGCTGAAGAGTATCAGGATGATCTATCCCGCACCCACTTTGGCACCAGTCCGAGTGGGGTACCGTTCAGCTTTGTCTGGGAGTCTAGCGCAGATTCCGCAAGGAGGGCTCAGTCAGGCAGGCGTGCGGGGCGTCCGTTTGGTACGGACGGCTTTGATCCTTTCGAGCTGTTCAACATGATGTTCAGCAAAGAGTTCAGCTCCATGGGAGCGAATGTCGGTGGAGGAAGCCGTGATCCCTTTGGGAGGATGAGCTCTGGCCATCCGATGGGCGGCAGCATCTTTGGTGATGATGATCCGTTCTTTCAGAATCACCGAAGAATGGCCGATACGATGGGATTCGGGTTCGGAGCACCTTTCGGAGCCTCGCGGATGCCAGCCGGGCCCCCCATGGGGATGCAGTCAGGTGGTATGTTCCCATCATCGTTCAACAGCACTTCCACCAGCACTTCGTACGGTGGATTTTCGGGTGTCAGCCAAAGCACAACGACACGGACAGTCAATGGGCGCACAGAAACAGTCACACGCAACGTGGATCAAAACGGCAATGTGACGGTACACACCACCACGCCTGAAGGCAGCACAGTGCATGTCAATGGTGTTCAGCAGGCTCAGCATCCTCTGCTCGGGAACGGGACTCAGCCGAATCCAAATGTCCTTCCTGGCTCAGCGTGGCCAAAGGCCGGAGCTGCGGGAGGTACAGCGGACAATCCGATTGTGATCGATTCCGAATCAGAACCGCCTACGCCAGCTAGCTCTCAAGGCGGCTTCGGCTTCGGACCGAATCGGTTCAGCTCTTAATTACATCGCTCTGTTTGACCATCCATCTTATTGTTCTCATAGTCCTGCAAGTGGCGATTTTCTTTTCATTCATGATGCAATCTGTCTCACACTGCATTCATCTCGCAATATGGTAGCACCGTAGTAACAAGGGTCTTCTGTCAACATCACAGATCGTACATGGGTTTCGAGTTTGTTGATACTGATTTGATTTGATTATTGGTAGATGTTTGAGTTGTCAAGCAAGAGTTCCTGTCTTTTCCTGCGATGCATCCTGCGATGCTGATGATGGACCCTGTCGGTCAAGTCTAGCATCTCAGCACGATTGAAGGACTACAGCTTGTTGCAGGCCACGCAATGCACTTAGGTCTTGATACCCTTGGCCTCGAGCATCTTCCTCTCCTCCTCCTCAATCTGCTCGTCGATCTTGGCACCTCGCGAAGGCTCGTTGCCGTTAGCACGAGCAGCGTCGGTGGGCTTCTCCTGCTCCTTCTCCTTCTCACGCTGAGCGCGTTCCTTCTCCTCCTTGCCGGCCTGGGCGAGCTTGTTCTTGATCGACTTCTCGTCCTTGGCGTCGAGCGACTGGTGCGACTCGGGCTGACCCTTCTCGTGGTCCTTGCGGTTGTCATCGTGGTGCATACCAACATCAGGGTTGGGGCCAGGGGCGTTGCGCTGGTCGCCGTCGTCACTGTGTGGATCAAGCCAGAGAGTAGCATTGCGGATGGAATGAAAGTGTCAGTTTCCGGGAAGCTGGTGTGGATTTGAATACCGCTGATGTTGAGGAGGGTCTACCTACGTGTGAATCTCGGTCTGTGCCTTGGTCGACATTGTGAAAGAGCTGTATGAATGTATAGGGGTGTGATCTTTGATGGTGAAGAAGTTGTTTGTGAGAAGATGAGCTCTATATATGCCAGCCTGCTTGCTCGGCAGGCCCGAAGATTGCTCTCATGCTCGGCAGTGTAATTGAGCAGCGTCTTCAGCGGCGAACAACAGCGGGCAAGGCCACGCACGGCCTTTCGCTTTCAGAACAGCACCGGCTCGGGAGCAGCGTTTCTAAGTTTGGCTCTGTCCAGCCCTCGTCTGCAGAGTCGTCTCCTCAAGCAGTCAACGCTCAGCTCTGCATCTCTGCGTAGCGGCTTCACGTCATTTTTAGGCATTGCTGATCAGCTGCTCGTGCCCGAGCCGTGTTCAAAAATAGTTACACCAATCAGTGCGGGGAATGGGAGAAATGCGTGCGCTTCTCAACATTGCCTCGATGTTCTGTGACGTTGCGCCTGCTTGGACTGCGGTTGAGGGTCTACCGGGACGTCTGTCGATCTGGTAAGCTCGTGTGGACTTGGCAGAAGGACAGTCAATCGCTGCTTGGCTGACAGGACGTTGCGTCATTCGGCGTCTTTTCTCTCTCTCCCTCTCTCTTCTCTTTGTGGAGGCCAGCAGCTTGAATCGGCCAAACCAAAGACCGATCTCACACTCGAAGAAATTCAGCTGAGCCCAAATCTAACACATCATCTCGGTGCGAAAAAGTCTTATTTCATTTGGAAGAACGGGCTGGGAAGCACAGACCGCCTTGGCCACGTAGCCGTCACGTTAATGCTGGGTGCTGGTGTCGAGTTGGACCCTGAGGAACGCGAACGCAGCTTGCAGACAGACCCTGCTTCGAAATGTTCTTGCTATCCAAATACTCTCACGAACATCAGTCTGACGCTCTCGATCGTCTGCCTTGACATGCAAGGCAATAGCTCGCAGAGGTCATCGCCTGCGAGAGGCGCAGACATTGCAAGAAGGTCTCATCCCAACTCGAGACACCGTAACCACCAACAGTCCAGCTTCGGTCGGGATTCGGGCGAACACACAACGACGATTCAGATGGACGGGTACGAGCTCGATCAACGCTCGAACAAGCGATATGAAGGCGACGATGACTATGTCGAAGAGGGAGAGGATGCCCTCATGCTTGGGCCGGCAACGGCATCAGCTGGCGAGCTAGACCAGGAAGCATATGAGATGGACAAGTCCAGACGGCGAGGCAGGAATGGCACTAGGCATGTTTCAACCGGGTCGATATCGGAAAAGTATGATCCGGACGATCCCATGTTTCTCGTAAGCAAGGCGGTACCCGAACATGACGACCCTGCACTGCCAGCTCTTACGTGGAGAGCACTGCTCATCGGATCTTTCTTCTGCATCATCGGTGCGGCGATAGCACAGCTCTTCTTCTACAAGTCGAACTCACCCTCGTTCAGCAGCTACTTCGTCATTCTCATATCGCTCCCCATTGGTCGATGGCTCGCAAATCGTATGCCAGAAAGAACAATTCGTCTTGGAAAGTGGTCTTTTCAGCTCAACCCAGGACCTTTCAGCATCAAAGAACACATGCTCGTCGCTATCATTGCGTCATCTGGTGCGACTTCCGCATACGCAAGCGATATCATCAACATCCAGGAACTCTTCTACCATCAGCATATGAATTGGCTTTCGTCTCTGACGCTGCTCATCACTACACAGGTGCTCGGCTTTGGCTTTGCCGGTATGGTGACCAACCTGCTCGTCAAGCCTACGTCGATGATCTGGCCCAGCACTTTGGTCACTACATCGCTTTTCCACACCTTGCATGACAAGCAGGCACCCAACACCCGCGCAAGGTTACGACTCTTTGCCCTCGCCTTCGTCGCCATCTACGTCTACCAGTTCCTCCCCGCATTGCTTGCTCCCACGCTGTCCAGTGTCGCTATGCTCTGCTTGGTTGACAACAAGATCCCTGCCTTTCGCTCGCTCAGCTCTGGCTACCACGGTCTCGGCTTCCTCAACTTGACATTCGACTGGAATGCAGCCGGTATGAGCGGACCCTTCTACCAGCCATGGTGGGCCGCGCTCAATTTTTACGCCGGCTTTGCCGGGATGATGTACATCGTTATGCCCATCCTCTACTGGGGCTTCAACTTCTGGGATGCCCAGTCCTTTCCGGAGATTCTCAGTGCTGGTCTGTACAACAAAGAGCACAAGAAGTTTGCAGTCGACACGCTGCTCAACAAGGACAACACCCTGAATTTGCACGCCTGGAGCGAGCAAAAGCCGATGCTGCTGACACCGTACTTCGCGCTTTCGTACGGCCTTGGCTTCGCGACGTTGACAAGTACCGTGACGCACGTGTTGCTTTGGCATTGGAAGGATATCAAGCGAGCCGCCAGCAATGCGGTGCATGACGATATTCACAACAGGTTGATGAAGGCATACGAGCCTGTACCTAGGAATTGGTATGCGACGACATTTGCATTGTCGACGCTGGCGTCGGTCTTGCTTGTGGTCTTTACCCCGGCACTACAGCTGCCTGTGTGGGCGCTATTGTTGGCTATTGCGATGGGTTTGCTGTTCATCGCACCGCTGGGCATTCTCAGGGCTGTGTCTGACACCGGTGTCGGTCTCAACATCATCTCCGAGTTCGTCATCGGCTACATCATGCCAGGCAATCCCATTGGCAACATCCTGTTCAAGACCATGGCGTACATGTCGCTCAACCAAGCTCTTGATCTGGTCAACGATCTCAAGCTCGGCCACTACATCAAGATCCCTCCCAAGCACATGTTTGTCGCCCAGCTGTGGGGCACGATGATCGGATGTGTCGTCAATCTCATCGTCGTCAACATCGTTCTCGACCCAGCTTCGGGCTACCGTGCCTTCCTGGATGGCTCGATCGAAGACCCATCCGGTCAGTGGGACGGACGCAAGGTCCACATCTTTTTCTCAGCCTCGGTGATTTGGGGACTGGTCGGACCTGCCGAATTCTTCTCCGGGGCATACCGAAAGCTGTATTCCGGCTTCCTGTTTGGAGCTCTTCTACCACTCATCCCATACTTCCTGTACAAGAAGTACAAGGTCAAGTGGCTACCGAAAGTGGCATTCCCCATCATTCTTCACTCGATGGCGTTGCCACCGGCAGTGCCAACCAACGTCATCATGACAGGCTTCTTCTTCTCGTGGTTGTCACAGAAGCATCTCAGGGAGAAACATCCAGTGTGGTTCGAAAAGTTCAACTATGTGCTCTCAGCAGCACTGGATGCGGGAGCCAGTGTCAACGCGCTGACCATCTTTGTATTGACGCTGACCTTGTTGAAGTGGGCGCCAGTGCCGCATTGGGCTGCCAACCCATTGCAGGATGCGGAGCATTGCAGACCGTCTGCATGAACGTCTGGCGGCTAGATGCAATCCAAAATGATCCTTGCAATCTTATCTGCTGTCCCGTCTGAGTCAGTGTCGAAGTGTGATCCTTGCTACGAGGAGATTGTGTTTGGGCTGCACGAGCAAGGAAGTCGGAGCGCAAGTTGAAGGCAAAATGAATGAACGAGTCAAAGATACTAACACAAATACACAAGGATGGAGAAAAACGAGACAATGCCGGAACGACTGAGGTTGTGGGAAGATGCGATACTGGAACATGATAGATATGTTAGTATCCACCACGGCCACGACCGCCACGTCCACCACCGAATCCGCCTCCCCTACCACCAGCACCACCGCGGCCACCGAATCCACCTCCCCTACCACCGCTGAATCCACCTCCCCTTGCACCGCCTCGTCCACCGGAGAATCCACCGCCACGGCCACCCGAGAATCCACCACCCCTTCCGCCGCCGAAACCACCGCGACCTCTTGGCGCACCGCGGCCACGACCAGCACCGCCGGCACCACCTCGTCCTGCACCACCCTTCTTTTTGGGAGCCTTTGTCAACGATTTTGGTTTTGGCAAGAATCGCTCGATAGGCAGCAGCTTCTCGCCGGAAATGTACACCTTGTCCTCGGGCTTGAATGATGTTGCGACCATGCCAGGGTCCATCTTGACGGTGAAGTAGACCTCGTTGATAGGGCCGAGAATTTCATCCACCTTGCCGATCTGCGACTTGTTCTCGAGGCTGAATCGAGTTGAGAGTGGGGAGGGGAAGGAATAGCGGTCAGTACGAGAAGCTCTCGGTATAAACGAAACAATAAGATAGAGAACTTACTAGATGGGAGCGTTAAAGTATGGAACGTGCTTGGCGTCGGTGGACTGGCAGAGCATCTCTCCCTCGACGGCGTGCATGAAGGAGCCCATGGGCTGAACAGACTCGGGAGGACCAGCATTGGCGTAGCCACCACGTCCACCTCCGCCGAATCCACCACGGCCACCACGAGAAGAGAAACCGCCTCGACCACCACGGTCACCTCCACCACGTCCTCCGCCTCGGAACGACATGGCTATGTTTCTATATGCAAATGCGGGCTCGTCCTTGTGACGAGACGAAGAGCTGACCGAGAGCGAGCGTACGCGAGAGTCGACCTGCTGCAAGCGAGTATGTGTAGGTGTGCTAGGTGAGGATGAAGATTGATGGTTAAGCTGCAGATGGTGTTAGCAGTTGGCGGTGCTTGAGTTGTTGCAAAATGTCAAAAAAGTCAAAAATTTCCCAGAAAGCGCAAAGAGAAGCGATTCTTCTCAAGCGGAGGGGCAACCTCCAATTCCCTCCCAAAGTCACGGAGCCGACTCTTTGCTTTTTGAGTTTCTTTCGCACGAGTCCAACTTTCCGTGACTGGACCCTGAATTCTGACTCGGCTCAGTTCTCACTTCGGACAAGCCGATATCACTTCTTCTTGATCTGCAACGGTAACAGCACAATCCCGTGACCAAGCACGCCAACGATGGATGCTTCGGATGCAATGCGACTCACTACAGTGATCAGCCGCTGAGTCGGTAAGATGTCGCTCTCTGACCTTTTCAACATCTCGAAAACGGTTCGACGGGACAAGGCTCGCGAGCAGAACCTCATCCCAGAACCGTCGTCATCCACTTCAGTAGCGGCAAGACTTTGTAATATCTGCTTCGCCAAACCAGCCAGCTACAACTGTCCGCGATGCAACATCCCATACTGCTCTCTGGCGTGCTTTCGTAGAAGTGAGCATCAGGAATGCTCGACGGCATTCTCTTCTTCTGCCATAAGACTCGCATCATCGGCCAATGAGCTCGAGCCAGCCGAGAACGACCGTCGCAATGTCGTTGACATCTTGAGCCGACTGGAAAAGGACGAGAAGAATGCGAAACAGGCCCAAAGTGACGCAGAAGACGATGAAAGCGACGACGACGACGAGGATCTGGATCTGCATCTCACCGAACAACAGATCGAGAATGCCTCTCCCGAGCAACTGCTGGCGATGCTCCCTCCCAGGCAGAGGCAGAAGTTCTTGGATGCTGTCAAAGACCCACAGTCAGCTGCGAATCTCATGGGGAAATTTGACAGGCGGGCGGACCGACGAGACAAGCAGGCTTCACTAGGAACGGAGGGCAGCGCCCTTACGACATTGCAGCCAACCACGGATCACCAATCAAGGCACCGAGCTAGCAAGAGGGCTTGGCAGTCAGCGCCCTGGTTTGACAAGCCAGAAGCTTGTCCAGCCTTCTCCGACAAAGATTCACAAGGACTGTCTGCCTTCGCAACATCTCTCGCCAAGCTCCTTTCTGCTCAAAGCACAGCAGCAATTGGGCAACCCGCGCCAGCTCCGATCAACCTGTCGCACAACTTGTGCGCAGTCTTGATGGCTTATACATATACCCTCAGGCACCTGGATCTCGAAAGCCTGTCTGGAGCTTTGAATCGACCTGCCGAGCCGATTTTCTCGGGTGCGAGCTCCATCCCTCCTCTCGGTCCGCCGGACTTTGCGTTCCCAGATCCGTCAGAATTCGACAACGACGACGAGCCCCCACCACTCGAGCCTGATGAACCCGACAGCGTTCCATCATCCATCACATCAGCTCATCCAAGTGCTGCAGCCACAGCATTGCTCCCAATACCCAACATGCAGGTCCCCAGCCCTACCACCCTTGCCAGCGACATCTTTGACAAGCTCGACGCATTGATACCCTTCTTGTTCTCGCAGCCGGCGCCCTCAGCAAATCACCCATCTGCCCATGACCCGAGCAAGCTCGTCCTTACCTCAATAGATGACGCATGCATGTGGCTCATCTCGCGGCTTTCCCTCGACTCGGAGCTAGGTGAAGGCGGTGTTGATGGACTTCAACTCCAACTGCTTGAGGACCTCAATACCCTGCTGGCTGCTGAGCAACTCGTTCCAACCTTCAAGGATGATGAAGTTCCCGAACCAAAGTATCGTGTGGCTTTCCAACTCGCCACCCTGCCACCTCAACAGGCCTTTGCTGCAGCGCAATCGCCATTGGTCCTCAACGCAGTAGCAGATCTGTACTTGTACCTAGAGCATTTGGCAAGTCTGGCCGCAGATCCTTCATCATCGCAACTTCCACCAAACGCGACCTCGAAAAGCATCAAGTTGGCCCAACGTAAGCTCTGCTTCTATCTCTCCAGTGTCGTCTTTTCCGATCGCACGATCGCGGAGCAAGCCGGCCCCAAACTCCGACAAGAAGTCCAACACAGTATTCAAAACTTGAGAAGCCGGATCGATGCCATGCTGGAGGCTGACAAGCTTGCTGCTGCGGTCAGCCGGCTTGACAGCACTAGCCTACATACCCCCTGATAAGACATGTCAGCGCCACTTCTCTACCATATCAGCTTCGTCTGCTCTTCTTGTATCATTTCGCTAGCATTCTTCACCACGACCACGGCAAGCGTTGAACCGCGATCAAACAGAGATGTGATTTGCATAAGTGGAACAATGCGCACGATGAAAGACATGGACAACAGAGGATGCCGATACAAAATTTGGATCAGAGACATGAGACACACAAGACTGTGAACATATACGGGCTGCCAGTGCGTAGGACAACCTACTCGCTCAGCGCGTAGAGTAGATGACGTGCATGGCAGTGTCGATAGGAAGCGGATATTCGTCGCTTGAGTTCGAAATGAAGTAAGGCAGCTTCTGGTTGGCGGTTGGTCCCACATCCGTGACAACGGGGGGAGGACCAGCGGGAGCCATACTGAGAGTGTGCTTGAAGAATTGCTTGGCAATGACAGGCAGAGCAACCTCGAGGATAGCCTGGGTAGGAGCATCGCCAAGACCGAGGCGTACAGGTAAGTTGCTGCTGGGAGAGAACTCCTGAGGGTTCTCCGAAAGCTGCGGGTCGCGGTAAAGAGCATCCGCCGAGACATAAACACCGTCGCCAACCTCGACACGAACTTTGGCGCCGTCGGCGTCGGGCAGGTTGACCGCGTGGATTGCAAATCTGGCCTGAGGAGGCGTGATGGCGTTGACACGGTAGGCTTCCAAGAGGCGCTTGCGCAACTCTGTGTTGGAAGCATGGTCGTTCCGGTGGCTCAGGGCGTGCATGGCAGCGAGCTGATCGGCATTCTCCTCACGCAAGAACCACTTGAAAGCCTGCATAAGAACGAGCGACTGCGTGGCAGTGAGCGACACCATCATGTTCAGGCAGTCCCTGACGAGCTCGTCGTTCGACTTGCCGGAAGCCAGGAGTGTGTGGTAGAACTGCTTGGCCAAGCCATTGGCAGCAATGTTTCCGGGTCCACCGAGCACGTTAGAGATACCCTGTACAATCGAAATGACGGGCGAGAGGAGACCGTCGACGGTGTGCAAACGAGCCCAGATGAGGTTCTTGAGGCGACGGGTGCAAGCTTCCGACTCTTCCTCGATACGCCAGGTGTGGTGGCTCTGGAAGTCGAACGAGCCGTACATGGCATAAGCCAGTGGCTTGGAAAGCGCCTCGAAGAGTTCGCCGGCGTCCATGCCAAGGTGGGGCCCGTGGCTACCCGGGGTGGGCAGGCCGAACAGCTTGGAAGTGAATTGAGCAGAGACACTGTTGACCACCTCGAGCAAGTTCACGATCCTCTGGTGACCAGCAGGCGTGAAAGGAATGCTGCGCTCCTTCATAAGATCTCTGGTGTTGACGCTGTAAAACTCGACCACCTCGTCCTGCCATCGTGGGATCGAGTGCAGGGCTGAAGCCATAAGGCTCTCATCGTACGACATCTGGGGCCTTTCGAGGAAGTATTTCGGGTCCTCGAGAATGGTCTTGCTGGCAGAGTAGGACTCAAGCGCGTGCCAAGTACGAGCGGCGGCTGGGTAGCTCGTGTCGTAGTGTTCGAGGGTTCCCTTCTCCGTCAGCACAGTCACGGTCCTGTCAGGGATGCTGAAGGGGTAGAGAGCGTAAATCGAGTTGTAGGGGAACTGACCGGGAAGACCCATCATGATGAGCTTGCCCACCATGCCGCGAGAGCCAGGCTGAGGCTTGGTGGCATATTCGTAGCCGCGGCTGGTCATGTTGGCAGCGGAAAAGTCATTGGTGGAGAAACGGTCGCCACGAGTGAGCGCGGCTGCGTCACTCAGGATACCGCGAGAGATGGTGTAGCCGGGGCAAAGTCCACTACCAGGCATGCTGGGCTTGGCAGCCTCGCACATGAGACCTGGATAGAGCTCGAGATTTTTGACATCTCCATAAAGCATCTCGGCCGCTTTTGCGATCTTCGGGTCAGGGTTCCACTCGGAGAAGGAAGAGAAGGTCTTGAGGCCAAGGAAGTTACGGAACTCGTTCATGGTGCAGAGAGCCCATTCCTTGCGCGAAGTCATCATACCAAGGATCTCGATGGGTCGGAACCAGCTCGGGTGACCACGAGCGCGGAATGCAGAGGCCACCTCACTGGTGGCATCCTTGAGGACTTGAGCCAAGACAGCGTCACTGAACTTGCCCTGAGCATCTCGCTCCCAGTCGTGGAGGTTCCACTCGCTGGGGTCCTTTCCAAGGTTGTCCTTCTTGATTTCGCCTGCGGCCTTGAGGAACTCCATTGGGCTGACCTGCTCTGGGGCCTTGCCTGGGAACTTGGACTCGAAGAAGGAGTTCATCCACCTCTCATCAGCCTGAGAGACGGCAGCGTGCCATCGGTAAAGGAGCGAGAACTCAGCGGCGACAGAGTTTCCCATGCCGCGCTCCAGACTGCCGCGACCTCCGACCTTCTTGATCACCTCAACAGGGTTGACGTACCATTCCGAGTCGTTCGAGTTGAGGATGACGGGGATGTAGTCGCGGAGGATGATGTTCAAGAAGAGACCACAGTTGACCAGGCGGGCGAGGCCAAAGAGCTCTTCGTCCAGCGCCTTACCCTCCAGAGCGTCGAAGCGACCGTTCTCGTTGACCTCGTAGAGACGCTTGGCAATAGAGTTGTGGCTACGGCTGAAAAGAACACCGAGAACGGCGGTGGCAGGTGGCATCATAGTGAGACGCCAATCGCCAATAGTGTCGGGCTTGAGCAGACCGAGCGTGTTCGTGCGCACTCGGGCCTGTTCCTCCTCATTAGCGCCGTAGACGACTTGCAGGTCGAGGTACGAAGAGTGCTCGTTGTAGACAGCAGTCTTGGTGTCGCCGGGGGCTGGACGATGGGTAGCGAAGATGTCATGGATGATAATGTTGGCAAAGTTGAAGAGGAGCGAGCTGATACCGGAAGGATGAGGCTCGAAGCTCTGACGAGCAAAGAGAAGATCAAAGACAGTGCCGGGGTCGGGAAGGTTGACCATTTGAGGTTGCAGGCGAGGGACGTTCTTTGCGTAGGGTTGCATCGATGCGCCAAGCTTAGGGTTGAAGATGTTGTTGTTGGAGCCGTCGGCACTGCGGAAGCGGTGCTCCGGGTCCATATAGGTGGAGGCAGGGTGCGGCAGCTGGTCCCAAATAGTGGTCATGAGTCCGTCGTTGACAGCATGGCTAACTGGAGAGTCGACGGGCATGCTTGCGAGCAGAGTAACGAGCTGCTCAAGGAGCATCTTTCGGTCGTCAAGTCCACCACCAGTCAAAGCCGACTGGATCAGATTAGGGGCCTGGCCGAGGAGCTTGACATCGTTGACGAGCCTGTTGCGATTGATCTGGTCGAGAAGCATTTGCAGCTGGTCCATGGATGCGTGAGCAGCAGCAGGAATCTGTTGTTGAGCCTTATTCCAAGTCGACTGAGCGACCTTGCCTGCATCGGTGGCCGACAGACCGGTAGCATCGGTGGTCTGCTGCACCTTGTCCTGCACGAAGGACTTGACCTGTTGCAAGGAAAGGAGGTTGAAAAGGCAAGACGAAGTCAGCATTGAGGTACAGAAGCTTACATAATGGTAAGGATTAGAATCAGAACAACGGAGCGACGTACCTGAGAGACTTTGTGCGAAGCGGTTTGGGTCATTTTGAGGGTATATGGAGCTGAGCGAAGCAGACTCACTCAAGATCGGAAAGGAGGGAGTATGCGTGTGCGATGAGAAGGATGATATCCTACTTGTAAGGCTATGTAATGAGACGACAATCAACAGTGAAGGCACAAGCCAGGATGCCAGGAGAGAAGGGGCACAGAAAGGAAGAGGACGGAGGGAGCCTTGATGGGGAAGGGCGGCATAAGTCCGACTGGATTATATATCACACGTACATGAGTGCAGAGTCGACTTCGAGAGTCAAGTTCAGGGCAACTGGCAACGTGCTAGCCATGATCGAGCTTGGGGGAGTTTGTAAGCCAAGGGTCTTGGTTGGCTGCGTGACCACAGGCACTCGAGGACATCTGCAAGAGATCTACGTTCTCCACGGGACCCTTTCGGCGAGTCCGAGGCGGATTGACAGCGACTTCGGGCTCTCGTGCAGGTGAGCTCACTAGGGCCCTGAAGAAGAAATCAACTGAGGAAAGGCCACATGCATGATTTCAGCGGACGTCGGAGCATGAGCGCGTCTTGGGTCGATATTCACACGCCCACAATCACACAGTCAACACGGGCTGGCTCGCCTCGTTCGCCCGCAGAGCCGGCTTGATCATGGTGCACTGCAGAGTGACTGTACCGCTACAGGTGTTCTGTGAGAGACCTTACCCCTCACCTCTTTCACCAAATCACTTTCCATGCCTTGATTTATCCGCGCGCACCTGTGCTTTCAACGTCGTCGAGCTTTGCTTCGCACGAGCTGGTTGCTCGATCCTCCAGGTATTACGTCTCTTTCGGGCGCAGATGCGTATGAGGTGTCGATGTTGTGAAGAGTTGCTCTCATATGGCCAGACGAGGATATGTACGATTGGGGCTGTCACAGCTGTCCAGCACGCAATGCACAAGGTGCGAATCACCAAGCAAGCCGCTCGCATTAGTCATGCAAAGGCAGCAAGCCGATCAGCCGAAGCACGCGTCCAGAGATCGTTGACAACGCCTTTAGCTCTGGCTTCGAGGCGTTCACAGCGCCAATGGTCAGCGAGAGGCTGTGATCTGACCATCATCATCATAGACCGACTTGGCTCTTTCTAGCTGGTCAAACGCTAGCCGCAGAATCACATCTTCCACATTTGGTCTTTGACTGCTGGTTTTTTCCGATCCCGACCTGCGGGGAGGGTCCCGTGTCGAGGAAAAACCCTAAACCTTAAAATCGGCAGCGGTTGGCTTGACTTGTGTGAAGCCGTTCTGCTTTTAGCCACGCGGTTGACGAACGCAGTAGACAATGAAAATGCGAGTCAAGAGGCGGAATTTCCGAAACACCTGCATGGAAGTGGAAGGACCCTTGAGAAACACAGCTCGCTTGTTCCTGGCCAAGGCGCTTGCGCTTCTGTCTGACAGCACAGGTTCTGGTACAATGAATCCATGGTACGGTACCGCACAATGCAGTACATCTTTCACCGCTTAAGTCTGAGGAGCCATACTGGCCGGCACTGCCTCAATTCTGAGACCGTGCGCATGAAAGAGCGGTCACCATGAAATCACAGGCGTGAGTTGAAAGCGCACAGGCCTTCCAGGACTACTTTTTCCAATGCAGTACCGGTACTGTATAAGCAAGCGGTTGACAGCTGATCGATGACAGCATCTGAAAGGTGCAGAAGTCAGGTCATCGCTGCGCTGAAAGAAGAGGAAGGAGAGGATTCACGCTGCTGTCTTACTCCCAAAGCTTCAGCCCTGTTGCGTTCAGAACTTACGCATGAGCGAAAGGCTTGCAGTTCCGCATTACTCTCCAGAAGTATGAGTGAGCCAGGTCGCGTCGACAGTAGCTGTCATTCTCAGAAAGGGAAGAAAGGGTTCCGTCACCGTTGATCTTGCTGTGAAGCTTGTTGCAACCTTGTTGCGCAAGTTTTAGTGGCTAAGTGAGCGCCTCGATGATGCTTTCGAGATCGAGTTTGAGTCAGATGACCTGAAGCTCCAAAGCCCGGAAGCCACCGATTGTGCCAGTATGGAGGTTCTTGCAACGAGACGTCACAGCCGATGATCCTTTGGAAGCAGTGAATGTCGATGTTCTAGAAGGTCAGCTGACGAGGTGACAAACAGCCTCTGTCAGAGTGTGAACGTGAAAGGAGTCGCAGGTTATCAAAACCGCTCTGGCCACTTCGGGCTCAGCCGAGAAAGAGATGGCAACAGGACCTCTTAGCGTCGTTATGGATCATTTACAGCCATAAGATGCGAAAGTCGAAGAACTATGCTTACGGCTTGCAGTAACGGTCCCCTGGCTCTGCCAGCTGCACTTTTCAGTTCGGTGACCTTCCGACTACTTCAACTAGCACAACGGAAGCTCCGAGTCTCATGTCTGTGTTCGAGCGACTTCCTGATCCTGTTGCAATGGGACTGCAAGCCACTGAATGTCATCATTTCAGCACTGCTCATGCAGTTGGCAACATAGACAGAATCGCATGTATCGATGTCGATACGAATGCGATCGGGCGGGCGCCCCAACCTCCACCTATCTTTCTTCCGCCCTGCTTCCGCACTTCCCGCAAATTGTACGAAATGCACTTTTTTGTTCCCCGATCGCGTGAACCAGTCCAATCCAATTTGGACTACAAAGCCCGTGCTCAGGCGTGAAAGGGCGTCAGACTCAGTCATTCCACACATTTGAAGCTCTGGCTCACCTCTTGACCTTCCTCATCACATTCGATCTACCCTCTGCAGCTTCACAGCACCGACATTGTTTCGGTCTGCATCTGCTGCGCAGCCGCTCTTACCCAACATACAGGTGAGTCTACGCCCTTATCAGCCGAATTCGATCGCGATTCGACCAACTTCATCAGCATGAATGCAGCTCGAGACTACCGCATCGCAACGGCGCCCTACCCCATCATCGCTCGTCAAGCCATTCAATCTCGCAGTGCTCTCAAGCGTTGAGCAGCAGCTGCCTGGGAGGCCGTCTTCAAATCTCGTATCAATGATTATCGCCCAAGTTCGAGCGCAGATCTCCTTTACAGCACCAGGACTTGGAGTCCATGCTCTTGTCTTGCTCCTGGCAGTCGGCTAATGCAAAGCCATTCTTTTTGTCTCTCTTCCATCGTCGAACTCATCGCACGCAAACACCATTGCAACGGCTCGCAACTTGCCTTCCAATCCATCACGTTCAGCCAGACGCAGCTTCCGTACCTCTGGACCGTCTCTCGGCATGGCTAAAAGTGAGTCTCCCTTACCATCACTTCGTCGCAGCGTCGTGCATCACTAACGTCTGGCCACGCCACCCTCGTCTCTATTTCGCCTTCCTTTGAAACTGTTTCAGTCCCGCGTAACTTCCAACTCCTCGAGGAGCTCGAAAAGGGTGAAAAGGGGATCGGTGACGGCAGCTGCTCGTATGGTCTCGACGATGGTAGCGATCTGAGTAAGTGTTCCAAAGGCCATGCAAACAACAAGATGCGTTCCCGTAGCCTAGGCTACCGTAAGGCCATTTGCGTATATTCAACTTCAGGTTCAGACCGGCATGGCGTCGTGGAGTAGCCAGGACGATCCCAGACGCAACGACTGACATTGTTCCGCTCAATCTCTTCTTCGCATCATGCCCGCTGCTTTGTGCCACAGTGATGTCCAACTGGAACGGTACCATTATCGGCCCTGGCCACTCAGTCTTTCAGAACCGTATCTACTCCCTCAGCATTCACTGTGGGCCAAATTACCCCGATCAGCCACCCGAGGTCAAATTCCTCACAAAGATCAACCTGCCATGCGTCAAGGCAGACGGCCGCATCGATTACAACGCTCTGCCCATCTTCTCCAACTGGTCCCGCGACAGCACAATCGAGACGATCCTGATTTCCTTGCGAAGGTAGGTTTCTGCATGGTCCCACTGGACTCAACCTTATTTGGCATAGCGCTGCGAGCCGCTGGTGATCTCAGAGAATCGCCCTGGCGCCAATAGCCACTCGCTAGGCTACACGTAGAAATTTGCGCTGACCTTTGGTTTGCTTTTGCTCGCTCTTGTCGTAGGGAGATGGCCTCACCCGCTAACCGCAAGTTACCACAGCCCGCAGAGGGTGCATCCTACTAGCCGCGCAGGCCAGTGTACATAGAAACCAACCAGAAATGTGATCTTACGAAACATGTCACGCTTCTTATCTCGTCTGCGCTTCTCTGACCTGCGCTCGACAGGTATATATGCTGCCTCGCAGCTTCTTTCCCGCCTTCTTCTGCTCTCCGATCCTCAGGTCCTCACCATTCATTTTATCACCCAAACTTCCCTGCTCCTGTCTTGACATGAAGCGCAACAAAAGAAAGACTTCCGACAACGACAGTGACAGTGACGACGACGACAGCGCCGCAGGAAGCGCCACTCCGTCACCAGAGCAGATGGTGCCTCGCTCAAATGCGGCGGGAAACATGTCGTCCTACCTTATCGAGTCTATCAATCGAGCCATCGGAGGAGGTCACTGGGGTGATGTCTGCTTCGTCGTCAAGAACCGCGAGGGCCGACCAAGCTGGACAACCGTGTATGCGGACTCTCAGACTCTGAACGCCCATGGTGGAGAGAACCTCGTAGGTTGGATTGCTGAACATAGCGTTGCCAGCCTCACGGAAGCGATCGAGGTATTGTTCCCGCGCCGTTCAACGCCTGCGGAGGTGACGACCCAACTGATCAGCACCACCCAAGAAGGCACGGCCAGCGCAGCCCAAGCCGATGCTGCCCTCGACAAAAAGCTTCGATACATTCCCATCCTCAAGATCGCTGCAACTACTTTGCATGCCGTAATCCTCTTTCTCACTACTGGTCACATTGAGTTCGTTCCGAGCTTGGACGTGAAGGGACAGACGGGACAGACTATCGGCTATGTCGCCTCCGAAGCCGACCACTTTGAGGACGCTAGCCAAGAGCTTGCGCCAGGTGCGATGATAAGCTCCGCAACGGGCGTGGCGAAAGCAGAGGCTACGCCGTTTCAGGAGCAACAAGTGCCTTTCGATGGCAGCAATGTCGCCAGCGCCAAGTCTGTTTACCAAGCTGCTCGTCTGTTCGGCCTTGGAGGCTTACAGGAATTAGCTGGTGACGTGATCAGACGAAGCATCACGCCTCTCAACATTATCGACGAGTTGTTCAGTCCATTTACGTTGCATCACTCCGAAGTGGCGAACGAGCTTGTCGAATTTGCTCGACGACATTGGAACGAGATCAGGCCGCGAGACCGGATCAGGATGGTGCAGAAGCTGCGCGAGAGTCGCTACCCCCACCATGCGGCAAAGCTCTTCGGGCGTATCATTTCGAAGACCGAAATCACGTACTCGGAGTAGCGTTCACAATCACCTTCTCAGATCCAATGAACTAGCAACGTCGATTACCATGTTATCGTACATAAGGGGTGGGAGTTTCCTTGGTTTGTGAGTGGTGAGAAGCATCATGATTGGGAATTGGAAGCTGATTGCAGGCGCTCCTTACGTTTCTCCTCCTGTTCACGACGACGCTGTCTTCGTCGAATGCGAGCCTCGTCTTCTTCGATGCGTTCGCGCTCTTCGAGGCGCTCGCTGTAGTACTGGCCGCTCTGCAAGAGGATGACACCAACGAGTGCTACAGCCAAGACTGTATGCGAAGTTGCAATCTCGCGGAGAGGAACAAAGACGGCATCCCTACCATCGACGGCGGCTATGCCCGGAGAAGGAGCCTTGGGAGGCAGAGTCGAGAGGCTGGGGTCGATCTTGTGGTAGAAGACGAGACCAGAGGCGCCGAAGAGGAAGAGCGAGGCTCCGTCGAAGAGCCAGTTGCTCTCGCGACCACCTAGCGCCTTGGAGATGAGGAGCAGCGCAGCGAGTGTACCGACACCGTGGAGTAGCTTGCGGAAGATGCTGGGCATGTCGACCATGGTGTCCTGGTAGTAGGTGTAGGCGGTTACCACAGAGTCGTACGTCACGGGCGACTGCCACAGAATGAGATGGTCCGCGGTCCAGTGCATCGCCAAGGTCCCTAGAAAGATGTGATCACAGAGGCGAAGTTGGAGACTGTCAGTCGTTTCTCACAACCAAGACAAGTGTAATAGGCGAGCAACTTACCCAGCAGGAAGGACGTGGTCCCGATGATGAGACCGGTGCGCAACCCCATCGTGAGTGAGCTTTCGAGCAAAGACCGTGGCCTCGAAGTGATCGTTCGGCAGAGCCTTGACGTGTATGAAAGATCCTCGCGGATTCAGGATCTCGATGGTGTATGTGGTTGTGAAGCAGCGGGACGAAGGTGGGGATGTGGAGCAATTGGCATCAATTTTTGACGTGGGGACAACGAACGCCATTTTGTGAAGAACCCTCCTTCTTGCTCATCCAAGCGAGCTGAGCCGCCAAGCGACTCGTCTGCCCAATGCAAACACTGCAAAATGCAACATGAAACGAATCTCAGCCGTATGCACGCTTATGATCCAGATGGCCTGAGCGCGTGTACACATGCCACAAGAAGCCAAGATTTAACAATCATGGAACAAATTCGGCGGAAGAGACTTGCCTATCGGGAATGAACATCACTGACAATCAGTTGTTGTTCTCTCATGAACAGAAGAAAGCATGCACATCAAGGCGCACGCGAGCGACCATGTCTATTCCTGTCTGTGAGGCGGTGTTTGGACGATCAAGCGTCGAGGGCCTTGAATGCATGGCAGCATGGCAAACTGCGGGTCTCAGGTGGAGGTTTGCCGCTGTGGATCTGGAAATAGAAAAATCAGATGCTCGACAGCAGTCCACTGAGCAAGGAAATAGGTCGAGCCTTTGACCTCGCTTGACTTGAGGCTGGAATTGCAAGGCATTCAGCCAGTCTGGTAAGCCCCAATGCGCCAAAATTGAAATTGCCCGCTGTGCCGCAAATGTGCGTCATGACGCTTTGGCTATCCTGTAGATCCACTGCACCTCGCCAATGTCGGCGACCCAGTTCCGTCTGCTCTGGTTAGTACTCCGCACAGCTCGTGCCCAAGCCATCCGCTCGCTCAGCCGCCGACACATCTATCTTGACCTTCCCATCAACTCGAAATCCTTCCTTTCAAGTGATCACCATCCTTGTCACCTTCTGCAACTCACAAAGCGAAGTAGGCATATCGTTATCACTATGGCTCCGATTCTTAACGTAAGTGCTCTACAACGCAATGTTCAGCCTGATCCATAACCGCTGGCTCACTCGCTCTTTCAATCTTTGGTTTTGTTGATATGCTCGACAGTTCCACGCTGGATCTCTTCCCAGCTTTGCGCTTCGTCTCAAGTCGGACGACAACCTCGACGGCCTCAAGTCTCGTGCTGCCAAGAAGATCCGACTGCAGCTCGACGATGGCATTCCTCTCGTCATGAAGTACGGCTGGTCTGGTCAGACTTTCACCCTTGAAGACTGTAAGTGCTCGCCACGGCGATTGGAACGGTTTCAAAAGTGACAATGAACTGACAACCTTGACTCTGGTTCTTCTTTGTGCTCGAATCTCGGTTTGCTTTCTGTCCTTCAGCTGACGACTGGGAGATTTTCATGGAGCGATTCGGCAACGCCAAAGAGGCTGACCGTAAGTTCTGAATTGCTGTAGCCCAGCTAAGTGTCGGAGGTTCTGACTCGTTCTGACCGCAATCATTCTTCTCGTCAACAGTGTACCTCGAATCGCCCGAGATCCCAAACAGCCATGCCGACGAGCATTCTACTGAAGACGCGCACGATGGACCCAACGTTCCTGTAGTTGACGAGTCCACCCTCGTTCACCGAACCCCTGGTCGTGGCAAGAGCGGCGGTGTCAGCATTCACCGTGTCGCTGCACCCTTCATTCCTTCCGCCGACGACTACAGCGAAGCAGGAGGAGTTACTGCTGGTGGCCGCGACTCAATCATGTACCCTCCCCCACGCGAGCCCGCTCCTGCTCCTGGCTACAGCAAGCCCACCGCCCCCGAGCTCCCTGGCCCTAAGGCAACCCACGACGATGCCCTTTCGACACACACTTCCAAGACCAAGAAGACCAACCAGACCGTCTCGTCCGTCCCATCCCACAAGATCGCCTTCCAGGAGTTCCACTCGCAACTCGGCGTTCGCCTGCTCAAGGGCAGCATTGGTCCCATCCAGGATGTCCCCATGATGCTCAAGTCCGGCTACCGACACGTCTACGTCAGCCGAAGCTTTGCGCTCAACCACGGCTTTATCCCCAAGGACACCACTCCAGGCACCTACGGCTTCAACGGAATCACCAATCTTGGCAAGTGGCCCGTTCAGGTCGGATCCAAGGCTGTTCCTTGCACCGTCATGCTCGCCGAGGACAGCTACTTCCCTGTTATCCTCGGCCGCAGCTTCATGGAGAAGCGTGGTGTGCGCACCGACCCTATCGACATGACCTCGGTCACCTTCATGGACAATGGCGAGCGTGCCGATGTCGAAGTTGTCGTGGTCAGGGACGAGCACGGAGAGCCTGTCCCCATCCCCTGATTGTGTTGTCTCACAGATTTACCCAACGCTGATCTAGCGTCAGCAATAAAGTCCTTTCGCTTAAGTCGGCGGACATAGTCGATCCACTGATGACACCACGGGCTCTTTGTATTTAAGGTCTTTGCATGACCCGAACCAATGCTCAGAATGATGCGTTTTTCCTTTGATTCATAAACCCATGACATTGCGTGCTGACCAAGAATAACAACAGGACATTTCGACGTACAGAGCTGCGAAAACAGAACAAAACTGCGTAACACCAAGGGACAAGAATTAGGGCTCAGCCGAAGATTGAGATACGATCAATCGAGAGAAAGCTGGCGACAGGATGCCAATCGAAACTAGAATTCGGTGAGGCGGCTCGAAGCGGAGTACTGGGGATTATGGTGGAGGCTATGCGGTGGAGAAGATGTTCTTTAAGTGATGAAGTTTGAGTTTTCGACCGAGACGACGGGCGACACTGTTGTTGCGTCGCCGTCTGCGGATGCTGCTCTGGCCGCCGATACTGGCACGGTCGTTGAAGGTAATGGTACCGACTAAGGTGGCATCTTCGGCCCAAGATCGAGCAAACTCGGCCTCGCGTTTTGCACGGTAGCAGCGATCTCTGCGGTCGAGTTCGGATCGGGGGACACGTTCTGAAGGGTCGAGAAACACGATGCCTGCGGGTCGCCGTAATGCTCGCGGCGTTGTGTAGATGAGCGACATGGTGGGCTCCGAATAGAGATGGAATCGATTCTGGCCAGGAAGGGAATGAGATGGCAGAGAGGGGAGAGCGCAGGAAGCGAAAGACGAGATGGTGGAATTGTGGGATGGATGGATCGACGAGGACGGCTGGGAGAGAAATGACGAGGATTCGGATGATCCAGCCCGACAAGGCCGCACGCAGGTCAGTTGGACAGCGAGGAGGACCGAGAGCCAGAAAGCGCAGGAAAGCGGAGCTGAAGCTATCCACGACAAAAGAGCGGACCGCTTGTGTAAGTCGGCGTGCTCCAAGCAACAGTCAGCATCCGAGCCACCGGGCGAAGTCAAGTCGATTCCAATGTGTGCTGTGCTGTAGCGCTTCAATGCCGAAGCGGATCCAGCCTCCACGCAGATCGACGCGCCTATACGGGACATCGACGGCCGCCGGCGACGTGAATACCGAAGCGCTTGAGCATCTACACATTTTGCAAAAGTCCTTCTTCGTGTTCCGTAGACCCTTGCAGCAAGATAAGGGTCTGACGTGCAGCGATGCATGTCTCGTGGTTGAGGCGTTCAGGGTCGACTTCTCTTCGTCGTACTACATGACGAAACCTGATTTGACATACGCTCAGTGGGACCACTGGATCAATACCCTCTGCCGAACGCATGCCTAGCATGGCAAGAGAGACGACACGGATTCCAATCTCCCATGCAGTAAGGGTACAGTAGCACCATATGCAATGGGATCTAGATTGCAGCAGCGTCACGCGATGCCGAAGCGATTTTCTCAGAGTATTCCATATCAATTCAAGTCTAACAGAGCTTTATTTTTCGCCACGTTCGCAACGATGCATTCTTCGCACACAATTTTTCGGCGAGATCCAACAAATCTGCCGGCTATCAAGTGTTGGTTTAATCGTTATCAGAAACATCTTCTTGCTGTTCAGTCTCTTTCTTCTTGACCATAGAGAACAGTATCCATCATGTCCGACGTCGCCCACCTCAAGTCGCTCTTCCGTAAGTATTGACCGCGCACAAAGCGAGCTCACAGTGTGAATAGCCTACCTGACAATCCGCTTCAACCTCACCATTCTTCACTCGCACAGGCTTCTACGACGATTACCCCAAGAAGGGAATCCGATTCTGCGACATTCTCCCTGTCCTTCGTGACCCTCTCGCCTTCGAGCTCCTTATCACCAACATTGTCTCGCACATCTTCACCCAGACCATCCCATCCCTCGACGAGTCGACTCCCTCGCCCGCCGCTTCCACCCCGTTCGAGCCCGGTGCCAAGTCGTACGGCAACCGCAAGATCGACGCTGTCGTCGGTCTCGACGCCCGTGGCTTCCTCCTCGGCCCTGTCATCGCCCAGCGTCTCGGATGTGGCTTTGTCCCCGTGCGCAAGGTCGGCAAGCTCCCCGGCGAGTGCGTCCAGGCTTCCTACCAGAAGGAGTACGGCGAGGATGTCTTTGAGATGCAGAAGGAGGCGCTCGCGCCCAACTCGCGCGTCCTCGTCATCGACGACCTCATCGCTACCGGTGGTTCGGCCAAGGCCGCTGGTGAGCTCGTCAAGAAGTGTGGAAGCAAGGTCGTAGAATACGTCTTTGTCGTCGCTATCCCCTTCCTCAAGGGTGCCGACCAGCTCGATGCACCTTCATACCAGTAAGTTTCTGTCACGTCCGTTCAGTCATTCATACCTATGCTGACCATTTCCCGTTCTCTCCATTTCAACAGCCTTGTCGAGGTCGACTAAGCCACTCGCATAGAAGCTCACCTCTACACTCATCAAACATGTCGACGACCAAGAAGCAACATCATTCTACCATATCAAATCGCACATTCTGTACTTTTGTAGCCGTCAGCAAATCAAGGCAGCTCATACCATGCTAATCACGCCTCGGTCCTGTCTAATTCAAAAATGACAATTGCAATGAAGAAATGTGTGCAGTCTACAAAGCAGTGCGCGAGAGCTTTTGCAAAGAGTCTGTTCACAAAACGAAGATTCGGGAATGCAAGAAAGATGGTCAGCACCTGAACATGATACAACGAACCGATGCGTTCGTGATTTCGAGTCCGTGTGTGAAACTTACTCAGCAGAACATCTCCTTCCTTGATGATCTTCGTGTACTGCGCATTCTTGTGGTCTGGCCTTCGCGTCTCGACAATCCCATGCACCTTGTCAATCACCGCTGGCAGCCTGCCGGATGCGATGAACCTTGAAAGTTCGCTGTCGATAAAGTCGCCCGATACGCCGAATGCAGTGGCCATGTTGTCAATCGACAGCGACTGGTAGCTCTCGAGCAACTGCGAATAGGCGATGATGCGCATCTCGCGCACGTAGTATCGAGCGTGTTGGTGGAGTGCTCGCGATGTGAGGATGTGGGTCTGTTCGACGTCGGCCAGCGCTCGGAAGAAGTTGCCGTACTCGCAAGCGTAGAGACTCGTCACAAAGGCTCGGAGATGTGGGATCTCGTCAATCACCTGCAACACCTCGGGCGAGTCGATGATCTTCTTTTTCAAATCGGTACGCTTGAGCACAAGAGCGTTGGCGAGGACGGTCAATGTGATAAAGTCGTTGTAGTCGATGAGCTCGGTGGCCGTGAATGTGCTGAGTGCGTCCAAGAAAAGCTGTCCACCTGCCTTAAAGTCGCGGATCGAGAGCAGATGCAAGCCCTCGTACACCTTGAGTCGGTTTCTTCGCTCCCAGTCACCGCCCTCCTCGACCAGCTTCTTGGCTTCAGCGATCGATGATGTTACGACGTCGGTATCGCCGAAGAAGAGACCAATGCGCACCTTGGTGAGAGTCAGGTCGAGCTTGGAGCCGAGACCGGCACCTTTCGAGACGGCAAGATTGTGTGCTTCCAATGCCTTCTCCTTGTCACCAATCTTGGCATAGTATGCGGCCCTCTGACGGAGGACGCCGTTGATCTCCATCTCTCCCTCGTTCTCCTCGACCTCCTTCTGCTTCTCGTCGAGCTTTTGCAGCTCCTCCTTGTTCTTAGCCTCGAGTCGCTTGATCAATGCCTTGTCCTCTTTCAACAGGCCTTTAAGTGATGCATCACTCAAGATGAGCTTGTAGTAGGGCGCCATTTCATCCTTCTCGATTCCCTCGAGCAGCGCCTTTTGCGATGCTTGCAATGCCGACTTGGGCAGGTTCTTGGAGTGATGCGCAAGCAGGAAGAGGTGCTGCTGCATGTTGAGGTTGGGAATGGGCTGGACAGTTTCCTCGTCCATGTTGGCGTATATGTGCGACTATGGTCTTGCGTGAGGGATTCGTTAGGTGTTTGGGTCGAATAGATCGATCAGGGTGAGGAGAGCAAGACGATCGAATCGAAGGTGATGTGGTTTGTAGGTCAAGAAGGTGGCCGAAGTGTTGGTTGCATCTGAGTTGAGCTGCGCGGCCCAAGCCCTGACGCGGTGGAGGTTCGAGTGGAATATTGCGATCACGCTCTGCTTATGTAAGCATTCCCGGAACTCAAGCTTCGAGCCACCCATTCCGCACTTTGAACATAATCAGTGCTCTTTCGAACGTGAACGATTCCTAAACATGGATGCTTGCGATATGTGATGCCAGTCACTCGTTCAAGGCCCTGTTTGGTTCAAGAGCTGTTCTTGAAAGGAGATTTGTTGAGAACGAATGCTATACGCCCTAGTTGTTTATGAGCACGATTTTTGTGGTTGGAATTTAAGCAACCATTTTCCGTAGTTGATGCTGAATCTCATTATCGCTGTCTCGACCACAAGGATTGACACACATCATCTTGCAATCTAGGAGCACGGCATTGCTTGAAGGAAAGGCTGGTACAAATACAGGTATGCTATTGCCAGGCATACGCAAGCGTATGGTAAGGAGACTGAGAGATTTGAGAGCTCGGCTGTCTAATCGAAGTCTTCATCTGCCGGGACTGCGGCTGCGGTCACGATTGACATTCGCTCTCCTCGAGCCTTGGCCTCTATTTGCCGCTCCTTGTGGCGGATTGACGAATACAAAGTCTGCTTTGAGCTCTTGATCCAAGAACGTGAGCCCATCCTTGCAAGCCTGTATCGCTGCTTGCGCTTCTTCTTGTTCATCAAACTCCAACAAAGCGTATCCCTGATTTGCGACAATGGAAGCATAACGGAAGCGTGTCAAGACACAATCGTATACACGAGATCAGAAGTCAACCGGGACTCACCTTAACATAGCCAGTACGTCTATCGAGGTTGAGGTGACAGCTTTTGACCATGCCATAGTCCGCAAACTTGTCAATCAACTCTTCTTCTTCGGCCTCTTCGTGGACGTTGGTCACGACGATCACCCATCCTTGCACAGCTACACAATTAAGAAGCAAAGAGGGAGAGTTAGCTGCATTTCCATCAGGCCGGCGATCATGAGCCAAAGGTGCTTACACTTGACAGCCCGTGCGCCGCTGTCAGAATCCCCTTTCAACGTATCGAACTGCCCGGTCTTGACACCTTCAGATGCAGGGCCGTCGCCTCGTGGATTGAAGCCTCGTCCTCTACGCTTGATGTTCGGGTCTGTCATATGAGATTTCGAGGGGAAAGGATCAGCATGTGGCCAAGCTAAGTCCTGCCTGGAATGATTTTGGAGTGTGGAAATGGAGCTTCTTACCATCGTCCATGTCGACGTCCCCTGGATCCGAGGTTCGGTCGTCGGTCATCTTGATTTCGTCTTCTGGCATCATATACAGCTGTGGTCGAGGCGTCGAGTGTCGCGTAACGAGTCGACAGTTGTGCCGGTGGATCCAAGCGTGATGTTGATGCTGATCAAGAAGAAATGTCAAAATGAGGGAGCGTGCATTCGAAAGTGGAGTTAAGTTAGGGTCTGCTCCTTTGACCGCGTTCCGAGAAATCATTAAGAAGATGCTCTCGCGCTTTCCGCATCTTGATACATCTCTCTCTAATCACCACAGTTCCTGCCGATCGGGCTTTCAGTCTTCGCAACCCGAGCTTTCACGTCTCGCCATGAGCCTCCCGGAGACGGCTGCGGACCAGCTCCGCTTTTGCCTAGCCGAGCTCACACCGTTGCTGCTTGCTGCTGTGTCAGAACTTCGGCAATCGCAGCCAACGCAGGCCCTCCTTCCCTTTGGTCAGGTCCTCGACATTCTCAAGCCTCTCATCAGCAAGCCTCTCATCAAACAGGCTTTTGTTCTGACTGATAGCCTATCGATGGCGGATAAGAACGGAGCCGAGGTCCGCATTCGCAACCTTTGCCTTGAGATCGGCAACAACGAACTCCGCAAAGTTGTCCTGGAGGATCCCGCTGGACTCATCGCAGGCAGCGAAACAACAGAAAGCGCTCTGGCCTCGACATTTGATCGCCTTGATGTCGTCCTTGCACTTTCGCTTCAGGATCTCATTGATCCTACCCTGCCTTTGACATTGGTGGAAGAGCTCATCGAGAGTCAACCGATTCCAACATGCTCTCGCCTCTTTGGATACACGGAATCCCGCGTGAAACCTCTTACCATCGATCTTCATCCAACAAGGGGAAAAGGTCTCGTTCTTCTCCGCACTTGCAACGAGCTGCTCAGGCGACTCTCCAAACCTTCGCAACAGCATACAGTATTCGCGGGTCGAATCCTGAGCTTGTTGGCAGCCGTTTTCCCACTCGGCGAGAGGTCTGGTGTCAATCTGAGAGGAGACTTTAATGTCGAGAATAAGACTCACATCGAACAGGACTTGGACGGCAACACGGATGAACTTGACGATGACGTGGACAAGGACGAGAGAGACCAAATCTTCAAGGTTGACTACGAGTTTTATGAGCTGTTCTGGAAGGTTCAGCGATTCTTTTCGAACCCGCTTTTGCTTATGGCTGACACCAATTCGTCGCGGCCATCAACGAGGAGCGTCACTCCAGCACCTGTAGATGGTGCCGAGGCAGAGAATGAAGATCCCGCACCAGATGGTGCCAAGGGAGCCATGCCAGAGCTTCGCATCAGCACTCGCAAGATCCTCAAGCTCTTCGGCGCAGTTACCAGGCGGGAGAAAGAGCTCGCCGGAGCTACCTCAGCGGAAGAAGCGAAAGCTGGCGCAAGCAAGAGCGGGACCAGCACTCCACAAGCAAGCGGCGTCCCAAGCAAGAGACGCAGTGAGAACGGAAACGCACAAGCACCCACCGGCTACTTTGTCGGTCAACTGGTAGGCAGGCATACTCAAGAGCCACCAAGGAAGCGGTTACGGCCGGATGTCGTGAATGGTGTCACGACTGACAGTCGCGATGGAGATGAAGCTATGGAGGACGAAAGCAGGCAAGTCGAGCGCGAAGAGACCACACCAGCCGATGGCGGTCATTTCTTTCCCACATATCTCACTGGACGCAAACTTTTCGAATACGAGATCAGAGACACGTCTTTCCGCAAACACGTATTGGTCCAATATCTCGTCTTGTTCCAGTACCTCCTTTCCTTCACACCGGCTGCTAAGGAGAACTGGAAAGACTGGAAGAACAAGACACTCCAAGCGCTCTTCACGCTCGAAGAAGCCGACGAACGCTGGATCCGATCCACTTGGCGTGAGATCCAGGCTTTGATCCGCGAGATTCAGCCTGACGGGCGTATCTTCCTCGAGTCCGTGCTCGAAGTGCTCAAGCGCGAAGAGAACTGGATTCGATGGAAGACGGGATCATGTCCCTCCATCGAGAAGCCGCCTCTGTCTCCCGAGCAGATCTCTGCCTTTGCATCCGCAAGGGCATTGTTACTGCGCAAACATGAAGCCTACCCACACAAGCTCGGTACAGCTGCGTTATCTGAGCTCTGGGCTGACGGTCTTCGCCCATCTGCGCCAGGGACGCGGAGAGTCGAGAATGAGGAAGGCGAATACGTGACTGTCGCCACGGATGGACTCGAAGAGCTCGAATTTATGCCACCCATTCCCGATCTTCAGCATTACAACAAATCGATTCAGCGCGAGAAGATGAAGCTCGACATGCGCAAGAAGCAACTTGGCATCGACCCAGCATCAGACGAAGCTCAGCTCGGCAAGGACGAGAAGGAGAAGCTGGACAATGATGAAAGGATTCAGGCCACTATCGAGACCATGCAAAGTCTTGCGTGGCGCGCTTTGCGTGTGGCGAGTCGCGATAACTTGCACCTCTTCGGCAAGCCGGATCGACCGGAGAATATTGATGGGTTGCTAAAAGCGATGGAAGAGGAGAGAAACCCCAAGCCGAAAGCGGCGCCGGTGAAGAAAGAACCCGCAGCGACGGACGATGCCGGAAAAGGCGCTGACAAGCCAACGGAGCCTGTCGATAGCATCAAGGAAGCGCTCAGTGAGGCAGCCGTTGTCGCTGAGAGCGACAATGCGGTATCTGAAGATGTCGAGGAAACAAAGGAGGAGGGAGAGGCGGAGACAGTATCGCCATTGGGCACTGACAGAAATGCGGACTCAAAGCCCACGAAAGACTCCGCAGAGCAGGCGAAGGAAGCCGAAGTTTCATCAAGCGCGGCAGCCACGCAGAAGCCGGAAAACGACGGCGAGCACAACGACGACACCGTGTCACCATGGGATACTCCTGCAAACAGCGCAGCGGAGAAGTCCAAGCCTTCAGCACCTTCCTCTCAGCTCGACGACATTGCAGCCAAGGAGAAAGCGGCGGCTCTGTGGGAAGGCCCCGCCAGTACACCAGCTGTGCAAGAAGAAGATGTCGAGATGTCGCAAGCTCCGTGATAGGCGGTAATGTTCATCGTGCAACGCAACAATTCCTTCTCGCATTACAGTAGACTGTTCCTTGTGTGTGCGAATCCTTGAACTGGACCGTTTTCCGCTTTCGACCCAGATGCGGAAGCATCTTTCGACCAGCGAGAGCTACAGTCACGAAATGTGAAAGCCGATTGCACTTGAATGTCCACCGGCGGCCTATACAACTCGGGAACAAGACGACAGAGACTTAGATGCCCACTCACAAAGGAGACATCGCAAAAAGTGGCGGACCTTGAGATGCACTTCTGGTCAGAGCAGCGCAACGGCTCATGCTGTTCTTTTCTTGCTCCATCCTGATGTCTAACATGGAAAGAAAGATTGTAGATAGCCTTCAAGCTCACATTGACCAAGATTTCGGCACTCAATCTTATCAATTGTCAGGAGAGGCAAGAAAGCCACCTCACTGTCCCAATGCAAGAATTATCAGAGGGGAATGTTGATGGTACTAGGCCTCTGATAATCAGCTGGAGGCTGAAGCTGAGAGCAGCCAAAAGGCTCAGCCTTCCCTTCAGGTGTTTTCCTTGTCAGATGAGGGATTGCTTCCTTGGCTCTCCAGCAGCTCTGTTAGCCATCTGCAAACTTCTCTTCCAGCATCTTCAACATTGCCCCCAGTCCCATCATATGTCAATTTCTTTCTCCTAGCACTGCACTACAAATAAAGGAGCAAGGGAGTTCTTTCAATGTTGGTCAGGATGTTGGCACACAGTCAGAGTGTGCTGCAAGTGCCATCATCAGGAGTGGCAACTAGGCCAACTGGTTGATTCAATGCCCAGATTATCAGAGGTAGACTCTCTTGGCCAACCAGGGATATTTTGCAGGAGGTGCAGATTGCTGCAAGGAAGGAGACTGCATATTGTCTGTCACAACAGGTCAGGCATTCCAGTTGATTCGACAAGCAGAAGCGGAGCAAGGGGCCTGTACACATGAGAAGTGGCATGGGCTTGGCACCATGATGGTAGCAATGCCTTTGTCATTTTCCAGCTGAAATTCAACATGCTCAAAATCCGGGATGGCAATGGCTGTGTAGAATATCAGGCTGATCATGTTGGAGATGCTGCTGTTATTGATGTCCAAATGAAATTTCTTGATGACCTCAAACACATTGGCACAGGGTACCAAAATGGTGGTGGGATTGATGCCAACTGGGTATCTCCACTTAAGAACAGGCCTTGCCTTGTCTGCATCAGCTCCAGCAAAGTCTTGGTGTTACTGGTTGAACCACATCAATGTGGTGTAGCTACTGCTGGTGCAGCTGCGGCCAGGCAGTGGTTGGTGGGAACGGAGAGGTTGTAGGCTATGGAGGTCACAAGCGCAAGGACTTCGTTGCTGAAGAGCAAACTAAGTAATTCAAGCAACAAAGGTCCAGAGGCAACCTTCGTCTGTGGGTGGAACAACTAATGACCTTGGCATCGCTGGCCATCCCACCCCACTGTTGTGAGGTGAGCAAACTGGGGGACATGCACCATGTACATGCATGTTAGTGCGGCTGTTGGTGGCCAGAATGTTAGATTGCCCAAGCTGCGGACTGGGGCAACTGCAGGGTACATGGGCTCTAACACCGCCAATTGCAGGAACAAAGTGAATCTTCATTGACTTGAAGCACTCTGAGGCCTGCATCATGTTGAAGGCTAGCAGGATCTTGGGCCCAATGCCATCAGAAAGGCTTCAGTTGTTGAGAAAATCGAAAGCACAGACAAAGTCTGCAGGCTGTTGGATGACCATCTTGTTGGAGTTGCAGGAGGTTGAAGAGATGGTGAGGCAGAGGCAAAGAGGGAAAGCTGTTGGTACAAGCTCATATAGGCAAGCACATATCTGTTTGCTGCACTCTGTGTGTCAAGAAGCAAGCAGAAGCTACAATTGTCAACTTGGCCCAACTGGCCAATTTTGCAAATCAATGTGGTGAAAGTGTGCTGAACTGGGGAGGTTGATCATAGTTTGGGCTTTTTGCAGCTGTTGAAGCAGGAGCAAACAGTTACTTGAGTGCACTGGATGAGACCCCAGACATTGAGAATTGTGATCTCTGGGTGAAGGAGTGATATTGAGGTTCTACAAGCCTATGGGTTATTCAATCATGACGGTATTTTTTTCCAATGTGTAATTCTACCAAACTTACATGGGGCAGCAGTGCCGTGTATCTACGCCCGAGCCTTTCCGATTTTTGGAGGAGCTCTCACAAGACAAAATCCACGCTTTGCGTATGCAGGACCCCGCATCCAGCTCGATTGGCAGAGTCCTGATCGTGGAGGTCGGCTTGATGATCGACGGCACCGCTGGTTGCACTTGCCGGTGGTCACCATCAACCTCTCGTTGGCATCTCCTTTCTTCTGGACCATATCCATCTCAGCATACCCCACCACACGATCCCAGCGTGACACAGAGCGCGTTGCCTGCTAGCCCGCTTCAACGTCAGTCCACAGCTATAGCTCATCTGAAGCAATTCCAGCAGACTCGGTCAGAAGGTAGATACGACAAATCATGGCAGCAAATCGTCTAGGCAACATCCAGGGACACCTCTCTGGGTCAAACGGTATCAGCCAAGCAGGTAAGTTCGAGTTCTACCCAACCCGACATGTGCTCGCAGTAGATATGTTGCGTTGTGACAGATCTGGATCGGTAGCAGAACCGATTTGCAGGAGTTCGTTGACAAAGGCGAGGCTGTAGCTAGAATGCGACCTCGCATGATGGACACAGATCGTCTGGGCAGAGTCCATCCGGACCGGTTTATGGCATCCGATGCCTAAGGGAGCGATAGTGCGCGTGTCGTGCGAGAGAAAAACGTGGGGAAGGCCGCTGAATTTCGCCGAGGTCCGACTTGGGTTGCGGGCGCGAGCACTCAGCGGTGAGCGAGCGGATACACTTCGGCAATCTTCCGCAGGGTCACGCTCACCCAACACACAAAATAGAGTGACTCCCGCATTGACGCTGTGCAAGCGCACAAAGCAGCCAAAGAGCATTGAGTTTCTTCTCAACTCATTGATAGCGCCACTGTGCAACAGCATCTCCTATAACATTGCCGGGGTCCTTGGAAACACCCTTTTTCCCTACTGTCACAACGCAAATACCTTGTGCTTCGATTCCGAGCTGACCATATTCACTCACAATGGGCTCTATTTCTCAATCCTCTTCGTCACCAGCTCTCGCTGTCTGGAGTGCCGTTCCCCAGGCTCCCGAAGATGCGTAAGTGTATCTCTCATGTCGCCGCTTTCACTGTTATTGTGCGTGTAGCAGTGACTGACTAATTTCTCGTCTCTTGCATCGAACCTGCCATTCCAATCTTGCAGCATCTTCAAGCTGACCGCCTCCTACAAGGCCGACACCTACGAAAAGAAGGTCAACCTTGGTGTTGGTGCATACCGTGACAACAATGGCAAGCCTTACGTCCTCCCATCCGTCAAGAAGGCGCAAGCCGACCTTATCGCCGACGAGACCGTCGACCATGAATATCTCTCCATCACTGGTCTTCCCGAATTCACTAGCGCTGCTGCCAAGCTCATTCTCGGTGCCGACTCGCCCGCCATCGCCGAGAAGCGTGTAGCCTCCGTTCAGACCATTTCTGGCACTGGTGCCAACCACTTAGGTGCCGTCTTCCTTCAGCGATTCTATCAATACCAGGCCTTTGGTGTCGAGCGACAGATCTACATCTCAAATCCTACCTGGGCCAACCACAAGGCCATCTTCAACTCGGTCAACATCACTCCCGTCGACTACCCTTACTACGACGCCAAGACCATCGCTCTCGACTTTCAAGGCTTCACCAGCGCATTGAAAAACGCAAAGAACCAGAGCGTCTTCTTGCTACACGCCTGCGCCCACAACCCTACCGGTGTCGACCCCACCCAGGACCAGTGGAAGCAGATTGCCAACATCTTTGTTGAAAAGGGCCACTTTGCCTTCTTCGACTGTGCCTACCAGGGCTTTGCTTCTGGCGATCTCGACCGCGATGCCTGGGCAGTTCGCCACTTTGTCGAGCGCAAGAGCATCCCATTGCTTATTTGCCAGAGTTTCGCCAAGAACGCCGGTCTCTACGGTGAGCGTGTCGGTGCGCTTCACGTCGTCTCGGCGACACCAGAGCAGAACGCCGCCGTCTTCTCACAGCTCGCCGCAATCCAGCGTTCTGAGATCTCCAACCCTCCTGCTTTCGGTGCCCGTGTCGTCAAGATGATCCTCACCGACCCAGCGCTCTTCGCTCAATGGCAGAAGGACGTCAAGGAGATGGCGGGTCGAATCATCCAGATGCGTCAGAGCCTCTTCGACTTGTTGACAAAGAAGTTCCAGACTCCAGGCAACTGGGACCACATCCTCAAGCAGATCGGCATGTTCACCTTCCTCGGCCTCAACACCAACCAGTGCAAGAGGATGCTCGAAGAGGGCCACATCTACCTCACTTCTAACTCGCGTATCTCGATGGCTGGCTTGACCACTCACAACGTCGAGTATGTCGCTAGCTGGATCGACAAGGTTGTGAGGGAGAACAAGTAAGCCCCTCTCTTGTCTTTGTCCGTACATTCATCATCTGCCTTTTTTGTCTGTTTGCGCAATTACATCCTTTTCTCAGCCCTTCTTGTCCAAGTCGTCCAGTCTGATCGAGAGGTTCAGGCATCTTAGAAGCGTATCTGAAAGCGCTCGCCCAGCTGAAACGATTCGATGATGAGCAATTATATTCATGCCAGAGCCACTTTGCGTCAAAGGATCCCCTGAATTGACGACCAACTGCTCTGCTCACAGAGGCTGTCTCACCTGGCAATCATTTGATCACCCACACACACCTTGGACTGCCCACTTATCACATGTTCGGGCGAAAGCCATACGTGCGATAGAAGCAAGTCATGCTTTTGATTCGTTTTGTCCGATGGGCCACATTGAGTGGTCTTGAAATCTAAGAGCTACGCCCTTTCACCTCGTCAGCGGAAGGAATGCTCTGCATGGCACCCTCCTTCTCGCATGCCAGACTTGCAGCCTTGCAAGCCCATTCCAACGCCTCTTGAACAAACTTTTCCGTCTTTGGCTTGGCCGAAGTAACCAAGCTTTCGTCCACTACCACATTGTGGCCCATCAACGCGGCTACTAGGTTGCCTGCAAAGGTGTCACCTGCACCAGTAGTATCCTTGACCTGCTTCGGCTTGAATGGCGGGATATTGAAGAAGGCTCGCTTGTTGTTGGCGATGTCAGCGAGCTGAACGTTGGCCATGACGCCTTTTCCGCCGCGTGTGAGAACAAGCCAGGCGGTATTGTGGAGTTGCGAGACGCTCGAAAGTGTGTTGAGCACCTCGGTGGACCGGTCTTCACCTTCAGGGAGCGAAGCCAGTTGATCAGCAGCGCTTGGGTCCAGCACGCGCAGGAGGTCGATGCTTTCGCCCTCGTTCACGATAAGCACATCGATATTGGACCATGGGAAGTTGTGTACCTCCTTGTCAATGAGCATGGGTGAAGGGTTGAAAATGGTAGTGACGTGATTGCTGACGCTGCTCGACTTGGCATGTTGGAGGAATGCGATTGTGGTCTGCAGCGGGATCTCGTTCTGCAGCACAAGGTGCGTGATCTTGCGGTCCGACTTGGACGACCATGTCTGAGCCGGATCAGCTGACTTGCTGTCTGTAGCAAAGTTGGCGCCTTTCAGGAGCACAATGCTGTTCTCTCCATCTTGAGCGATCTGAATAAAAGCTCGGCCGGTGGGAGTGTTGTCTAGGATTTCTACATCATCGGTGATTACCTTGCGCGATTTGAGCTCGTCGATGGGCCAAGTCGCATCCTTTCCTACAGCGCCGGAGATCGAGACCTGAGCGCCTGCTAGAGCGATGGCGGCCGAGACGTTGGCACCTTTGCCTCCTGGACGCGACACTAGACCGGAAGATGAGATGGTCTCGCCTGGACGCACGATGTGGGGCACAAGGAATGTCTCATCGATGTTGATGGACGATTTGACGAGACAGAATGGAGCCGAAGATGGGCCTGCGCTGGACTGAGAGGCTGTCATGTTGCGAATGCGATAGGTGTGTTGAAGGAAAAGGTGATGGTGTGTGGGAGAACATGTGGAATTACCGTTTGAGGACGGGTGTTCGGAATGAACCGACATTCGGCTCAATGAAATTTGTTTTTGTGGCACATGGCACTGCACGATGACGATCTTTTCACAGCTTTGTTTTTGCCGCACGAAATGTGGGAACGGCGAGATGGTCTTTACGTTGTGCGACAACATCACAAGGTTGTGCGACTTGTCGAATTCACGCTTCAACATGTCGAGCTTGATCACATTCTGTCGAATGAGGGCGTGAAAGTGTCCTCCAACTACCGGGCTCCGTCACACACGACAAGGGGCTGGTCACCATACCTGCAACGTATTATGGAGCTGCTGTGCAAGATTTATCTACTATTACTTCTTCACCACTTTCTTGGCCTCCCGCTTAGCCTGCTTCTTCTGTTGCCGCCTGAAACCCCTAGTCTCCTGCTTATTATCCTCGGACCTTGTCTCGTCTGTGTTGCCTTGTACTTGAGCCGAGACTGGGTTCTGGAACGTGCTACTCGCCCAAAAACTCGCGCACACAGTTGCGAACGCACTGAACCAAATCATACGCCTTGGGTTGGAACCTTCCTCGTAGTAGCCAGATCTCTTCTTGATGTCGTTCTCATATGTACTGAGCAGCATTGTCACAGAGAGAAGCGAAAGAACTGTTCCAAGAATCGGATCTCCAGCCCCACCAAGTCTTGTGCGAATCTCGAAATTGATCATGGCTCCGAGGCGCTTGAAAGCCACCAGGAAGAAGGCGACGAACATTGTCGTACATACGAGAGCATAAAAAGATGGTGCATTGGCGTCGATTGGCCAGCGCGGTTGAGCAAGCTGGAAGAGTTGACCAGGAAGCAGAGTCTGTTGCGCTGCAGGACTCATGAGGAATTCTCGGTAATTGGCTGGGAACATAGGAATAGGCTTCGGGGGCATTACCTCCAGCATGATGTGTGGCGCCTAGTATGATTCGACGAGAGGAAGCTTGTGGTGGTGAAAAAGAAGTGTGTGCGAAGGTCCAAGTGCGGAAATACGATTGCGGAGAAGTGTCCGGCTAATGAAATTAAGATAGCCGCCCATGTGTCAACGCAAAATCATCCCGTTCCGCGCCTCCTTACGGTGATGCTTCTCGAGCAGCGTCAAGGCAACTGATAGCTCAGACTCGCATTTTGAAGGGGTGATGAGTAGCCTTTACATTGTACCGAAACAGAGCTGATGAAGTACAGAAAGCAACTGAGGTATCAGGAGCGTGCGGGTGTGCAACTTCAAGTTGCCTTGCACGAAAAATCGATTTCGCAAATCTAAGCATCGGTGCTTGAGGAGACCTTCTCCGTGGCAACTGAAGTCTTTCGCTTGTCAAAGGCAATGAACTCCGAGTCACTGTCGAACAGCTCGTCCATAGACTCGAGCGATCTGCAGCTAGTTTCTGGGTAGAACGCCCAAACGAAGGGCATGCAGAAGAAGTTGAGCACGCCGAAAAGGAAGCTGTATGGATCCCGCATCAATCGCATCGAATGCATCAAAGCGTCAAGAAGAATCGACTGTTAGCCTTACTGCCCTCCACATGAGCGTTTTCGAATCCACAGTTAGACTTACAAAGTGTTGCATTTGATTGCGTTGAACAAGAAGGGCGTGATCTCGGTCACCACTCCGTTTCCGATGCTCCAACCAAATACAGACCAACTTCCGCCCTTCGCACGAATGAAAAGGGGAAAGATTTCGGTTGGATATAACCACGGCACAGAGAGCCATGTACTTCCGAAAGTCGCTGTGTAGAGGAAGTCCATGGCAGCAAGAGCAGCTCCCCATCGTTTGGCGAGAGGAAGATTTTCAGTCGGAGAGCCGGCGCAATATTGGAGCGCGTATTTCGCCGCAACTCCAGCAATGATGAGACTGATTCCCATGACGATGTTGCCCCAGAAGAGCGTCTTCCTCCTTCCGGTACGATCGAGTGTAAAGACAGCAATGAGGACCGAAAGCATGTATGAGACCTGTGGCGGAAAATTGGCACGTTAGCAAAAATGTATCAGATATGGAGGAGCGAAAATCTGGTGTAAGAACTCACATCGTTGAATCCCGAAAGCAAACGAGCTAGAGTGTCGCTGAAACCACCGGAGCGGAAGACGGTAGGGGTGTACACTGTGATAACACCAATACCTGCCAACTCTTGCAAGATCTGAAGCCAGACTGCAAGGATGATGCGACGACGGATGTGCAACTTGTCCGACTTGATGAGCTGGTTGATAAATCTGTCCTCGCCATTCTCCTGGCGCTTTCGCTCGATCTTGGCGATTTCTAGAATCTCTTGAAGTTCAGTTGTCACTTCCAAGTCGTTTTCGTTGTAAGGCGTAGATCTCAGACGAGTGAGGATACGGCGCGATTCGTCAACCCTTCCCATCCTGGCAAGCCATCGAGGCGATTCGGGGAAGAAGGTCAGGCACACCAGCAGCGTAAGAACAAAGACGAGCTGCAGGGCAAGCGGGAAGTGCCAGTTGAAGCCGTTCGTCTCGATCTGTCGCACAGTGAAAGAGATCCAATATACGAAAGTTAGACCGGCTATGTTGAACGTGAATTCTACTCCTAGGGCTTGCCCTCGTTTGTCATGTTTCGAATGTTCTGCTACCCAGACGGGCACGACCGCATTGTAGATCCCAGTCCCGCATCCTGTGATCACACGTGCGAACATCATCCACGTGATATTCTGTGCAGAGGCTTGAAGTGAGGCACCGAGAATAACCCAAAGAGAACCGAAGAAGATGGCCTTCATTTGACCAGCAGCGTCCGCCATGTAACCGCCGAGGAGACCGCCCAGAAGGGTGCCGAGGTAGTAGATCGCGACGATACCACCGATAGCCGCACTATCTCGCTCCGTCTCGGTGCCGTTGACGCCGGATGCGGTGCCCATGAGGCGTAAGTAGTCCTTGGACTCGTTGACCCCGGACATGACGCCTTGATCGTATCCGAAGAAAAGTACAGCTACGCCGGCGACTATCTGCACAGCCCAATTCATCTGGAATGCGGAGAGATTGAGGACACGCTTCTCGCTGTAGACCGAAGGGAGGAACTTGCTCCAGAACGGTTCTGCAAGCTCTGGAAAGTCGGATGAGTCGAATTCGTGGGCTGAGCTGGTCTTGTACACATCGTGCGGTGAAGAAGAGGAGTCCTTCTTCGCGAAATTGTCTGTGTTGTCGATTGGCGTGCCCGCAGCACGCGTAGGAGAGCCAGGGGACTCCATGTTGATTGGATGAGTGCAGCGACGATAGGGTACAAGGGGCGTTCAAGGCGTTCGGAGAGCCGAAAGCTGGGGAGTTATATACATTCCTATTCAGACTGTCTTAGGTCGAGGTTGTACCGTGGTTGCGTTTCGGCAATGGACAAAGCCAGAGGTTCACACAAGCTGGGGTAACATTCAAGGAAGGCCGTAATACCGGTACGTACCGGATCGAGCTGTCTGGATTTGTGCTTCCCCCACCCCCATATGAACCAAATGAAGTTCGGTTAAGCACGCTGTTCGGCACAAGTCAAACAACGCGCACCTCAAATGAGTCGGCCAATTTCCGCACAAATTACACCGACGCTCGCAACTTATTGGCCCTTTTCCTGCATTGTGCTCTATGCCCAGACTCCCTAAAGGTCTTTGACGTTCCTTCCTCTACTTTGAGATCGCAGCGTATAGCGTGAGCGCTTCATACTTCAAGGTAAATTTAGAGGTCAACTTGGTGGTGCAGCGACCGACAGAGAATAGGAAAAAGAATGAGGTAATTGACGTGAGCGGAGAAAAGGCCGGGAAATGCTGGCGACCGCCTCTGAGAACGGGTAACATGACGTCGCCGTCGTTCCCTACGGGGCGGAGTTGAAAAATGCCTCCTTGCGAGTTCTTTTCTCGGTAAGAACACGGCGAACAAAGCTCACAAGAGAGATCTCCGAGAAAACACACATAAGTTGGTCCGATTCCCCTGAGCCAGCAGTCGTAGAATGGATGCAAGCGAGTTCACCCACGAATTCGGTATAAACACAGACATGGCCAGACGAGGATCAAGTGATGTGGCCGGCTAGATGAGATCTTGCGCGCCGGGGAAATGGGACGACCGGCTCAGTTCCCGAGTTTGGTTGTCCAAAAGCTGCTTGGCGAGACCAGACTGGCTTCGGCAAGATCGTTCCTGAGTCAGAAGACCCTCTTATGAAATGACGAAGGTTGTCCTCGCTGCATGCTTTGCGTATCATCGTTCAGTGATGTTGCTATGGTGGTGCGATTTTTCCAGAGTTGGGCTGGGTTACGCGTCGATCTCACAACTGAGCAATTTACGCGCCGTGCCTAGGGTCTCACGCTACACGCGGAGACCAACACTTTGGCTGAGTCGCCAGCCTCGAAATTTCCGCACAGATGAACCCTTGATAGCGGAAGTCTGATCTTCTTTCCCTGCCTTCCGCAGCAACCACTAGCCTTCTTGATCTCATCATTGGCTTCTGATCATCGATCGACATCTGCTTGGCTCGTCGGCTTGCCCATTATGTCGGAGCTCGACAAGCTGACGCTGGCGCGCACCGCCTGGCTACAATCTCTACTCTCGCACCGCATCGTTACCGTCTCATTCGCCAAGCATCTCTATCGACGATGCTGTTCCATCGTTCACACGCCCTACGACGAGGCGTCATACCGCTCCATGATTGACGAGGCAACCAAACATCTTTCTGTCCTTGATCTCGATCTGCGCACTTTCCGCGACCAGCAGTCGAGCCAGCATGTCATTGCGCTCGTCAACACCAAAGCCGACCCGCTCGTCCAGGGCGCCACACGGTATTCGGCGTCTGAGATCATCGTCATCAAGAAGATCGTCGAGGAAATCTGCAAGGCCAAGAAGGAGGCCTATGCGATTCCCGCACTGGAGGCAATCACGCTGGGGGCAAGGAGCAAGTCCAACCTCACGCGCGATGGTGTCGAAGAGCTGCTGAAGAACCTCGTCGATCACAGGTGGCTGGACTACTCGAATGAAGGCATATACACACTGTCGACGCGCTCGTTGCTGGAACTGCGCAACTATCTGCAGAACGAGGTCGGAGAGGAGTACTTTCATAATTGCACACACTGCAAGGACATGGTGACGTTGGGATTGGCGTGCTCGCATTCGCCCCGCAGTTGTGACGTGCGCTACCACTTGCACTGCGCGCGTAGTGCGATCGGATCCAAAGTGAACGATGACGATGCACTGCTGACGCTCGAAGGGTTCGCGTGTCCCGGGTGCAGAAAGCCGTGGAAGTCACGCCCGATCGGTCCGAAGGCCCTCAATCTGGGAGATAATGACAGGTTTGGCTCTCAGGAACACCGCTCAAGCCGTCGCCGCAGGGCGGCAGACGAGGATGTGGATGAGGATGAGGATGAAGACCCAGGGCGTCATGCTGATGCGAATGACGATGAGGAGGCACAAGAGGAAGAAGACGACGAGGAAGACGACGAGCAGCCGCAACGACGACAACGACGGGTCAAGCCCGAACCCGATATCTCTTCATCCGACCAACTCGAACACAGCAGCGAGTCGGAACCAATCAATCGCCCGCTCAAGCGCGCGCGTTGATCTCTTTCCGCTCATCCGATTCTCTTGTCCCAAGCATACCCACAGTCACAGTCTTCAGTCGCGGCGCACATTCATTCTGTACACTAGCTCGATCAACCAGCACTATATTGCATTAACACAGTACTCAGTTGTACGCAGCGGCGGCGTTGGCGAGGTCGGCGTTGAACTTGTCTGCCAGTTGCTGGGCGGATTGCTTCTGTGCAGCGGGGGCGCCGTTGACCAGGGCCACCCCGAAAGTCTTCGTGTCGGTTTGCAGCGAGTTGACGTCGCCTTTCGCGGTGTCGGTAACTCCGAGCGAGTCGAACTGGGGCTTGAGGGCGATCAGGCGGTCCGTGGCGGACTTGATGTTCTTCTCAGTGCCTGTGAGCGTGTTGATGATACCCTGGGCGTCGGACGAGGTGGGCGTCTCCGTGAGGGCTTGCACGTCCGAAGTGCCGGACTTGATCTTGTCGTCGACTGAGACTGCCGCGTCGTGGATGGCGAGAGCGGAAGCGTAATCGATCGAGTTGGATTGGAGTTGCTGGTTGAGCGAGGTGACGGCCGAGTCGATGGCAGAGACGTCCGACTTGACTTGCGCGACAGTGCTGCCAGACACAATCGAGGCAAAGACAAGGAGCAGTGCGGTAGAGCTAGTGAGGAACTTCATGCTGCTCGGAAGAGATAGTAGACTTGGTCGTAGATATTGGAGTCTGGGGAATTGGCGGAAGGCGTTGGAAAGGAAGTGTCGTTTTGGCGATGCTGAAAGTCGCCTTATATGTCTTTTCAAGGTCAATCGATGCTGTATGCGCCTCGAAACCCGAAGGTAGGGTTGCCGCGTTCTCTCTCAACAGCGATCGACGATCCTGTGCAAGCTCAAACACCTGAAAGAGCTCAAGTCTGGGCTGACAACCGATCCACTGTGCATTGAGCTACACGGGTCCTCGACAATGCAGTTTATCGACTATCGTCGCTGCACTTCAATGGTCACAGAGTCCTGAATCAGCGGCCCGTGCTGGTCGACCTCAGAAACATAGGCACTTTTCCGGATCGTCTCTCACTCTTTCCAAGGAAGGTGGGTAGTTCGATACTGATATAGCCTCGTTTTTGTGAAAGGATGTTTGTGGACGTGGCGCAGGGGGTTTGCGTCAGAAGATCACTTCTTTCTGGCGTTATCGTTTAAGCTTTTGATACATATACTGTAGTAAAGCAAGGCAACAACAGTCGCCGTGACAACGCTCGAAGCTCACAAAAGAGGGCGATGGTTTGATCTCGGCCCGGGGCTAAAGGTGATCCGATTGCATTTCGAGTGTTGATCAAGATCGACATTGATTCTAATCGCTGCATTTGATCACAAGGTTTGCTCCTATCCTTGACCACTTGTTTTGCCAGCCACTTGTACGAAGGGGATACCCGATGTTGTTTGGCGATGCCCTTCCGCGAGTCACAGCCAAGTGCGGAAAGAGACGTGCGGGGACGCACGGTGCTTGTCTCTTAGCGTGCACTCCAACTTATTTTGTCTCAGACCCCTTGTGGTTGAGCTAAACAAATCCCGTTAGGGAACGGTCGGGACAGCACTAACGACAAAGACAGCGTGACCCCGCAGCACTCTTGTGATGTTTGCAAGCGCGTCAGCTTGACCTAGTCGGATGACGAGCTGGAGAAAAAAATCGACCAAGAAACAGAGCTCTTGCGAAAGGAATGTTTTGAGGACAACCTTCACTGACAAGAGAGGTGTCAGAACTTAGGACAGGCGAAGCGCGATCTCGGCCCCATGCAATTCAACAACTTCTCCAACTCGTCAGAGCTGAGCGTACGAAAGCACCATTCAAACATCGAATTCAGCCTTTGCCATCTCATAAACCATCTCTTCCGGCGTATCAATCTGCACCAGGACTCTTGATCACACGAAGCGCACACAAGAGCAAAACTCGAGAGCAAAAGCAAAATCTCTATTGGATACTAATACAAGGACATGCAAGGTATGTTGGAAAAGGCAGTGTGCGGAGACCGTGGTATGTTGATTATGCTAGAGAGGCCGAGACTAGGAACGGAAATGCAGGAAAGCCGAAGGGAAAGCAATCAGTGGGCGAGACCACGGGTGGCGTGGGTACGCTCGCTTTCCAACTTGGCCTTGTTGGCAGCAAAGGCGGCGTTGCGGACCTGCTCGACCTGTGCGCACTTGTGCTGTTCGGGAAGACGATGCTTGCCGCAAAACTTGAGCGAGCAGTGTGGGCACTCGCCAACGAGGTTGATGGCTGCATCCTTGCACTGAGCCTCTGTCCCGGCGCCGTTCTGGCAACGCTTCTTAGCACCGCCACGGAGACGAAGCACGAGGTGAAGGGTCGACTCCTTCTGGATGTTGTAGTCGGAAAGAGTGCGGCCGTCCTCAAGCTGCTTACCAGCAAAGATAAGGCGCTGCTGGTCAGGTGGGATACCCTCCTTGTCCTGGATCTTGGCCTTGACGTTGTCGATGGTGTCGGAGGACTCGACCTCAAGGGCAATGGTCTTTCCTGTCAAGGTCTTGACGAAGATCTGCATACCACCGCGGAGACGGAGGACAAGGTGGAGAGTGGACTCCTTCTGGACGTTGTAATCGGAAAGGGTGCGGCCATCCTCAAGCTGCTTGCCGGCGAAGATGAGTCGCTGCTGATCAGGTGGGATGCCTTCCTTGTCCTGAATCTTAGCCTTGACATTGTCGATGGTGTCAGAGGACTCGACCTCGAGGGTGATGGTCTTGCCGGTAAGGGTCTTGACAAAGATCTGCATCTGAAAGATTGGCAGTTGAGAGGTAGGTATCCAGTGGATGATGAGGTCAGCTGCTGGTTGCGGAAAGCAGAGGAGTGGCGTAGTAGGATGAGCTAAGCAATGGCCACTTACTGTGCGAGCAAGATGCTGATGCCGGTGCGGATGTGTGAGCTTGGCAACTGGATGTGGTGCGTAGGTGAATCAAGCTCGCAGTGTGGAGCAGATCGGAGCGGCTAGATGGACAAAGAGCCGATGGGCAAAGAGGAGCCAATAGGTTGCGGATAGGTGATGCCGACTGAGGGACCGGCTTGGAAGGCTGCTGTTGGTAACGAGTATGCTGTTAATGGTGTGGAAACAGGATGGGGTTGAGTTTAGAGGTGGCAAGGTCTTATAGCAGGACCGGGATCGCTTGCTTGCGTGTGTGAGAGTGTGCGTGTATACGCTGTGACTCAGGTCGGGCGAGCCTTGCGGACTGGCATATGCATGCGTTATCGGAACTGAACAGGCAAACAATGACCGGTGTGCGGCGGTGAACGCTGCTGAGGCCTTGGCTGAGCTTGAATTTTTAGGCCAATTCAAGGCTGGGCGTGGCCCACTTTGTGGCCTCGGACTCACAAAAAGGTGCAAAATCCAGCTTCAATTACAGCATGGGTAAAGTAGGAGACTGGACTGGTTTGCTGTGCTGTGCTGTGCTGTGCTTTGCTGTTGTGTGCTGTGCTGACTGCTTATCCTTTGGTGATTTGTTAGAAAAGGCGTCGGTACGCCGCTGAATTACGGACTCGAGTGTGGGCGCTGAGGTGGCGACTCGCGCTTTGTTGGGCGTGGCTGGTCCTCCACTTTGCTTTCATGCACATTGCACACTGCAGGCTGCAGCCTTCTTTTGTTTTCACTGAGTTCCGACTGGAAATGAGAATTTAACTCGAAAAACTCTCTTTCACTTTCTGCTTGGTTCCACTCACTGCTCCTGGGCAACCCTGGATGACGCGTCCCTTTTCATTTCAATTCCGATAGACGGATGGTGATCGATCCAAGACAATTCGCTATAGCACATGGCTTTGTCCCTGTCCCGCTCGATTCCCTGCACGCTCGTTCCTGTCCCTGCAAATATTCTTTTGGGGATCTCCCGATCGATCTGGCACGGTGAATCCATCGTTCGACATTCAATAACAAGTGCGACGGCGAGCAACTGTTCACACTAGAGCGGCTCTCGTGTGATGGCAGAATCGACTTCTGTGATGACAAGCATGGTAGCATGAATACTCGACGGTACTTGCGGGAGCTCCGGCTTGGCACGGCCGCCTTTCGCCTTGCGGCAGCGGGGTTTGAATCCAGGGTGTGGAGGAGCGAAATAGACTCGATCCCGTCTTCACAGCCTCAGTTTAGCCTCAGCCTGCCGCATCAAGCTTGTTCCTCACTGCAATGGAGCATCATCAGCTCATTTGGGCAAAAGCCGCTACCGTCGTTGACTTACCCCACAATCTCGTTCGGTCAAAAGCATGTGTACGCCATAGCATGACTCAATGGTGCCTAGCTAGCTCGCTCGCATTCAGTGTCGCATGTGGCTGGCTGCATTGTCTAATTTGCATTCGCATGCGCATCCATACTTGGACCTCAGGCACCCGCAGTTTCATCCTGAAAAAACAATTCGAGACTTGCCTGAATCGGGCTGCTTGTCTCGAGTTGCAAATTGCGCCGAAAAAGTGATATCGCTCATCCATTGCGTCAGTGTTGCAGCTCCGCCTACGGTGCCAAGCGGGCCGTCCGAGTCATGCCTCCGCTTAACGTGTTCCATGACACTTTCGCTTCCGTCTGCGCTTTCGTCACTCCGGTAAAACCTTGTTATCACGAACCTACAACCACACACGAGCAGTCCCTTGCGAGAAATGGTGTAAGATGCTTTGACATAAATGTCGTCTTGTGCGATACAGTGAACCTAGCCTTGACTGAGAACCGAAGCAATGTACAAATGTAGCGAAGGAATTGTAGGGAAAGATGTAGAGAGGAATGGTGGTATCTGCTGAATTGAGTTAGTGGGTATGCAAACTCTTATGCAACCCGGCTTGCCAAGCGTCGAATGGCCGGTACGGAGATGTAGGCGGGGCAGTAAGTCTCAATGCCCGTCACCTCACGTGGCAGGGGAAGCTCGTAGGGGCCAGCCTCGTCCACCTCGGGAGGGAGCAACAAGTGGTCGTTGCGGTCGTTGGGCACCACACGCGACGCCACCGCCTTGAGAATCTCTGGCGAGATCGGGTTCTCGTAGTCGGCGACATAGTAGTGCGAGATCAGCTTCTGGATCTGTGTGGGCGTCAGCATCCAGCAGACATCGTAGATGATATCGATATCGCCCAGGGTTGCTTTCTTGAGCTGCAACAGCTTGGTAGCTTGCATCAGGTGCTCCAGCTGCAACGTGCCTTCGGGCATGTCGTGCGACTTGCACCACTCCTCGATACGGGTGATGTTGTACTGGATCTGCATCGCACGCTTCCACGAGCAGAAGTTCCTGCGCATCAGCAAGTCGTTGAAACTCGTGACACCGATCAACTTGAGCAACTCCGTCACCACCTGCTGGGTCACCGACGGCTCCACGTAGTAGCTCTTGAGACTCTTCCACACCTTGTTGAGAATGCCAAGGATGTCATCCATCGTGTGCGATGGCGTCGAGTTGTTCGACAGCAATCGGTTGAACAGACGGCCAGAGTGGTCACTGGTTACGAAACCAGGCAACGACTGGCTCTCGACCAGCGCAGGGATGACCATCTTGTGCAAGCGCTTCTTAGCCTCCTGCATCCAAGTGTGGTAGATGTTGTACTCCAGCGAGTCAAGATCATGCTTGACAATGGTGACGAGACGCTCGTAATCGCCCCACTCGAATGAACGAGCAGCCCCATCGACACCTGGACCGATCCCCTGCAACATATCGCTCTCTGCGATGCAGACAAACGACAGGATCTCGTGAACGTTGGAAAGCCAGAAGATTCCGGGAATGATGGCTTCCTCGCTCTGGAATGACATGACGTGTTGCTGGATGGTCTGCATAACATTGGCCAGGAAGCGCTCCGATTCGCGCACCAGACCATACTTCCACATCTCGTTGGTGACCAGCGAGATGAGATGAGCAGGGAAAAGCACCTCCTTGGGAGAAGGAGGGTTCTGCAGACTTGGGGCCGGCACCTTGAGGAAGCGGATCAAGCCATTGAGCACATCCTCGTCCAACTGCTCCTCGTTTTCGAGGATGCGAATGATCTCCTCCGACGGGTCGTCCTCGTCATACTCGTCATCGTAACCGTTGCGCTGACCGAAGCCGGGAATCTGGTGGCCCTCGAGGCCGAAGGCGACCGAGACATGGCGGTTGGCTGTTGCGGCGCTGCGCTTGGCAGCCATCATGGCCTCCTCGTGCTCGTCGCGGCCAGCGGGGGCATCGCTCCATGGGCCAGCCTCGCTGTGACGACGAGGGCGGCGCTTGCTTCCGCCTGCTGCGTAGCCATTCTCCTTGCCCGTAGCCATGTTGAAGACAGGAGGCGCCGCATTCTCGATACGCTGCGAGTTCTTCTGCAACGTGTTGAGTGCATTAGCGCGATTGAGCTGTTCACGCAGGGAGGCGACTTCAGATCGGAGCGAGTTGATGGTAACAACGTCGTCTTCCGAAGACTTGGTGGCGACGTTGAGGGCCTCAGATCGGGCCTGGAGTTCATCCGCCTGGCGCTCAATTTCGGCAGTAAGATCGGCGATACGCTTATCCTGCTCGGCGATGCGCTTCAGCGAAGCCTCCTGCTTGGCGTCCAGCTCCTTCTTAGCAGCCACAAGTGCTTCGAACTCGGCCATGGCAACAGTTGGCCTGGACAGCTCCTCTGTGAGGCCTCGGTTCCTTCCTTCGAGCTCCTCGTGCTTGCCCTGCCATGTGAGGATCTGCGTTTCGAGTGCCTTGATCTTGGACGACAGCTCCTTGTTGTCTTTGATTCGCTTCTGCAAGTTCTGCGTGAGCTCGACGACCTTGTTCTCGAGCTTGTACGAGACTTCCTTGAAATGCGAAACAGAGCGGGCTTCGTTTCGTCGAGCGACAAGCTCCTTCTTGGCGAGACGACGACGGTAGCACGACTGAAGGTGAATGACGCCTTGCTTCTCCTTGCGGTACTGCCTGCGCGCCATGGCACCGCGCAGAAGCGCCTGAAGCTTGGTAGCAGAGAACTCGACCTTGGCAGTCTTGTAGGTGGCGCGGACCGCGCGACCACGAACAACACTCTGGATCTTGATGACAGCCTCGCGAGTGGTCTGGTACTGCTTGCGTGCCAAGAAGCCTCGAACCGCGGTCTGAATCTTGGTGGCAGCGGTAGACTGGCGAAGATCCTGAACGTACTTCATGGCCAAGCGCATACGCCACCACGACTGGATCTTGACCGCATTGGTGCGCATGGCCTTGTACTTCTTCTGACCCACGTATCGTCTGAGATTCTTCTGAATGACAGTGGTCACAGCATTCAAACGGTCGGTACGCCTTTGCTCAAATTGGGCGAGCATGCCCGCGCGGAAGAAGATCTTGGTGAGACCAATCTGATACTTGTCCTTCTCCGTGATGGTTGTGGTAAGGATGTGAGTCGCGAGCGCCTTGACCTTGTCCATGTCCGACATATTCCAGCGATCGGACGAGACAAGCATGTAGTAGCGCTCAGCAAAGTCGGCAAACGTCCATCGCGATGGGTAACCGGCGCAACTGATGCGGATGGTTTCAAGCACACCACAAGCTCGGAGCTGTCCGAGCACGTTTTGCGGCTCCACATCCCAAGCCTTCTTGGCCTCGTTGGGCTTGATGCAGCGAATGTAGTGGACGTTGGTGCTGTTGATGGTTTGCATAAGGCTGACGAGCGAGGTCTTGAATTGCGAACCAAGGGTGGGCTTCTTGATGCTGGCGCCTGGCAGCTTCCTGGGACCTGGCTTGGCAGGTGCTGCTGTATCGGCTGTGTCGCTGGACTCTTCGGGCTTGTGAAGGTTGACGGCTGTGTCGAGGACTTCCTTGAGGAAGGGATTTGTGGTGTTGTTGAGTAGGTTGAGATGCTCATCGGGCACAGTGTCCTTGTTCTTCTCGACGAATCCTGCGCTCGAGTATTCGACATCAAGCGCATAATGGCAAACAGTGAAGCCAGTGGTACCGAAACGAGGCTTCTTGAACGAGTTCTTGAACTCGGGTCGCTTGTCCATCTGGGTGTAGAGCTTCTGGACGAAAGACTCATCGGATCCAGATGGGAGACGAGACTCTTCGTCAAGCAACGACAGGACACCAAGCTTGCCCTCAATCATGTCAATGGTAGGCTGGTTGTCGGAAAAGTCGATGAAAGTCCACGAGATCTGCTCCTGGAGATACTCCTCCTGCTCGAGCTTGAAGACGTGGTGGTTGAACTCGTGCTGAAGTCGCTCGTTGGCATAGTTGATGCAGAACTGTTCGTACGAATTGACCTTGAATCGCTCGAAACCGTAAATATCGAGAACACCGATCATCGACTCGCGTGACTTGGACGAGCCGAGAGCAAGCGATCGGTTCATCTGGTCGACGAGCCAGTCAAAGAGGCAAGTGTAGACGTACTTCGAGACCGAATCACGCACAACGACGGCCTGAGCCTGAGTGAGGTTGGTGACCACCTTCTCGCCTCGGGTCTGAAGTTGCTTCTTAACAGTCCACTTGCGGAACTCGGATGAGTCAATGCCGAGCATACGTGTCGCGATGAACAAGCTTGGCTCGTCATCAGCCAAGATGGCATCGTTACGAACCGCTGTAATCTGGACGTTTCCGAGATGCAAAAGGGCAGCCAACAGACGGAAGATGTTCCATTGACGCTCGATGGTAAGGCCGACGGTACTCAGGGCTTTTTGCGTAGCCTTGAACTCTTCCGCATCGTTGACACCGTTGATAACGTGGCTGCCGGGACCACCTTGGTTGAGGTAGAAGTACTTGGAGGCATCCTCGAGGCCGAGATCCTTCTTCTCGGACGGGGGCGCGCCGGCACAAAGTTGGTAGAAGATGTGGTAGTTACGCTCGGTTTCGGGCTGGTACACGAGACGCGAGCGCTCCAGAAGGTAGGTCCGCATCTTGGCACCGACAATCTCATGGCTCTTGTCAAAAAGGATCTCGAGGTACTTTCCGAATCGGGACGAGTTGTCGTTTCGCGTGGTCTTGGCGTTACCGAATGCTTCCATGATCGGGTTGGTAGCGAGGATCTGCTGCTCGGTCTCGCTCATTCCGCTGTTGTCCTTCCCTGAGCCGCCTTTGCGGCTGCCAGGCTTGTTCGGGTCCTCCACTGTGGCAAAGTAGCGCATGATGTACTTGGCGGAGACTGTCTTACCAGCACCGGACTCACCACTCACGACGATGGTCTGGTCCTTTTCGTCTCGGATCATGCATCGGTACGCATCTTCGGCGATAGCAAAAAGATGTGGTTCCAGCTCGCCCTTGCGACGGCCCGAGTAAGCCTGAATGATTTCTGGGCTGTAAAGACTAAGCGCGTAGAAGGGGTTGACTGCAATAAGGACGATACCAGAGTAGGTGTAGATGATGCGCTGCGAGTAACGGTTGAGGATGGTGTGCAGAACGGAAGGCTCGTTGAGGTAACTCAAGTTGGTGAGATCGTCGGTGGCCTCGAGGAGTGGTGGGTTGCGGAGGGGAGGCAGCTGGTCCTCGCCATCTTTGGCTGCCAGCTTGGCTTCTGTGGTGGTGACGGTCTTGGTAGCACCGGTATCGTCAAGAGTGAACTCGAGGGTGATCTCGCCAGAGGCAGACTTGTTGAGCGGCTTGGCAAGGGTGGCACTGATCCAACCGAGCTCCTTGTCTGGGAACCAAGCCTTGGTGCCAGGCACAAAGGCCGCGAGGGTATCTGCGGCAGCGGGCGCCATGACGAGTATCAATGCGGCGACTCAATCGTCTTCTCCTTGTAGCTATGCTGAGAGCGCAGGATGCAATGGAGGCAGTTGACGCCAGTAACGGTTCAGCCGGGATGATCCGTCCAGCCAGGCCAGTAAGGGCTGCTGATGGACGTCGAGGGAACAACCGCGGGTACGATGAGACCACCGTGGCAATGAGCTGGGCGACGCGTGATACGACGTCAGCGACCTGAAGCACCGACACTATCAGAGCTCGTCAATTGTGATGGAGAAGCCTGCTCTCGCGAAAAGATTCCGGAACGTGGGACGGCGACCAAAAGGGAGTAGCGGTGCGATCGAGCCTTACTAAGGGCAAATGAACACCCAGCGACGACAGCGAACCCGGAAGGTAGGAAACAAGAAGAAAAAGACGGTGGAAGAAGGGTGTGAGAAGGAAGACGAAAGTGTGAATGAAAGACCGAAGGACGAAGGAGAAAAGTGCTGCAGACGGAGGCAGCAAAGTGCTCGTAGCCAAGGAAGCGCTCTGCAGGTAACAGAAGTAAGGGAGCGGGGCTGGCTATCTGACAGTGCGTTAGCGGTTGCTTGAGAAGGACCGAGTCCAAGAAGGATTCAGAGATTGAGAGACAGGAAGACTTGCGCCCAGCGAGACACACACACACGCAAGCACACGCCGCATTAACGCCGAGCTGCAAGTGTCTGTTACTGTGGTTGGCCATCAAAAGACACAGCTGCAGGGGAGACTTGATTCGCTTGCACCTTGCAGCCTAAACTCAACCAAAACCCCAACTCGCTCTTTGCTCTTTCAAATGTCCCGCGCAACGCCAGCACACCAAGTGTTGGACTCAACAAGAAAAAATAAAGCTTTGACGTTCAATTCCAGCTCGCGTGTTTGTATTGCCTTTTGACACGTACAGCCTTTGATCTGAATACAAAATGGGCGGAATTGTATTCCTTCCCTTTGATCTGCGCCCACCGCCCTTTGCTTAGTGGTCCACTTCGAAACGCCTTCTGGCTTTGTCACCGCCTAGAACTCTCCGAACTATCCTGTTTGATGATCTTACTTCTTCAGAGATGATTCGAGATGTCCGAATTTTTGCAAGCAGGAGGTTCAGAGAGCCGGAGAATGGCTTTGCAACGGTGGATCTCACGCAAACGAGACGCGAATGATTTGTGTGTGTCTCTCGCGTAAATATAGCGCGTGCGTCAAACCGCGCGTCGAATTTCTCGTCTTGACAGATCAGGGCGGTCCAGAGCAGAGCAAGCCTTGCCACTGGACAAAGGGCTCTCGGTCGAGAACACTTTCGCCCAATCATGCGATGCCACACACAGCTGCGGTGCGTTGTTCTGCTTGTTGCCGTTGCTTCGTCCTACGGCACAGCCCTCGAACCATCTCAAAGGCTGTGAGGACACCATCGTCAGCACCACCGTCAGCACCACCGTCAGCCACACAGCCATCATAGTTCGAACTCGGAAAGATTAACATTCGTAAAGTCTAGGGAAAAAATGGGATAAGCATGTGAAGCAGAACCGGGAACACATCAATGCGAGAATGGGATGCTGAGAGTTGAGCAAATGCGTTGAGACACTACTCGGGTATGTTTGCAATGAGGACGAGGTTTGCCACCAATAGTTAGATATATACCATGATCAGTACACTCGCTTACACGAGGTACTGCTGCAGACCCGCCGCCTGCACCTTGTCAGGAATCTGCGTGTTGAGCTGGCTAACAAAGCCGCACAACTGGCCACGCAGCAAAGCGCCGAGGTTGTCCTCGTCGCCAGCAAGCACGTGGGCGAACAGCTGCAGGATCGTGTCGATGTTCTGCGAGGCGACCGCGTTGTTGCTCTGGATCAGGTTCATCATGCAGTGCAACACGGGCGACCACTCAGCCATGTCCTTCTGCAATGGCAACGAAGTGAACAGAATAGGCAAAGCCTGGTCGAGGGGAACAGCCTCGGCGTTCTTGATGATCATCCTCGACAGACAGCCGCAAGCATTGTCGCGCGCAGTAAGCACCTCGTCCGACTCGTTCTGGCCCTTCTCGAAGAAGGGTCGGATAGCGTTGAGCAGCGCAGGGAAGTGAGCACTGAGGTCCACCTGGGTGTTCTCAATCAGCACACCCGAAGCAAACACAGCGTTAGATCGAACCGAGGCCTCCTCGTCCGAGAGCGCGCGAGACAGCAGCGAGAGGATGTCCTGGGTGAAGGGCGAGATGGCGCCCTTCATACCACTGATGATCTCGCCGAGCGAGCCAATGGCAGTAGAACGGTCGCTGACGGAGCGTCCAGGGGTGTAATACTTCATGATCTGGGGCATGAACTGCTTGAGAGGCTCGGTGAAGTCAGCACCGAGCACGTTGGCCATAGCGCCAACAAGATCGGAGGCGGCCGAAACAAGAACCGACTCGTACTCGGAAGCCTCCTCGTTCTCCTCCTCGGGGATCTCCGAGTCGAGCTGAGGTGGGCTCTTCTTCTCGAGGATCATGATGGTGTAGGTGCACACAGTGTCGAGGTGGTCGGGTGCGATGATCGCAGGTCCATTCTTGTTAAGGCAGTCAGCCAACGACTGGCAAACCTCGATGGCGGCGGTTCTGTTGCAGCAAAGAGCAAAGGCGATATAGATCATGGTCAGTGTCAATAGTCTTTGACCTAAAAGGAGGATCAACAGATGCAGATATTTTGAAGCAAAGACCATTGCCACCGTCGCTCTTGTCCACGCCCCGAGCAAAGCTCGAGCGGGATTTGGCAAAGGTCAGATATGGTTGGAAAAAGTTTGTAGTCACTCGACCGCTCCTATAACGGACGTCATTGTGAGCTGAGAAAGATTTGTCATCCTGTGAAGGCGGCTGCGCTTCAATTCGCCGTCCGTCAAAGTGGCGACGGTCTTTGCATCGCATATCTGCATCTGTTGTAAATCAAAAAAAACTTACCGGTCATCTTCGCTCTCCCACATCTCCATGACGGCAGGGATAACAGCGTTGACGAGCTTCTGCACGTCGGCATTGAGGGGCACCTTGACGTGCACACCAGGTTGCCACTGCTGTGGGCTGCTGAGCTCGTTGAGCGTGTTGATGAAGGTGAACAGGGCCGAAACAGCGCTCTTGCGGATGCCCTGGTAGAAGTGCTCGAGCAGGATAACGAGCTGCTCGACCGACTCCTGGATGTAAGGCAAGAAGCCAGACTTGGTGTGGGCAAAGATCTCACCGAGCGAATCGGCGGCAACCTCCTTCTCGATGGCAATGGCCGAGTTGACATTGAGGAAAGCATCGTTGAGCTCGTCAATGTCGACAAAGCCATCATCGTCCTCGTCATCACCACCGCTGATACCCGGGATGCCGATACCGTTGACAGTGCCGTCACCGGAGGCACCGGGCACTGGGTCGTGCTCAGACTGCTGGCACGAGTGGATGAGACGGGGAACGACGTGGGGCAAGAAGGGAGTGAACTCCTCGCCGAACACACGCGACATGACGGCGAAGAAGATGAAGCTGCACTCACGCAGACGAGGGTTGTTGAGGTCCATGCCCTCGAAGGCGAGCTTCATCAAATCCTGGAAGTAAGGGCGGAAAGCCTCCTTGCCGACAGCCTCAGCGAAAGTGCCAACAGTGTCGGTAGTGATGCCACGGAGGTCCATGGCGTCACCCTCCTCGGTCAGGGTAAGGAAAGGCTTGATGCGCTGCATGGTCTGGTCAAAGTAAGGAAGGAAGCCCTCCTTGGAGGCGTGAGCGGCACTGCCGATAGCACCGGTGACAGTAGCCTTGACAGGCAAAGGAGCAGTCTCAAGGAGACCAGCAAGGCGCTCCATGATGGCAGGGAGGTATTGCGAGATATCAGCACCCATGACTTCAAGTAACGAGTCGAGAGCAGTGCAGGCAGATCGCTGGGTCTGTGAGTCGTTGACGAGCTCCATGATGACGGGAAGAAGCGTGGCGTGCTTGGCAGCGCACTCGTCCTCAAGCATCTCGCAGAGGCAGCCAAGAGCAACACATGCGGCCTTGCGGACTACGGCCTCGGGATCTTTGAGACCCGCCTCGACAAATGGCCACAGATCGTTCATGTGCGGTCGAATATACTCGGAACAGCCCTCAACGGAGACTCCAAAGGCCATCATGGCCGCCTTCCGATGATGAGGGTCCTGGTTGCTCATGTAGGCCTGCATCTGCTCGAGCAAAGGAGGGAAGACATGGCTGGGCGGGAGCTCAGTGGCGAGACCGTCGATGACGCGGAGGGAGAGACGCGATGGGGAGTCCTCGTCAACATCGTCCGAGTCCTCCTCGACGGCGATGGGCATGAGACGGGCGATCATGTGCTTGGCAAGACCAAGGCTCTGGACCTTGGAACGCTTGTAGGAGCAGATCCAGATGAGCGAGTTGAGGCACATGAGACGAAGATCCTCCTCGTGGTCCTTGTTGGCACCGTTGGCAAGGAAGAAGTCGATGAGCTCGGCAATGTGGTTGGAGATGATGGGGACCTCGAGCATGCAGATCTCCTCGAGGACGTCGAGGATCTGGCGGACACCGTCCTGGTTGCTCTGCTCGAGACACTGGTTGAGCACACCGACCATCTGAGGAACGGCGGACTGCATGGCAGCAAGATCGGCAGAGGCATCGCTTTCGAGGTTCTGGGCAACCTTACCAAGGGCACGAACCGTGGTGACACGCACTTCGAGCGATTCGGGGTCCTGGAGAGACTTGGCGAAGAGCTGCATGATCTGAGGGAGGTGCTTGTCGAGGGCCTCACCACCGTCAACGAAGGTCTCGAGGACAGTGTAGAAGACAAAGAGCGAGACCTGACGGTGGGTGGCGTTTGGAGAGTCGGCTGCGTTGAAGAGGAAAGGGAGGAGCTCAGGCCAGGTGCCGAGGGGAAGCTCGCGCTTGGCAATCTCGGAGATGACACGGGCGATCGAGTTACGGACGGCGCTGGCCTGCTCGTTGGTGACGACCTCGAGGAGCTTGGACTTGATGCCGTTGCGGACCTGGACGGGCTGCTTGTTCCAGACCTTGCCGCCGCTCTTGGCGAGACGCTTCCTCAGCTCGACAGCGGCAAGCTGACGAACAGCAAGGTCGGGAGAGGTGGCAAGAATCTCGAAAAGAGCAGGAACACATTGCGGGTCCTTGTAGTAGTTGTTTTGGAGCGACTCGGTAGCAGCCTTGACAGTGTTAGTGTCAGGCACGTTGCTCTGCTTCAAGAGCTCGTGAAGGCCCTGGACGAAGTTAGGCTGTAAAAGTCAAGGCGGAAGCAAACGACAGAAATGGGCGGGGTCAGCGGCGAGCTCGAAACAATCGGCAATGGCCGATGAAGATGATACTTACGTCCATGGTTGCTGTGTGAGCGACCGATAAAGCTCGGATCAGGCCAGAGACGTCCGAAGGGGGACTTCCTTTTGGGTTTTGCGTCCGAGGCGAGGGCGGACTGCAGAGGTCACCTGTGCGAGGCAGGTGAAAGTGGATCTCTGATACGCAGAGATGACTAGCTGGAGGCGGAGATGCGGAAGGAGCCTCAAAGAGTCCGCGGGTGGATATCAACAGGGGACGGAAGGAGGATGAGGATGAGGTTGAAGTGCGGAACCAAGGTGTGAACAGGTTGAGGGCAACACGAGAAGAATCAGTCGAGCTCAACACCTGCTCACTGCAACGAGCCAGAAGAAAAAAAGTTCAAGTGGACAAGAATCACTTTTTTTTTTTTTTTTTTTTTTTGTTCCCTGTTCTCAGCATGCGTGAGGACAATTACTCGCGTTGCCTCACCAAGGAGCAGCAAAAGCAGCAGCAACGAAGAACAAAAGTGAACTCAAACACCAAACTGCAGGCGAAATGTGCTCCTTCTGACAGCAGCAGCAGCAAAAAAAGGTGTTTCTTGTGCTCTGAAATTTGAACCCACCGAGAAGAATTTTACAGGATCAAGCGTGGTGCGTGCATCCTTCTCAGCAAGTGTTGCTCTGTGCCTGTGCTGTAGCAACTGCAAAAATAAAACTTCGGCCAGAAGATTTGGACATGGTTTTTTTGGTCAGGAAGAGCAGGCGTGTTTTAGTCGGACGCGAATATTCTTTTTTGTGAATTTGTTTTGGTCTCTTTTGGCTGCGGGTCTCGCACGAAAGCGGCCTCCTCTCCGTGATCGATTTTGCGGGCTTGGAGCTGGAGAGGGACGGTCGAAAGTGCTAGGCTCTGAAATTGGCGTCATCCGCAGCAACGAGCCACGGGCTAATTGGTCCACAAGTGGAGGTCTGACTGGCTCTTCAAGCGAAAAAAGCGCCAATGTTCCAACCGGCTCAGTCAGACTTGGCTGTCATGTCTATATCAAGCAACTGACTAGCTCACGGTCATCTTCTCCACTTGACCTCATTGACCAACGCGCCATCAACGACATCAGCCTCCGCTTCACTGCATCAACGGCGTTTCTACTGACCTTGCACTCTTGAGCCTCTCCTCCCACCCACATCCATCCACATCTAGCAACTAATCTTGCAAACACACACGTTCTTGCGACGCTCGACAATGTTGAGGCCGCCCTTCCAGACGCTGCAGCGCTCGCTGCGCAACTCTCTGCTGGTGGCTCGATCCTCCGCATCAATCTCCACTACCGCCAGCAGAGCCGTTGCTCAGCCCCTGCGCACCTTCACATCTTCGGTCAAAGGCTTGCCTAAACCTTCGACACCACTCGGCCAGGTTCAGCAACAGGTTCGAGGTGTCCGCACCAGCCCTTACCGTCCTAATGGCAGTACTGGCTCTGGTGGCCGCTTCGCCTTTGCAGCACCCCACGCTGCTCCTGCGGCCGATGCACCTACCAGCATCTCTCAGCCCGGCGGCTGGACTCGCGCGCTGACGAGCTTGGGGATCATCGGAGGTACCGCTTTCGCTGCCAACATGTTCTTCAACCGCGAGACCCGCGACTCGTTGCATCCTGTCGAGGCCAGCTACTTGCACAGCACCTTCATGTACCTTGCTGGTGGCTTGACCCTCACTGGTGCCGCCGCTGTTGGTCTTCACCGCTACGGCGTGTCTCAGCGTGTCATGATGGCCAACCCTTGGTTGGTTCTTGGTGTCGGTCTCGTGGCTAGCATTGGCGGTATGCTCGGTGCTACCTCGCTTCCCCCTGGTCATCCGATGAAGGTGCCTTCCTGGCTCCTCTTCAACGCTTCGCAGGCTGCCGTGCTTAGTCCGCTGCTCTTCCTCAACCCCGCCGTCCTTTCGCGAGCTGCACTCTACACTGCCGGTCTCGTCGGTTCGCTCTGCTACGTTGGCGCCACTGCAAAGGAGGACAAGTATCTCTGGATGGGTGGTCCTCTGCTTGCTGGTGTCACCATCGTCGCACTCTCGTCGCTGGCACCCATGATCCTCCCCCGTACCGCCTTCCGCACTTTGGCTGCCACCGAGGCGCTCTCGCTCTACGGTGGTCTGGCTGTGTTCGGTGCCTTCGTGCTGTACGACACTCAGCGCATCCTAAAGCACGCCCAGGTAGTGCGGGCCGGATACACTCAGGGTGACCCGCTCGCCGAGTCGATCAGCCTCGAGTTGGACTTCATCAACATCTTTGTCAGGATGGTCCAAATTCTGGGCATGCAGCAGAACCGTCGCAAGTGAGCTGCCTCACTTGACCCATCGCCGCCCTCGGTTTGATCGGCATCGCTGTATTACCACCCTTTTTCGACCAGCTCGTTTCAGCATCACTCTCGTCCGTTCGTCCGTCTTCAAGCATCGCCATCCCAGTTCGCATCAAGTTTTTATCGCCACACACCGCTCTCGGAAGTCCTTTCTAATTGTAAGATACCTGCTTTTCGTCAAAGCACACACTGATTTGTCCTCGACTGTTCCTCGCCTGTGGTCGAGTGATTCCTCACCCCAATCGCTCTCCTTGTTCTATATCCTTCCCTGCCCCCCCCCCCCCCCCCCCCTCCTCTCTCCTCTCCTCTCTCCTCTCCTCTCCTCTTCTCTGTTTCTCTATGAGTGTGGTGAGCGGTCTTGTTTCTTTTTCCTCCTTTGGGCTTTTCTGAAGGTTCCACGATCCTTCCCGTTATATTCATCACAGTGTCCTTTCTTCAGTGGACATCTGGTTGAGGGAAAAACGGGATAGAGCAACTCCTTCCTTCATTTCGAAGGATAGGGGTGAGCACGATATACACATTACCTAGCTAGTCGGTCATCCGCCTCCACCGCTTCTGGGCAAGAAATCGATGCCAACATTCTTTCATCCTTCTTTACTTTTTGTAGTAATATTTAAATTGGCATCATCCATCAGGCGCAAACGTGTGGATTGTGGAATGTGTGTGGATTGCGATAAAGTTAGAAGTGTCATGGGGAGAGAGGTGTTGAGACGGGTTTAGAAGAGGTAGCGTTTGGCCGCGTCGATGCGGTTCCGCTTTGCTGCTTGACCCGCTGCGTCTGCCGGCGGCTGCTCCGGCTTTGCCATCACCTTGGTTTCAGTTGGAAGTGCGGCTCGCTTCTCCACCTCGGGCTCGATAAAGGTCACCTTCAACGCCGAAACGAGCTTTCGTCTCCTGATCCTCTCGACTACTGTCCTTTGCATCTCATTCAGCCCTGCTATTGGGTCCGCCATCGCCTTACCCTGACCCTGATTCCTCCTCCTCTCAGCCTGTTCCGCCTGAATCTCATTCAGCGGCTTAAAAGCGATGGCCACCGAATGTGCCGGTGGCATCATCCCCATACTCTGCATCGCCGCCTCCTCCACACTCACCGACCCCACCGCCATCTCCGGCATGGGCACGACATTTACTTCCGCCATAATCCCCAACTCGGCAAGATACGCGTCGTCGCTGCGTTGCCGATCGTACTCCAGCCCGCGGAGGTAGATCTTAAGGTCTGTGAGCAGCGCCGAGAGTTCTTTCGTCGGCGCCGTTGGGTCGGTGCTACTGCTCGCCGGCTGGGCGCGGGCAGCAGTGTTCGTGGTTGCTTTCGAGGCTGCATTCTCAGGCAGCTGGGATTGCAGCTGCGCACATCGCGCCGAGTTCAACCAGTCAACCAAGCCGAACGGAGGCGGCGAGTACTCGTACTGTTTGAGTTTACGCCGTGTGTTTGCGGGTGGCGCGGAAGGGTCGCTGAGCCCGGCAGAGGAGGAAGGCGAGGATCCGATTGCATCCAGAGGATCAGCTGGTGAGAGCGGCGAAGGCGTCGCAGTCGCACTACCGCCGTGGCCGAGGCCCAAGCCTAGTCCTGAGGTCGAAGACATGTATAGCGACGGCGGCAGCTGCGCCGTACAGGCCAGATAAAGATCGAGAAGCTCGTGAAGCGCTTCTTCAATATCCTCGACATATACGTGGCATTCTGGATCGCAGCCCGGAAACGGCTCAGAGAGTGGTATCAGAATTGGCTGTTCCGTTGGTTTCGTCTCTGTCGGCGCCGACGTAGCCGAAACCGTCTTGATACTTTCCAAGAAGGTCTTGAGCGCATCATCTTGCTTGTCAGCCTCCATATTTGGAGCGTTTTGCTGTTCGGAGACCGGAGTAGTCCTTGTCGGCGGTCTGGACAGCAGAGTGGCACCGTACAGCGCAGCGACTGCGATCACATTGGACGGATACTGCATGGGTGCTGTGGTCCTAAACATGTCTGCTGCGACCTTCCATGCGGTCCTCATGAATGACTTGGACAAGCCGCTTCTGCGTCCAAGTTTGATAACCATCTTAAGAGCAAGGTTGGCATTGCTGTGGAAGTTGAAACAGAGTGTTTCGAGGATGAGCTTTTCGGACTGCATGAGGCGTTTGCGGTCGTGTTCGAGCATGTTGGGATCCACATCTCCTTCCCCTACGCTGCCGATAGGCATGGCTAGGGGGCGAGGTGAAGAAGGGTCGGCAATAGGAGCAGAGGCATGCTTGCGCTTTTGACCGGCAAGAGTCGGGAACGCTGGCTCTTGAGCGATCGAATGGGTTGAAGGATCAGCATTGTCGGAGGTGAAAGAAGCTCCCTTGACGAGCTGGGGGAACCGAAGAGCATAGCTGGCTAGCAGAATGTCTCTTGGCTTCTTGTTGGTGTCGTTGAGCTTAGCAGCTACGAAGAGGCAGGCAACGGCGACCTCGTGGAGTTGGAACTCGGCAGGCGAATAAAAGAGGTGAAAGCGCTGGTACACCTGCTGTGCTGTCGCAATGGTCCTTTGTGGAAAGCCTAGACGTGAAGCTACCGCTTGTATGAAGCCGGTAGCAATGTCGCGATTGGTCTGCCAGCTGGACGCCGACATCTTTGCTCCACGTTTGCGAGCGTACAAAATTTCAAGCTGGATACTCGTAAAATAAGGAACGTGCGAGAAGGTGGGGATCAATGGTGGCTCGGGGACAGTTGCACCGGCGCTACCGTTCGTAGCGGATGCTGATGATGCCATCATCGAGGAATTCTGGGCGGGTGTGCCGCGGGATGGACCTGCTGGAGGAGCAAAATGGTTAGCCGCTCCCGATGAAGGATAGTCTGCATCGTTCCAACGAGCGTTACGGTCGGGCGCCAGCCCACGCGGATGAGCTGGCATTGCAAAGGAAGGTGTAGGCTTTTCGTTTGGCTGGCTATGAGCTTTTGAGCATCGTTTTCGATAGCTGGTCTGCGATCTGGGCAGACTGATGAGCAATAAGGATGACGGTAGCGATGCAAGAACGGTCCGAGCCACGAGACCATGTTGAAAGTGAAGCGAGACTCAGACCGAACAGACTGGCGAGAAGATCACCTGTGACAGCTGCCAAGTGGAGGATTAAAAATTAACTTGTTAAATTGCTGACTAAATGATAAAGATGTCAGATCGACACATCAGCTGGTCGACACACAAGCACGCTGAAAGTGAGGCTTGGCTGCATGAGTTCGGCGCCTTGGAACGTCGAAAGGTGGTGCTCAACAATCAACAGCGTTCGAGTTTGGTTGTGTGGTGGTCAGTGCTGGTTCTGCAGCTACAGTTTCGAGGGTGGCCAGCGTTGGCCCACTCCTCAACTTGCTGTAATTTAACCGACATGTCAAACCACACAACCAGAGACAGACCAGAGACAGATCGGCAGTTCCATACTCGTGGAGCTGCAAACCAGTGCGTCATTGCCTGCGATTGCCTTGCCTTGAGACCACAAAGCGCATGGAAAGGCTGACCGGAACCTCTCCGATGCTAACTCTGATATACAAGTACCACTCTGAAAGTCCAAGATACAGTACATGTTCCTCAAAGGTAGATCACACCTTTGTCGGGCTCTTCCGACTGATGATAACTCGGTGAAAATCGCAACTCAATACGATGTGCTATAGGATATGCAGCATGTGGCCGAGCTGTGTTGGGTCGCTGCAAGCTTTAAATTTTGCCGGTCACAAGAGCGCCGATGCCCTCTCTTTTTTTTTTTTTTTTTTTTTTTTTTTTTTTTTTTTGTTTTTTGTTTTGTTTTCGTCGAGTTTGGATTTGCGTTGGCTAACGTCACACGCTTAGTGTGGTGTGAAATGGCCGAGGGTGTGACTTTAGACTTCAGGGACCATCACTTGTGTGTGTTCGGCTGTGGTGCCAGCAGATTCGGGCTAGGTGATAGCGACTTGACCAGAACTTGGCTCTCATTCCTTTGTGTGTTGTTCTCGTTCCACCACATCCACCATCAGCTCGCGGCGGTCCTTGCACACCATCATCTATAGGGCTTCGTCGCGGCATCATTAACCACTTCATCATCCAGATCATCCACCACCTCCCATCTCTTCTGACAGTACCTTCGACCTGCCATCCTGCTGGACAGGGGCATTCGGTTGCTTGCATCTGCGAAACAAAGCTAGCACGGACATTGCGCAGTCTCTAGTCTCTTCAGGCGCGATCGCCTGCATCTTTCCGCCATCATGGCACCTACTCCACCGCAGGTGCGCTCTCAGGAGTCCCTCTCTGACGCAAGTGTCCAGCCTGGCCTCCCGTCGCCGCCCTACCAACCACAGAACCCACTCGAGTCCCTGCCACCCATCTATGCTAGTCAGTCCAACCTTGCGGCTCAAGGGTCACAACCGCCTCCGACCTTACTTCACGATGCTGCGATAGCCGCACTTGCATCTGGCGAAGCCAACACCTCTACCACCTCGGCTTCACACAGCCCTGACGCAGTTTATCCTTCTGATAACAAGTCTAGGCACGATCACCGTTTCAACGAACACGGCATTCTCGAGCGTCATATGCGCTCCCACTCGCCTTCCCCCTCACGGCCTGGGTCGCGATCCGGCTCGCGGCCCGGCACAGCTGGTCTTCGTGTAGCCATCACTGATCCACTCGCCGACTTCCGTGATCGCAATCTGTCCAAACCTTCCGGCCTTGGTCCCAAATCCGACTATCCTCCTCATGAGACCAACCGCACACCGGGTACTTTCAACTATGACAACAACGCCCCGATTCGACCAACTTACAGCCGACAGGATAGCGAGGTCTCCAGCACCGACGGTGGTGATCGCGACTACGGCGAGTTCAACTGGTCCGATGAGGAAGATATTGACGAAGCTGCACGCTTCGAGAATGAGCAGGCAAAGCAAGTTCGCATGGGCCGTCTCAGCCTCTGGAAGATCCTTCACTTCCTTGCGACGACCTTCCTCGGCAATCTAATCGTTGCTGCCTGTCTTCTCATTCCGGTGATTGTCATGCACACGGTTTACCGCCCCAAAAATCCTACTGATCCTCATCGTGACTTTGTTGCTGACAACGTCGAGGCTTGGTTCATCTGGGCTGCATTCAATCTGCATGTCGAATGGTGGATTCACATCCTCGTCGAGCTCTTCCCCAAAGGTGTCCTGGCCATCATTCAGATCATCTGGGGCCGCCCAAGTCAAAAGGTTCTGTCTCTGGCCGAGTACTTCAACGCCATTAAGGTCTACATCAAGCTCGTCGGCTATGCTGCGCTTTCTTGGGGCTCCTGGGCGATCATCTTCAACTCGATCTACGGTCTCTACAGCCACACGAACCCACGAACGGAGAGCAGGGCTCGCTACCTCTATCGCATCTACCAAGTGATCGAGTTCTTCTTCTTCTTCACCCTCACCATTTGTGCCGAGAAGGTCATCATCAAGCATATCGCTATGTCTTTCCATCGCAGCGCGTATGCTGACCGAATTGCAAAGGTCACCAAGGCACTCAAGGTCTTTGATTGGCTCCGTGATCACAAACCCAAGCTCAAAGGCAGGGAGACTTCCGCATTTGGCTTCCCTCGATCTGCGCGTGGCTCGCCTACCAACAGTGGCGCAACCATCCCTTTGCAACCAACCGAGTTCAACCTTGACGATGACCAAATCACTCCTCGCAACGTCTCCAGTGTCAACGAACACAAGCATTCCCACTCTTGGTTCAAAAAGCACAGCAAGAAGCGTCCCTCGGATCAGGCGGCCCAGGCTGGCGTCAATGAGTTCGCCATCGATCCTGTCACCGGAAAGCCAGCTGAGGGCCAAGCCCCTGCTCGTGGTAACGGCAAGTCCAACATCATCGCTCGAACTGCAGCTCGCGGAGGACGAAGGATCCGAGCCACTGCTGGTCAGGCTAGCACGCTGGCACGAGTCGCCATGCAAGACCCCTTCGGCCTACTCCGGAATGAAGCCCTCGGTATCGGCACCGACGTCAACTCCCCTGGCGAAGCCAAGCGACTGGCTCGTTCCATCTTCCTCGCCTTCAGAGGCAATCATAGGCGTAGCTACCTCATCCCGTCGGACTTTGACTCCGCCTACACCAACCCCGAGGACGCCAAAGATGCTTTCAGCGTTTTCGACCGCGATGGCAACGGTGACATCTCCCAGACCGAGATGAAGAACACCATCCTTCAAGTGTACAAGGAGCGTCGCTTCCTCGGTCGATCCATGCACGATGTCAACCACGCTGTCGGTCAGCTCGACGGTATCTTCGTCGTGGTTGCCCTCATCGTCATCATGTTTGAGGCGCTGGCCATTTTCAACGTCAACATCGACAAGACGCTCTCGACTTTCTACTCGCTTGCCATTGCATTCGCCTTCGTCTTCAAGGAGTCCGCAGCCAATGTCTTCGATTCGATCATCTTCATCTTCATCACCCATCCTTTCGACACTGGTGATCGTATCCAGATTGACGAAGCGGTTCTTGTGGTCAAGCGCATGTCACTCCTATCCTGTGTCTTCATTGATTCACTCAACCAGGAAGTGTACATCAGCAACGTCATTCTTGCTGCCACCAGCATCATCAACATGCGCCGATCTGGTTATCAGTGGGAGGCGATCACTGCCCAGTTCGACTTCGACACTCCTCTCGAGAAGCTTGACGCGCTTGAGGAGGATATGATCCACTGGCTTCAGACCGAGCCCGAGCGCCTCTTCATCCCCAGCACAGCCATTGTGCCGCAAAAGATCGAGTACATGCGATCTCTGGAGTGCACGATTGGTATGACCCACGCCGACACCTGGCAGGACTGGGGCCGCCGTTTCTACCGCAAGAACGCCTTCTTTGCCGCCTTCTCCTTCTACTGCAAGAAGCACGGCATTCGTTACGCCAACCCTGTTCAGCCGATTGTTTACTGGACCGAGGACGCTGCAGCGCTTCCTCCGAACTACGACGCATCTTCAGAGGATCGAGGACAGCGTCAAGGAGAACGCGGCGAGGTGTTGGACAACGGCTACGTGCTGGATGACTTTAACCCGTCGCCGTACCCTAGCCCTCAGATTAGGGCGGCGGGTGGTGTCGTTGCTCTGCCTCCGAAGAAGCCCAAGTCGTACATGAACTTTACTCCTCCGCCGGACGAGCTGGAGCTCGACGCAGCGCAGGTGAGGGCACGCAAAGCCAAGCGTACAGCTCGTGCATTGGCCAACCAAGGCGGCGATGGTTGATCGCATGTATGTTTTCGTTTCGTAAACTCAGAACAATATAGTTAGACCTGTTTCCATCTTATTGGTCTGTCTCGTCTTCGCATTGCCCCTTCTTTCATTGTCACTTCAATCGCATTAGACAGCTTCCTAACTTACATTCCAGCTCACTGTGGCGCGCACTTCTAAGACTGAGCTGGCACACGCCTATCGAATTGAGTCCAAGAACAGACAAGAGCCAAAGTCTTCCATGGGGAAAGTGATTACTGGATACAAGTTGTCAGCTGGTAGATTTGGACAGCGCTGTTCTGCGTTGGAAGTCGTCGGCCAAAGCTTGGGCAACGACCTTATGAATATCGACTAGGCTCGCGTTGACTGCCTCCAAAGCCTCATCGAGCACACTTGCGTCGATCCCGGCACCTATCGCACCATCCGATTTTGCGTTCAACTGACCCGACCCAGCACTGACGTTCAGACACGTCACTGAAGCCAGTGCCGGCATTCCGCACATGAGCACCCTTGTTGCGGTCTTCATACCCTGCACTAGGCCGAGGTCTGCAGAGCTTGGGTCGAGGAGAACTCGCTTGTCTATGGCGAGCTTCTCGGGCGACGCCGGGATGAGAGCGACAGAGCCGACAACAAGGCCGTGCATTTCGATACCGGCAGAAGCGAGAGCAGTGGTTGCGGCGATGCAAGCGGCCGCGATGCAGGACTCTTCAAGGCCGTCGGTTTGGAGGACGAGGATGTGGATGTCGAGTGAAGCTTTCGGAAGGAGATCGAGGCGGAGAGAAGGAAGGAGCGCTTGGTGGAGAAGGTTGCTCAGATGCGCACTTTCCGTTGTCTGGATCACAAAAAGATATACACAAGATGAGGTCAGCATTCGAGTCAAGCGGGACAGTGACAGAGTGGGGAAGGAAAAGCACTTACCTTTCCAGGTGTCCTTCGTCTGCGGGAGGAGAAGGGAGCAAATTTGACCTCGACATTGAGTTCCGCTTTGCCGCTGTACTGTCTCCCCTTGACCTGTCGTGGACCAAACACGGAGCATGCGAGCTTCAAGTCACCGATCTCAACATAGGAGCTTCCAGATGCAGAGGGCACAAGGTTTGTCTGGAGAAAGATAGGTCGATGGTCGGGATAAGCGCGGTTGTCCGGTCGTTGCTGCGTCGCTGCTGTTAATGAGCTCGAAGCGGTCGAAGAGGATGCAGCTGCCTCATACACCGGCACATAGCTTGGAGGCCCGTTGACCCTTCTCCTGTCGACCTTTGACATTGTCTTGTGAGGTAGCTGTGAGGACTGTGGTGGAGGAGAATCATGTATGCGAAGATTGAAGATGTCGAAGGTCTCAAGCCGAAAAAATCCCAGAGAGTGGAGTGAGCCTCGGCAATTTTCGAAGTTTGTGAGATCCCCACATGGAACAGAGTGGTTGATTTTTTGCAGCTTGGAAGCATGAGCAGCAATCGCGCTCGAGCCTCCACCTGGAGAATACCGGAAGGCTGAGCAACACCAAATTCTCCTTTGCGCATACACCAGGACCTACAACATCTTGCTTCCAAGCCATACTCAGAGCTGCCCATACCCATCAAAGCTGCGAGGAATGGCTTCCATCATCGACGACCTTGCGGGTCCTTCCAACACCGTCTTCTCCGCATCATCTTCTTCCAAGATGTCTCTGAACAATGTCCGCCTCACTCCAGGCGACAACTTTGACTGGGAGGCCTACACTGCAGCTTACCCAGGACAAGCGCGCACGCAGCGCCTGATCTACATCGCAACCCATTGCCCACCACTGCGCAGCATCTGCAGCAACGCGGCCATGGAGCACATCAAGGAGACTTCCCGTGATGTTGGGGCGTATCAAGCCATGGTCACGGTCCACAACACCGAGCCCGAAACAGGCAATCTAGTCCCCGCGTCCGAGCGGATCCAAGCGGATGCTGAATGGATTCAATCAACGACGCAGCGCAATACTGCCGAAAGGGAGAAGCTGGAGCTCGAGATGCGCAACTACCAGAACAATTTGATCAGAGAGTCGATTCGCATGGCACACCGCGACTTGGGCGACCATTTCTGGAGCACAGGTGACTACGCAGAGGCGCTCAAATCGTACACAAAGACGAGGGACTACTGCTCGACGTCGGACCACGTCATCGAAATGTGTATGAACGTGATCGAAGTCTCGCTCCGACTAGAGAACTGGACTAACGTTCAGACATTCGTTAGCAAGGCGGAAGGTGTGTTGGAGTCCTATGTGCCTTCAAGCAGTACAGGTAGCAGGAAGCTAAGCTCGTTGGGTACCTCGAACATCGCACCTCCAACCAAGGGCGGATCAACCCCTGGAGCCGATGCGATCGGTGCACTGTTCCGAGCTGGAGGAAGCGCGGCTGCACCCACAACAACGTCTGCCTCATCAAATACTCAGGTTGGCTCAAGCGGCGAGAGTGCATCACAGGCTGCCGCGAGAAAAGTTGTCGCTGAGGCAGGGGCCAAACTGCGAGCCGCCAGCGCCATAGCGTACATCGGACAGGGACGCTATGAAGCCGCAGCAAAGCTTCTGCTCAGCATTGATCCGACTACCTGCGGCAGCCTGCTTGACATTCTTACTCAAGCCGATATTGCTGTGTACGTGGCACTTTGCAGCCTTGCCACGATGGAACGCTCCAGCCTCAAAGCACAAGTCATGGAAAGCACCAACTTCCGCGGCTTCCTCGAACACGAGCCCTACGTTCGCGAGCTGCTCGAAGCCTTTTGCTCGGCCCAGTTCAAGCGCGTCGGTGAGATCCTCGATGCACACGAGACGAGGCATCTCCTCGATCCATATCTGGCTCCTCACGTGTACAGTCTGCGCACGAGTCTGACTCGACGTGCGCTAAGACAGTTCTTTACACCCTTCGACCGTATCAGCATCAAACGCATGGCAGATGCTTTCGGATGGGACGAACAACAGATGCAGACAGAATTGGCGGGTTGCATCGCCAGGGGCGAGTTCAAGAACTTGCCAGGAAAGGCGGCCGAAGTCGGGGACGCCAGGATCGATGCGATTGACGGAACGCTCGAGTATAAGAGCAAGGACTCGAGGAGGGCGGTCTTCGACTCGGCACTGGAGCTAGGCGAAAAAAGGTGCAGGGAGACAAAGCGCTTGTTGCTTAGGATGAAGCTGGTTGAGAACGGGGTGGTTGCAAAGGCGAGCAGGTCGTATACTGCTGATGCATGAGTCAAAGCAAAGCTCCTGCCTCAACAAGATAATCTGGTACGGTCAGCGTCCTGTGATCTTAGCAATGCATTCGTCCTCCTCATCCGTGCAACCATGGTATGTGGTGGGGGACATATCAAGCGTTCCGTGACCTCACTATGCTAGAGAATTTCTAACGGAATTAATTGTGAGATCGAGCATAGTGTGCAACTTTCCCGCAAAAAATTCAGTGAAAGCGTCGCGGAAAGGACGCGCGAGCTTTGTGATCGAACAGCAGCTGCAGCCGCCAACAACTCCAATTCAGAAAGCGCTCCAGCCACGACAACTCAGCGTGTGTGTTGGAAGCCAACACTTCCAATCTTGTATAGACTCTGTCCCTTACCCTTCCTTCCACATCAGCTGCATCCTTAACCATCGTCCCTTGGCGCCTGCTCGACCATCGTGTTTCGGCCACAGCAACATCCCTCGAGACGAAATCAACCAACACAATCATACTTCGTCATGTCTGACGCACAACCTCCCGCTGGTGAGGACCGCCAGCCACCCGCCGACACACCACAGGCCGGTCCTTCCACTTCGCCCGCAGCCGATGGCGACGCCAAGATGGCTGTCGAGCCAGAGGAAGAGCCGCTTCCCGCCGAGATCCTCGAGGCCTCTATCGACGAGATTCAGACCCGCACACGTCTACTCGAGAATGATGTCAAGGTGATGCGATCCGAACACATGCGACTCATGCACGAACAGTCGTCCAAACGCGACCTGATCAAGGACAATACCGACAAGATCAAGCAGAACAACATGCTGCCCTACCTTGTGGGCAACGTGGTTGAGATTTTGGATATCGACCCGGATATCGATGAGGAGTCCGAGGAGGGAGCAAATGTGGATCTGGACGCTAGGAGGAAGGGCAAGTGTGCAGTCATCAAGACGTCGACTCGCCAAACTATCTTCCTTCCGCTCATCGGTCTTGTGTCGGCCGACGAGCTCAAGCCAGGCGACCTGATTGGTGTCAACAAGGACAGTTACCTCGTGCTCGACAAGCTGCCGGCTGAGTACGACTCGCGAGTCAAGGCCATGGAAGTCGACGAGCGCCCCACCGAGACATACACTGACATTGGTGGCTTGGACAAGCAGATCGAGGAACTTGTTGAAGCTATCGTCCTTCCCATGCAGCAAGAGCAGAAGTTCAAGAATCTCGGGATCCGACCTCCCAAAGGCGCGCTCATGTACGGCCCTCCCGGTACGGGCAAGACGCTGCTCGCGCGAGCGTGTGCCGCACAAACCAACGCGTGCTACCTCAAACTTGCCGGTCCCTCCCTTGTGCAGATGTTCATTGGTGATGGCGCCAAGCTCGTGCGCGATGCGTTTGAGCTGGCTAAGGAGAAGGCGCCGGCGATTATCTTTATCGACGAGTTGGATGCGATAGGAACCAAGCGTTTCGACAGCGGCAAGTCAGGCGATCGCGAAGTCCAACGTACCATGCTCGAGCTCCTCAACCAGCTCGACGGCTTCTCGTCCGATGAGAGGATCAAAGTCATCGCCGCCACCAACCGTATCGATATTCTAGACCCGGCATTGCTCAGGTCCGGAAGGTTGGATAGGAAGATCGAATTCCCCCTGCCCAACGAAGAGGCGAGGGCGAGGATCATGGAGATTCACTCGAGGAAGATGGCCGTGGGACCAAACGTCAATTTCGAGGAGCTCGCCAGGTCGACAGACGAGATGAACGGCGCACAGCTCAAGGCGGTCTGTGTAGAGGCAGGTATGATTGCGTTGCGCGAGGGCGCAACGGTCTTGGATCATGAACATTTCCATGGCGGTATTCAGGAGGTGCAGGCAAAAAAGAAGAACGACCAGTTCTACTTCTCCTAAAAAGCCCCCCGGCCATTACTTGGGAATGTATACTTCAAAGCCAATCGTCTTTACTCAGAGTCTCTCTTTGTGCGTGTTAGTGTTTCCATGGTTCTAGTGTACAAGGAGTGAGTGAATTACGCAAGGTCGTCCCATCCAGTCAGGTCGTCTGCGTCCGCCTCTGCGGGGTCAGGCTTGACATTCGTCTTGTCGTCGGCATTATCTTTTTCGCGTTTGACGGCTGGTATTGGCGGAGAAGGTGGTGGTGGGAGACTGGAGTCGTCCGGCTCATCTTTGACGCGAAGAGGCGCTTCGACAGGTTCCGGCTTAATCGAGATCTCGGTGGGCTCTGACTTGACAGGCTTTACGTCGGCGTCCGGAGCAGGGGAGCAGGGACTGTCGTCAATAACTTCCGCAGCAGGCTCTGCTTTTGGTGCATCGTCACTTTCTACCGGTGCATCTAGACTGGTCGCCTCTGGTTCTGCTTTGACCGCGGGCGCAGTGTCTCCATTCGCAGGGTCTTCCGGTGCTGTTGCGGACTGCTCTTCTGATGCATCAGCTGTGGGCTCGGGGGCAATGTCTTCCATCGGTGCTTCAAGCGGTGCTTCTTCGTCCTGCACACTGGCTTGACTCGCCTGATTCTCCAGATTCGCTACCCTCTTCTGCAGTGCATCGAACGCCTTCTGTCTCGCCAACCACAGCCGTTGCCCCTTCTCCACCGTCAGATCCTCATACTTGTTCACCTCTGCTACGTCTCCATTCGGCTCGCCGCCTTTCAACTTGTCCTTGAGTTGCGCAATTTTCCCATCCAGATGCTGAATCCGCAATCTGAACTCTTCCACCTCTTCCTTCTGCATATGCTCCTGCAGCGCCGCCCTCGCCGCGTTCTCTATATGGTCAAACCTCACCGGACCGAGCAGCTCTCCTCCATACCATCTGCTTACGACGACAAGGACGTCGGATGCTCCTTCTTCTCGCGCCACTCTGAGCACTCGATCTCCGCCCCACTTTTCGCCGTCATCCTCCTTGTCCTCTTGGAGCGAGAAGTCGTCTGGACCGGCAAGACCAGATCGGCCGCGCTTGAGCTCGAAGATGCGATAGGCGTACATATCGTGGGATGCACCGCGTTTGCTCGGTGGAGCGTTGGCGAATTGTGGTGGGAGCAGATCAACAGGTACGGTTGGGTGGACTACACGAGTGAGGTGGGAGAGGAGAGTAGAGATGTAAGCAGAGGATGCGGTTGTGAGGGGATAAACGTAGCCGACAAAGAGGGAGTTGCGATCGACGATCTGTGCAGCAGAACAGGATGTAGGCATCGGAAGAGAGGCAACAAGCTCGGAGACGGAGGAAGAGGCGGATGGACCTTTGCCCAGCCAGGCTGAGAGCGACGGTGGTTTGGGGGCATCTTTGGTTGCGGAATTCGAGGTGGTTGCTTGAGACGACGCTGCTGCTACTTCCTTGTGCTTTCGCACATCTGCCCAAGCTGCAGCAGCTTCGACTTCGGCCTGTACGCGCTCTGCCTCTTCGTCGAACGAGTCGTGAGCATCCTCCTCGTCATCGCCGGCCCCGTTGGCTGGAGCTTTGCCTGTGTCGCTCCGTCCGTTTGACTTCATATCCTTGTCTGACTTGCTGGTCCCCGTCTTCTTAGACTTCTTCGGCGCTGGAATGAGGTCCTCGTCAGAGAATTCTGGATCCAGATCTTCGCCGCTATCCTCGGTGCTTGATCCACGTCTGGCTCGTTTGCGCTGGCTTTTCCGTCTTGTCTTGGCTGCAGGTTGTGGTGGCTGCCACTCGTCTGCGGAGTCGTCCTCATCGGGGACATTGCCAGCATCCATGTCTTCTTCTTCGTCATCATCATCACCATACACCACTCCGTCATCATCTTGATCATATTCGGAGTTTGCCGCCAAATCGTAGTCATTGCTGGAAGCAGCTAGCAGCTTCTGCCGTTCCTCCTCTAGTTCGCGGGCGAGTTCATCGTCGATCGAGTCGTCTTCTAGGCCGCCTAATGCTTCGCTGTCGTTAGAGTTTACTTCTTCATCTTGGCTGCGCCGCCGTGACATGGCTTGCGTTAATGCTGAAGATGGTCGGAACCCAAGAGGGTGGTCGTTGCAAGTTTCGGTAGGAAGAAGTTGGCGACTCAGCATTTCAGGGTTCAAAGATGCAATGGAAAGTGGAGGCATGACTGAGCGCAAAATTCAAGGATGTTACGTCGTCGTTCTTGGGAACTTGGTTGAGGCGATGCGCACTTTTCAAAAGGGCATGGCGAGACGCGTCGGGTTTGTTTGGCAGAGCGGCATCCGAAAGTGTTGTTCTGAGCAAAAGGCGTGGCGTTAAAGGGTTGCATCTGACGCATCCAACTTGCCATTGATTCTGCAGCCAAAGAAAGCATCTGCTCGCCTCGTGACCCTTTCTTCGGTGCAGCCGACCAATCTCTCCAACGTCGGAATCCATCCTATCCTTATCTCTTGCTGCATCGCGCTCTGACACTTGCACGTAGGAACATCCGACCTTGATCGGCAGTCGCTCCCTGCTCGAAACTGGACTACTTAGATACAGTCACCGCCCAATCCATTCCCCTGCAGCAGCTGGCCAATCCGTTCAGGACTTGTCTCCGCAACCATGGCGGACCCAGACGCTATCTACGAGCTGGCTCAGCGCATCGAGTCCAACATTGAAGTCGACAAGCGCGTCGCTGCCCTCCACGCTCTCCAATCCCAACTCGAGTCCGCAGGATATGTCGTCGAAGCTGATGCTGTCACCTCTGCGGTCAAAGTTGCGCTTAAGCACGCCAACCAGTCACTTTCCACAGCCTCGCTCTCCTTCATTCCCACATACGCCTCCATGATCTACTCGGGCGATGGCAGCGAGTCGCATTCTATTCTCAATCACAATGTGCGTATGCTCGTCAACTCGGTCAGCTTGCTCGTCATCGAAAAGCTCGGCGACCAAAAGGAGAGGATTCGCGAAGCAGCCCGCACCGCTCTCATCGAACTCGGAAATGCAGCATACGCGATCAGCTCAGGACATCTCATGACATCCGGAAAAGGCAAGGAGACAGAGACACCGCTTGGCATCTTCGAGCGCATCTTAAGGGAGGCAGGCCTTGGTGCAAAGTTCGCAAGGGTTCGCGAGCAGTCCGTGCTGCTTCTGCCGATTCTGAGACAGAATTGCGAGAAGTACCCCGTCAGGCCACTGCTCCCCATCACGGTCGACTTGCTGTCAGATGCAGATGCTACGGTAAGAGAAGGCGCCAGGTCGACGCTCATATCTCTGTTCAGCAATGCCACCCCAGCAGCCAAAGCCGACCTGAAGAAGGAATTGGAGAAGAAAGCGGTTCGAAAGCAAACGGCTGACGGTATCTTGCGAGAAGTCCTTGCTGCTCCGTCTGCAGCAATAGCAACGCCGACCGCACCCAGTCCGGTCCCATCCAGCGGCTTCGCGCCTTCCCGCACTCATAGCATTACTTCTTACGACGCGGAAACACCAACCTCACACACGAAATCAGCACCTTCTGCAACAGCATCCGCTACGGCTACGGCAGCAGCGGACGACATTCGTCCGGTCTATATCGCTTCTCGCTCCGACCTCGAACGTACCTTTGCCATAATGATGCCCTTCTTCGAGTCCAAGGAATCCGAACACAACTGGCTCAACCGCGAACAGTCCATGATCAAAATTCGAGGTCTCATTGTCTCCGGCGCACATCGTCAGTTCGGCGAAGCATTCTTCGTGTCTCTTCTCAAAACTGCACAAGAAGGCATCTTGAAGTGCGTCGCATCGCTTCGAACTACCCTCTCCATGCACGCTGTCCACCTTGTTCAAGAGCTTGCCATCGAGCTGGGCGACGACTTGGCGCCTTGCGTCGAAGCCTTCCTGATTCACCTCATCGGAATGGCTGGATTCACAAAGAAGCTCATCGCGAACGCGACACAAGAAGCAGCCGCGGCTATCATGGTCAACGTGAGCTTCCGCCTGCTTTACCTCCAACTCATCTGGCAAGGGATCCAGGACAAGAACGTCGCCACCCGTACTGCTGCCGCCGACCATCTATGCACTGTGCTCAATCACCATGCCGCGCATCGCAAGCATGCAATGGAGTCGCACGGCGGGCTGGATCTTTTGGACAAGTCTCTGCGCAAGGGTGTAGGTGATTCGAACCCGGCAGCGAGGACCAAGGCGAGAGAAGCGTTTTGGATCTTCCACCGGTACTGGCCGGACCAGGCCAATACCATCCTGAACTCGCTGGATCCCTCAACAAAGAAGCAAGTGGCTGCGATGGCACCAGCAGATGTGGAGACCAAGGCGATCGTGGAGAAGCCCAGGTCGAGTGCGCCGGCGAGAGTTCGACCGGGCGGAGCGAGCATGGCTTTGATCCAGGCCAAGAAGGCTGCTGCTATCAAGGCTGCGCAGGAAAGACAAGAGAGCGAGAGGAGGAAAGCCGAAGAGGCCGCCGCAGCTCATGAGGCAAGGGTTGCGGCTGCGAGGCAGGCGCTGGCGGAACAGCAAGCACAAGCTCAAGCACATGCACATGCACAGGCCGATGAGTATGCGACTCCGGTGGCCAACCACAGAGTGAAGAGCACTGGGTTCATGCCAACGAGGAACCGCAACTTGAAACCATCGAGCGAGCTTTCTGTTCTAGTCAGCCCTACAGCGCATCAGAGGATCGAAACGGCTGTCGCCGTACCGCTGCCCATCAGCCCCACCCCAGTAGGATCCACGCCACAGTCGCGGACCAACAGTACGTCCGAGACGGCTTCGCAACCGCGTTCGCCTGCGCTAAGCCCCGTCGCAGCCCGAACGCGTGCTGTGTCGAGCTCCTCGTTCTCCTCCCAAGGCTCTGGCTCCACCTCCTCGGCGCGGATGCAAGCGAGCACACCGAGAAATCACCACACAGCGCACAAGAATCACAGCTCAGCCCTGGACGCGGACTTGCACGACCTCAGCATCGCAGACGTAGCCGACGAGGGGGACAATACTGCCGATGCCACGGCGCAACCTCGATACGGAGCGGGCGAGCAGGACGACACGCTGCAGCTGGCGGCGCCAGAAGATGCGTCAATGGATCTGATGGGCTCGAGTTTCAGCTCGCCCTTCAAGCTGCCCGCAGCGACGGACCGCGCCGCAAAAACCCAGTCTGTCCTCTTAGAGTCGACGCCTCGCGCCCCCCGCACAGTCTCGGCATCGAGCACCACCACGCCGTCTTCCGCATCGCGGCGCAGCGGCCTGCCTAGGCCAGTGTCGATGATGCACAGCGTCTCACCCATCGCCGCGCACTTGCCCAAAAGCACTTCCACTCGCGTGCTCGCAGTGCCGAGTGCGAGTGCGAGTGGGAAGAGCAGCACGCTGGAAAACCGCGCACAGAGGTTGGAGAGCGCAGTGCTCTCGCCAAGCCCGGCTAAAGAGCGACCGGAGGTGTGGGCGTGGATCCAGGCGCTGCAGGGTGGGACGGCGGATGTCAAAATGTTTCGCAGACTCGCGAGGCTGTCGGCAGAGTTCAAGGTTTCCCGCACCGAGAACGATGGGGGAAGAGAGGAAGGAGAAGGTGAGGACGAAGGCGAGAATGGGGATGAGACAGTATTGACTCCCGGCCCGCTAGCGGATGCGCTTAACCGCAAGCACGCAGCTCGAGAACAAGAGGGAGAAGGAGGAGAAGGGGCTAAGAACGGGATGTTCAAGAGCGGAACCGCAGCATGGTCCGACGGCGGGCTGTTCACTGCACTTATCGAAGGGTTGACAAAGTACTTGATACCGAGCGACGCTGTCAATGCGGAGTTGGCGCTGTCTGCGCAAGTCGTCCTACACCGGCTGCTGGAGAACCAATTTGCGCTCTTTCGGTCGACCAATGTGGACCACGAGACAGTCGAACTGCTTCTCACGAGCATCGGCTCGCTCAACACGAAACCTCCAGCGACCGCGACTGCTACGTCTTCGTCCACCATCGTCGCGCGTAAGGCAGCCGTGCAGGGCTACGAAAGCCTGCTCACCACCTGGGCTACTCAATGCGACCCTATCCTCGGGTTCGACACTCTCCTCACCTCCTCTTCCTCTCCAGCTTCCTCATCAGTCGCGCTGTTCCGCTCGGCACTTACCCCGCTCCTCCTGCGGCTGCCCTCCGAGCTGCTACTCGAAGACCACCTCCCGCGCCTCAAAGATCGCGTAACAGACGCCCTGAGTGCGGACTCGACCGAGCTCCGACTGGCGGCGACGACGATGCTCAAGAAGCTCAACGATAAGCTGCAGCGCGAGGGCGTCGACGTGAGCCATACCCGGATCTTTGCAGCGCTCGGGCTGGAGGGGGAGAAAGATAGGGCGCTGCTGGATGTGCTCATGTACTATTTCTCGAAAAAGTGAAGCCTGTCTGGGATCGGCAATGCAATGGTATTGTCTCTTTCTATGTGTATGTGGTTATGAAGATCCAATAGAGATCGGGGTGAGGAGCGTGCGCATGCGCTGTTCGACTTGCGCTATGCGGTCAGCGCACCACGCGGTTTGTTCTCTCGCCCACTCCCCACGTCCTCCTATTTCTATCCCTTGCTGGTGTGTTGCGGAGGCGATGTAGTCCTCGCTTGCCTGGACTGAATCGTTTTCCGCCCTCCACTGGGCGAGGAGGGTTTTGAGCGATTTGAGTTTGCGCTGTGCATCTGCTGTGCTGGATTTGGTGATTTGGGTGCTCTCGTGCAGCGTTATCAGCGACGATACTACGTCTGCGGTGGACGTGTACAACGGCGTGAATAGCGTCGAGTGGACCAGCGGTGTGGTGAGATTTGCGGTGGGGGTGAGGGTGAGGATGGAGTCCGTGGAGGCGCTTGCAGTGTGGTCGTGCTCTTCGACAGCAGATAACGAAGACTGCCAGGAGTTTGTCGAGGGAAGTCCGAAGGAGCCTTGTTGCGGGTCAGAGAAGAGCGAGAGTTTGCGGTTGACTTCGCGCAATTCGCGCAACTGCGCCTCTCTCTCAACGCTGCACTCTGCGAGCGTCTTGAGGAATCGTCCAGCTAGCGACTCAATTCGCTCCGTATCTTCCGCTCCCTCTCCCTTATACGACAGCGATGCGAGTCGCGAGAGGAATGCTTGCGTTGCAGCGATGCTCGCTTCCACCTCGGCTTGCTGCGCCGACGCTAGTGCGGCTATCGATGTCGATGGTAGTTGCTCGTTTTCTTGATGTGTGCTCGAGTGGTTCCGCGATAGAGGTTCCGCACTTAGACTACTCGCTTCGTGAGGGTGATGGTGATGTGGTAGGAGATCTGCCTCGAGCTCAGCGGCTAAACTGCCCCCACCCCCGCCGCCGCCAGCTTCAAGCTCGGATGCGAGATCGTTGCCATGAGCATACCCGATATGCATGCCGTCTAGCTCCGCATCAAGACTGCCAAACCCTTGGTGAGCAGCGGCGTGGAGCTCATCGTCCAAACTGCCCCCCGCATAGGCTGCGGAGTGGAAATCAAGTTCGTCGTCTAACGATCCTCCTCCTGCATGATGCTGCTGAGGGTAGTCGAGATGGTGGGTGGAAGACGACGATGATGCGAGTTCGTCCGCTAGCGAGAATGCTGGATCCATCGTATCGCAGGTCGAGGTAAGGAGAGAAGAGGGTGAGGTGGTGGTGGAGGAAAGTAACACTTTTTGCGGGATGAAAGCTTAGTTTCAAGTATTTCAAAGACCAACACACACACACGCACGCACGCACGCACGCAGGGAACAAAGGCAGACACGCATGCAGCGAGCTTGCCGTGCGTCCACGGGAAAAAGTCAGAATTAGGTTCCTGACATGGGATTTAACTGATACACAGGAGAGTGGAGCCCCGACGTGTGCCTTTTGTTTTATCGCTCAATCGAAATCAATTCTCCGATGCACACACACAGTCAAACACACACAGAGCGTTAAGGCCTTCAGGTCAAGTGCTCTGTAGCAATGCTATCTGTCGATTGATAGACGTGGTACTATCCTGACGACGATCTGCAACAGTGTGGAAAGGAATCTAGATGGGCGGGAAGTCCTTGTCCGGGTCCAAGTCGAAGTACGGGTGCTTGAGTGCTTCCGAGACCTTGATCCTCTTTCCCGCGTCGAACTCAAGCAACTGCCGCAACAGGCTGAGGAATCTCGAGTTGTGCTTGGCATATGCCGTCTGAGTCGCTGGCGTGTTGATGAGATCCTGCAGCTTCTTCATCTGCCTAACGTACTTTCTCGAATCCTTGCTCGTCTCCGGCAGCGGATACTTGAGTGCGCCCTGTCTAAAGTATTCGGGCTTGTACGTTTCCGCTTTGCGACGGTAGTCATCTGGCATCTTGCCTAGTACCGCTTCCATCATTGCGAGATGTTCGAGATTGTCGTGCGTCTGGAAGAGCGCATCGCCAGTGAAGAACTCGACGAGTATGCAGCCGATAGACCACACATCGCATGGGAACGACCAGCCCATAGACAGGATAATCTCGGGCGCACGGTAGTGGCGAGTCGAAACGACGGAAGAGTGGAACTCGTCGTTGAAGGTCGCCGAACCAAAGTCGATCAGCCGGATCTCTGTGTTGTGAAGCACGTGCTTGCGCTTTGCGTTCTGCCGTCTAGATGTCGCAACAATCGAGTGCTCGCTGCTGACCAAGAGGATGTTCTCCGGCTTGAGGTCGGTATGCACCAAGTTCAAGCGATGCAAGAAAGCGACACTCTGCATGAGCTGCTTGGCGAATTGCCAGATATGTAATGGCGGGAAGGGCTGGAACTTGTTCTCCTTGAGGAAATCGAACACGCTCTTGCCAAGCAGCTCGGAGACGATGCAGACGTGGTTCTTGAAGCTGAACGTCTCCAGCAGATGGATGCACTTGTTTTCGTTCGTAGGGTCGTTTTCACGTAAAGTGCGCAGTACGCGGATCTCGATCTGAGAAGCATCGCGATACTTTTGCACGGCGCGAATGATCTTGATGGCGACGTATTTGCGCATCTTCTTGTCGTAGCATTCCACCACTTTGCCAAACGTTCCTTGACCAAGCAAGCGCAAGATTTTGTACCTGCTGGTGACGTAATCGCCTTGGTTGACGATAAAGTGACCTTGCTCGTCATCCACGGGGCCTTGCGCTGCGGCTGCTGCGACGTAGGATGCTGCGCTGGAAAACGAGTCGTGTGTGCTCGCTGTGCCTTCGTAGCCGCGATGCACTTGTGCAAATGCTGCGTTGGTGGCGGCCGGATCATAGCGAGCAGCAACGTAATCTAACGCACCTGAGCCTGCAGGATAACCGCCTCGATAATTGGGTGGTGCACGTACTTGTTGCATTTCCGGCGCCTTGCGTTTGTTTGACGCCAATGCTGCTGCGCCGGATGCTGCAAGATGTGCTGCTGCGGCATCCGTGGAATCGTAGACTCCGCCTGAAGCAAGGACACCATCTTCTGGCCTGACGGGATGGCTCCGTTTACGACGCTTTTGTCCGGGAACTTGAGCTTGCAAGCCATTGTGGGGGTCGGGTGCTATCAAGTCGGCATCGTGCGGAAGCATGTTGAGGTGTGTCGCGGTCAAGCCGGAGTGGAGCGTGCCATCTTGGGCCTTTCGCTTGCCCTTGGTGCTGGAAGCTGCGTGGGCCGGGTCATAGCGGGGATCGGCGGCATACGCGTGCAGAGTCGAGTTGTACGCTGACGGAGCAGCGTGGCCGTTGACATGCGCGTAGTTGTTGACAAGATGCGGATCGCGTGCGGCTTGTACACTGAGTGGATTCGAGGGCGGCGGTGTGTCGTCGTCAATGACAAACACTTCCTGAACCTGTTTGGATACAAAGGCATGCAAAGAGAGTACAGAGTGGAACAACTGTGTCAATAGCCGCGGTCAAGATCAAGGCAATGTAGGGGGATAGTGAGGATGGGATCGGGCTAGACTTACCTTTCCTCCGATCATTTCGTTGACCTTCTGAAAGCCCGAGGCGGGCCGGGCAGGTCTACTACCGCTTGGGACCGACATGACTCCGTTGGTGGCAGAATTGTAGGGGTATGGTTGTTGTTGTTGTTGCTGATGTCGAGGAGGTATGGGATGTTGGTGGGCCAGCATAGTGGAGCCGTTGAAGCCGTTGGTTGGATGGTTGGCTTGAAGCGATAAAGCTATAAGCTCGTCGGGTATGGTCCTCTGCTTCTTTGCGCGTGGCACGACCGTGGCCATGGAGGCGGAGGGAAGGGAGGAGATTGCGGAACCAAGCTCGCGTACGTCAGAATATTGCTTGAGAGAAGATTGCGGATCTCAAGACACCTGCTGAGCGTGTCAGGCCTTGGATTTGGGCGTGACCCGAGGACAAGGATGGAATGCGGCCAAGTGGAGGTGGGGCAGTCCGAGTAGCTGACTTGTGCAGTGACGGGCAGAGGAAGCGACTGAGGATGACCGTCGTTGCTAGAGCAAGGTTTGAGCACGGGTTGGCGCCTAAGGAATAGGGAAGTTGTAGGGCAAGAGCGTGGAATCCGTGGCTAGAAGGTGTATCTCGATACGCGTGCCACAGGTTTGGTGGATGTGGTCGGGCTTTGGTGAGGAACTCGACTGAGCAATCTGGATCGCCAGCTACAGATTGATGCAGATCTCGAGAGTGAGGTTGTCGATAAGGACCGAGGTGGTGTAGGTATGATACGAAAGTCTAGGAAGTTAGGAGGGATTCGAGTAGGACTATGACTTTTTGGACGAGGGTAGACTCTGACACGGAAAAAAGAGGGCTTGAGAGCGCAGCAGAAGCAGAGTCGGCAGCAGCAGTCGCAGCAGCACGCGTTTCCCGAGAGTGGAGTAATTAGCAGCAGCAGACATAAACTGTCGTCGCTCTGTCGTTCTGTCGCTCTACTTTCTCACACTCAGCAGCCTCACTTTCATTGCCAACAACAATCGACCAAAAGAATGACCGTGCAATTTAAGCTCCAATTCAACAACTGCCTTATGCCGTCCGCCAAAGCTGTCCACTCAGAACAATGCTATGCATCCATCACATGCAGTCATAGGGAGCGGACATGGGCGACGCTGTGATGGGTGACTGCCGGTGATAATGCGGTCAGTTGACTGGAGACAACTCTCATCTCCTGAATTTGCAGGGTGGCTTCCGTGTCCTCTTTGGACGCCAAACATAGGGCCGCAGGCAAATGGAACACTTACACTCTGGTACAAGCGATACACGAGAGATGCTCATTGCTCTCCCGTAATGTAGACGATCGCTCGGGGCGGCTAAGAGCTCATGTTTGGATAGAGCCGGCTAGGGGATTGTGGCGAATGGCGGGCAAAGTGGCGAGCGACGCGTTCACGACGGCTTAGCCAGTCGAGTTAGGTCCCATGCTCATTGCAAGCCGAAGCCATTTCAACTGCATCTCTCATCCTCTTGGGATTCCGGTTTCCAGTGTCACTGGGCGCGATGCAACGTGCTTCTCCGTTTCAAGCAATTTTGTATTCACCCAACAAGGCAGCCTTGCATGCATTTGTAATGAAATCTTGGTCTTCACTTGAACGCAATGACGATTTCAATTCTCGAAGCATGAAACGCTAACCTCTCCATATCTGATCGGGGACCTGATGCTATCTATCCATTCAGCCCCATAGCTGCCCGCAGTCTTGTTGTTCTTTCACAGCTTGCTGTCAATGCATTTTGGTCACTTGGTATCGAGTGCATAAACTACATGAAGAGCCATCATCCTTGGTAGCGCTATCACAGCTTTGAACTGCCGGGGCGGTGCACTCAGGCACAAGGTGAGGATTGGCACTTGAAGCCAGTCGCCACCAGCACAAAGCCCCCGAATAAAGCACGTTCTCGTCCTCGGTCTGGAACAGTATCAATGGTCGCAATTTTTCGCTATGTCAGACTTTGGGATTAAACAAATGAAGCTGATTTCAGAGGAAGGCAGAGTCACGTGTGTTGGATAGGCTTCGCATTGTTAGTTCAGCCCTTTGATTGTGCGGAAAGGAAAGCGCAGCTGAGTTTGTTGGTCGTCGCTCGCAGTGTTGGTTGAGCTTCTGGATTTTGGACTTTCGGACGGTTGCCTGCACAATCCTACAGCGACTCGCATATCCTTCCCTTTCTCTCCGCTACGCCCACTCCTCCTCTCCCATCATCTCCTTCTCCTTTCCGCTTGCGTCAAAGATACCCGCACGCACGCAGGGACATTTAAGCTACAGTCTCAGCATCGACTCTCGCTCTTGTCTCTCCGCTTCCAATCAAGTTCGCACGCAGAGCTTGTCACTGCATCGCAACTCTTTATCTTCCCGCACATCATCTTTCCGCAGCCGAGAGAGCGGTCGGACATCGTCTCTACGGTATAGCAAGCATCTAAGCATCCAGCTCGTAACTGCGAGCATCGATCAATCAATCTCAAACCTGCCTGGTCTTAACGTCCGAAGCTACAAGCAACAGCAACTTGGCTTTGCTCCTATCGTATCTGTGACATCACCCTAATCAGCATGGCGGGGATCTGCAGGAATCGTCTTGCAGAGGAGCGCAAGCAGTGGCGCAAGGATCATCCATTCGTAAGTCTTTCCCGCAATCCCCAAGCTCTGATCTCAAGCCCGCTTACTCATAATTGATGTTCTTCATACACTTTTGGTCGATATCGCACCAATAGGGCTTCTATGCACGACCAGCAAAGGCACCAGATGGGTCGCTTGATCTCATGAACTGGGAAGTCGGCATTCCCGGCAAGGCCAACGTAAGTGTCAATCCTGACCAACCACCCCTTGTCCCTTCGCAAAGCTTATTACTGACTGGATCCTCTCTTGCATCATTGATTTCGCGTTGCTGCACCAACAGACACCATGGGAAGGCGGCCTGTACAAACTGCGCATGATCTTCCCCGAAGAATACCCGAGCAAGCCGCCGAAATGCAAGTTCACCCCGCCTCTCTTCCACCCCAACGTCTTCCCATCAGGCACCGTCTGCCTGAGCATCTTGGACGAGGACAAGGGCTGGAAGCCAGCCATCACCATCAAGCAGATCCTGCTCGGTATTCAGGATCTGCTCAACGATCCCAACCCACACGACCCAGCACAGAGCGAAGCATTTACCATGTTCCAAAAAGACGCAGCTGCGTACGAGAGGAGGGTCAGGCAGCAGGCAAGGGAGATGGCTACCGCTGCGTAGAGAGATGTACTTCTAACTACCATCAAAGCAAGAAGGCGATTTGCATACAACAGAGGCTGAAGAATTAAAGAGTGTTTCACAGGAGCAGATCAACAGTCCTTGTGCTCTTATACACGGCATTCAGTCTCGGTACAACGATACTGTAAACTAAGGTGTGACAGACCGGCACCAGTCTGAGCGCTATCCATTGAGGCGGGAATAGACAGCGGCACACGCACAACATGACTATGGCGAAACAACAGTTTGATTAGTCCTCGCAATCAGCACGTTACATTTGAGCCTTAAAGGTCTGGCCTAATCGTCATCCTCCTTAACCTTACTCTGCTGGCCCCTCTTCTCCTCCTGCTGGACCCAATCCAGCCAACTACCCTCGTAGTTCCTAACATTCCACCAGCCGTTCTTCTGAGCAAACTCGAGCGCTTGCTGTGATCTCTTTCCAGACCTGCAGTAGAAGATGATCTTATCATCGTACTCTGGCCTATTGAACGCGAACTCTCTGATGAAATCGCCGCCGGAGCCAGTGAAGGCTTTTTGGAATTGCGAGAGGGGGACGTTGACTGCAGACGGGATGATGCCTTGGGCGACCTCGTTGGGTTCGCGCACGTCGATGATCGTGATGTTGCCCGACGGCGATTCCGTCTCCGGTTTAAGCTCGGCGTACTTGACGGGACCTTTGGACTGCCACGTTGTGTCTTTCGAGAAGCGAGGCGTGGACGACGAGAACGCACGTGGAGCAACAATGGGGACGGCGCGAGGGAGCGCAGATCGCGAAATAGCCGCAGAAGGGGTGCTGATAGCAGCGCGAGGGAGCGCACTGGGAAGCACCCGCAGTGCTCGGGTTACGCTGCGAGCCGACATGTTCGCTATGACTTTCTTTTGCCCGAGAAAGTGAGGCCAACAAAGATGATGGAGGAGGGATGGAAGATGTGATGAGGAAAGGCGAGTGTGACTAGGTCGAGCGCATGACTGGTCGGTGCGCAGCTGTGGTTTGGTTGGTGGAATTATTGCCGGAATCTGCTCTTCTTGCGTGATTCAATCAATTCTTCCGTCCGCTCCCGAAATGTCGGCCATTTCGCGCTTCGCATTTTCCTCCACTTGGACTGCCTCCTGGCGGGGAGCCTTCGCTGTACCAATTACTTTTCCTCGGCGCAAACCAGAGCCACGCTCTCTTTCTCTGGGTCCCAAGTCATACACAGTCACCTTGATCCGGCACTAAACCAGTTCAAAGACCTCAAAGAGCGATATATCGAGATCATTGGGTCGAAAAACAACGACAAGAACGGCGAAGAAGAACGCAGAACACATCGCACGCGGGCGCTCCATGTGGAGTCGAGTGGAGGTGGTGGGGCCGGAATCCGGGAAACCGAGCTCTAATTTTGACATTGTGATCGCCGCACCCAGACCTTCTTCTCCATTCTACACCATCACCACTGCAACAAACTCCTACAATCATGCCAGCCAAAGGTACGCTCTACTTCTTCTCATGCATCCACTCCACAGCCTGCAAACCGAACTAACTTGCTATTCCCTCCCTTTCTTTCCCGCTGTGTGCTACAGGCGGTAACGCAAAGAAAGAGTCGGGGCGGGCCAAGAAAGCCGCCAACGAGGACAAGAAAGCCGCCGCTGCTGCTGCCAAAGCCGAAGCGGACGAAGCAGCTCGATGGGACGACCCCGCCGGTGCCCGCGGTAAAACCGCTGCTGAGAAGAAAGCGGACAAAGCCGCTGAAGCTGCACGCAAAGCGGAAGAGAAGAAGCGCCTCGAAGCCGAAGATGCCGCGAACCTCCCCTCGCCCCCCGCGAAATCTGCGAACAAAGGCAAGGGCGCACCCAAGAAATCTGCGCTCAAATCCGGCGCACCTACGGGCATCGATGGCGCTATCGCCTCGTTCTCCGCCGACAACCTCGACGACGCTCTCGACGCCATGTCGCTGGTCAACGAACGCACGGATAAGGCAAGCAAGGGTAGCGCAGCCGCCGAGATCGAAAGGCATCCGGAGAGGAGGTTCAAAGCCGCGTTCGAGGCGTACAAGGAGCGCGAACTGCCCGTCCTCAAAGAGGAACATAAGGGTCTCAGGCTACAACAGTATCACGATATTCTGTACAAGCAGTTCCAAAAGCACCCCGATAATCCGTTCAACCAGCTCAGCGTCGCATACGACGCAAGCAAGGAGGACAAACTCGCCGCTCTCGAGGCCAAGCGCAGCCAGATAGAGAAGAGGCTGCGCGATGCCTGATTGCATGATCTAATCTAATCTAGTTTAGTGTTCTTCGTCCTCTTCAAACCCTCCGTTGCCACTGAGTGTGCCGCGCCCTCCGAAGCTCGCGTTGAACTTGAGCAGCGTATTAATGTCCCTGACCCAGTCGTCCTGGCCGCGGTCGGTGTATTTCTCGCCGAGGGTGGGGCTGGGAGGGGCGTCGGTGTGGTCCCACTTGCGGCTGACGCAGGGGATGGGGAAGGGGCTCATGGAGACTTGGAGGTACTCGCCCGGTTGGAGCAGTTTCGAGATGCGGCCGTCGACGGTGAGTTCAGCGAGGGAACGTGATTCGTCCGAGATCTTGAGCTGGATCACCGAGTCTGACGGCAGCAAAACGGTGCGGAATGAGAGCGAGCGTGGGCAGATCGGGGTAAGGACGAGAGATTGGACGGATGGGTGGACGATAGGCCCGCCAGCGGAGAGAGAGTACGCGGTCGAACCTGTAGGTGTGGCAATAATCAGTCCATCTGACTGTTGTGTTGAAGCAAAGGCAAATGTAATGAGAGAAAAGTGAGTTAAGCATGCTAAGGGTATGATGAGGGTGGGTAATGCGAGCAACTTACAATAGCCTGTGTGAGATGCTGTCCATCGACGTAGGCATCGATCTTGGTCATATGAGGCTCTCTCCCTCTATGCAACGCGACCTCGTTCATAAGATGCACATCGTAACACCCACCTCCCTCTCTCCTATCCTCGATCTGGCAAAACGTCTCGCCGTCCTTCCTGTGACTCGTCTGCCTCAACCGCATCCTGAGCAACAGACTGATATCCCCATTCATCATATCCTCCAGCGCCTTCTTGTACCCCTTAACATCGTACGGCAGCAGAAATCCCAACGTTCCCATCGAGAAGCTCAGCACTGGGGGCACTGCGTCTCGATCAAACAAGTTCGATACGTGCAGGATCGATCCATCCCCGCCTAACGTGATTACGAAATCTGTCTTCTGCGCTAGCACTTGCTTCTCTTCCGGCCCGGCCGAAACGAGCTGTGGGTAGTCGGCGGCGAGGTTGCCATCGTTGGACTCGATGACGTCGGATTCGAGGATGACGTTGAGCTGCGGGTAGGTCGAGTAGATATGTCGGATGATACGCGACATTGCATGCGTGGCGCGGGTGTCTCGTTTCTTCTTGACAATCAGCACGTTGGAGGGAGTCGCCATCCAGGAGAACGTGTGCGTGCCAGCATAGCTGCTGCCCACACGCGTGGTGATCTTGTTGCCACTGCGAGCGGGGATTACTTTGGACAGACGGCCGGCGGGGCCGACAGAGACATCGACTTTGTCCGGCAGGTCGTGCAGGGTAGGGCGAGATCGCTCGCGTTGCTTTTCGGCTGCTCGTGCAGAGAGGCTTGTACAGAAGCTTTTGCTGAGCGGGATATGATGAAGCTGTAGAGGCTGATGCGGTGTTTGGCGAGGTCGGGGTTGCCTCGAAGCAGAATGAATCTGACGAGCGCTAATTGAGGTAGATGCGAAAGGTCGGTTCGAGACAGCGGTGCCGCTGCGTGTCCCCAAAGCGCCATCCAAAGCCGAGGTGAGACGCTGCCCCGGGAGCCTACTTGCTATCCTAGTAACCATCTTCTATCACCCAGGCTTGCGCTTTGTAGCTAGATGACTAGAAGAAGAGAAGCGTGGTGTGTCGTAACAAGAAGCAAGCGAGATTGACAGGCTCGGCTGACTCGAACGAAGCAAAACCTCCACTTTCCGCTTTCCACCTTATAGAGCCGTTCACAAATGTTACGTTAGTCATAGCACACACAACTTTGAATTTCAAATTCGTTTTCGGACCAGGTTTCTGTTCAGACGTCCACAGTCTGCAAGGATGCGGTTGGGAGCTTTGCAGTGTGCAGGATGCCGAAAGTCGAGGGGCTTCGCTACGAGGGTTGTTCTTTCGCCGGCGACGGACCGGAAGACGTGATGGAGTACCAGGACAGGAGCGGAGTGGAGTCACAGAGCGTCCATCGAACAAGAAGTAAAACCTTTCTTCTGCCTCGTGGGAGTTGCAGGGCAGCCACCGAAAGCCGCTGCCGCGCATGAATCCATCGGAGCGGACAAAGGCACAGAGCAAAGAAGGCTGCAACGGAAATCTCCGCCATCTCCTCGTCCTGCTTTCCCTAACAAGCACCTGGCCGAGTTGACCGTTACTCAACCAGCCCCAAAGTTTTGTTTTTTCTTGTCGATTGATCTGACTCGGCCAGGCATATGGCGTTTGATAGGAGAACAGCGAAGACTTTTACGTGTCAGGACCGTCTACCGCCGCTCTGCGCTGAACAGTCACACAGACCCTGACTGCTGCCCGCCTTGATTGTCTGTCCCTCGTGGGAGATGGAGGAGATCTCTTGAAATTGGATTTCTTCCAACTTCCGCTTTTCCGACTGCCTCCCACTCCTCCCACCCTTGGTCGTTTGTTCGCTTCCTTCTTCTCCTTACTTCCACGCTTCCACCTCCATCTCACCTCACCTTTCATCCTCCGCACATCTTCTAAGTCCTGGTACCGTGGCCTCGAAGATCGTTCACGATGGCGTCCACAACCCCTGCAGGCCCAGTGGCGGCCGTTTCCGAGCGCCGTCTTTTGTGGAAGATCGACATTCTCCTCATGCCGCTCATGACCATCGCGTATGGCCTCCAATTCTACGACAAGGCCATTCTCGGCTCGGCCACTATCTTTGGCATTTTGAAAGACCTCGACCTCTCCGTGACCACGCCCGGTCGCCCTCCCAAGACCTCGCTTGAACGATACTCGACCGCCACCTCGGCCTTCTACTGGGGCTACCTCGTCGCTGCCCTTCCCATGGCGCTGCTTGTGCAGCGCTTCAGACCCAACGTCTTCCTCGGCTGTGCCATCCTGCTGTGGGGTGCCATCGTCATCCTCACTCCCGCCGTCGCGAGCTGGCAGGGCTTGATCGCACAGAGGTTCTTCCTCGGTGCCATCGAGAGCGCCGTCAGCCCCGGCTTTGTGCTCATCACTCGCAGCTGGTATAAGAGGAGCGAACAGCCGCTCAGGTTGGGCATCTGGTACTCGGCAACCGGTCTCTTCTCCATCTTCTCCGGCTTGGTTAACTACGGTCTGGGTAAGGCAGGAAGCAAGCCCAGTGCAAAGTTGCACGCTTGGAAGTACATGTTCCTCTTCGCTGGTTCGCTCACCATGGTGTTTGGCGCCGTGATGCTGTTGCTACTGCCCTCGTCTCCTGTGGGTCGCGCGATTGTGCAGATTCCGGGTTACAACCGCTTCTCGCCGGAGGAGAAGAGTCTGGCTGTGGGTCGATTGCGATCCAACATCACCGGCGAGTTGGAGGAGGATGAGGACGCTACGGTGCGTGGCAGCTCAGTTGACGAGCACAAGGACGAGGATATGCATGAGTCTTCCGTCGCCGAAGTTGCCGCCACTCCTCTGCCCACTGCTGGGCTCAAAGACCGCCTGGCCTCGCTCAACGTCTCTGCGTCGACTTCCGGCATTCGAGAGCGCTGGAACATGGCGCAAGTGCGCGAGGCCGTACTCGACTACAAGGTGTGGATCTTCTTCCTCCAAGCCACTTCGATCTACATCTGCAACGGAGGCGTCACCGCATTCGGCGCGTACATCATCAAGTCGTTCGGCTACTCGTCCGTCCGCTCCATCATCCTCCAAACCCCCGGCGGTGCCACTACCTGCATCTCTATTTATATCTCCACACTGATCGTGCTCAAAGTGCGCAACTCGCGTTCGATCCTGCTCATGTTGACGTGCCTTCCCGTGATGGCGGGCGCCATCATGATCTGGAAGGGCGATTGGAGCAACCGTGCCATCCCGCTTGCTGGGTACTACCTGCTGCCGATCTTCGGTGCGCCGTTCGTGCTGATGCTGTCGCTGAGCACGGCGAACATCGCAGGCGCCACCAAGCAGAGCATCACCTCGGCGTTTGTGTTCGCAGGCTACAATGTGGGCAACATCATCGCGCCCTACCTGACGATTGCCAGCGAGGCGCCCATTCATTATAGAAAGACGTTCGTCGCGATCATCTCGTGCATGGCGATTACCATCGTGCTCACGCTCATCCTGGATGCGGGACTGTGGATGCAGAATAAGAAGAGGAGGCAGGCGAGAGAGAGCGAGGGGAAGAGCAAGGACGAGGTGGACGAGATCAAGAAGAGAGCCATCCTAGAGGATTGGACCGACGGTCAGAATCCGTACTTCGAGTATGCTTATTAGAGGCTTGTACATTGGAATGGAAACTAGATTTAGTTCTGAGCAGTACATAGTTTGGAACAGCAGCTTAGTTAGCTCGGTGTGACCTTGAGCGTGTGTGTTGATGCGTCACCGGAGGGTATGAAGCAGATCAAGATCGGAAGTCGGAAAGAGATTTCGCAGATCATGAATGCAGGGTCCAGTTGTGCGGGTCTACACTCCACTTTCTTGATACAAATCTTACCACCTAGACACCTTTCCGCATGTGACCCTCACCTCATCATACCTTGCGTCCACGCTTTGACACCATGCAATCTTAGGTCACTACACCTTTCGTCGTCATGATTCGATGCTTCTAGGTGCCTGCAAGCACATCACCGCGGGTGCTGGCGTCATCCATCGGGTCTGTCAAAGATGAACGCCGCGATGGCCAGCCTCAACAACATCTCGGCTGTCATCTCAACCGAGCAGCCGCCAGTATCCAAGTTCGTCGTCGCATCCTTCTACGGCGCATCGAAAGAGAAAAACGGGCATGAAGCGGGGAACGACCAGTCTCCCAACCGATGGACCGTGGTTGTTGGCTGTGAGGGCAGCTGGTGGGGTACACACCTGCAAGAATCCGTTATCCAAGATCTAATCGAACAACCTCGCCGCACAGAGCTCGAAGACGAGGCAGCATCGGATGCTGAAGCCTTCGCCGACAAGATCCGTTCCGCATTCGAGCGCAACAGCGTCCTCTTCGGCGTCAGCTGCTCCGTATCCTCCCACCCACCATCATCTTGGAAGCACATCAAGCTGTACATTGATCTAGAACACGACCCGGTGGAGATCAAGCTTACCAAGATGAGTGCGGAGATGGCAGTGATCTGGAGCACCAAAGTGATCCTCCGCTGTGAACGCCTCTCTTCCTCCTCTTCTGGCTCTTCTTCTTACGAAGTAGAGGAACTGCAGAGCAAGCTCGAAGCGACGCAGCAAGCGTTACGCGAGGAGCGGCACAAGTACCGCTCTCTCCTCGCCGCACCCTCCGCCTCTCATGCCCGAACCGGAAAACGGCCAGTAGTTGGCCTTGGCCCTCGACTGCCAACCGCTTCACAGCCTTCGTCTTCGCTGTCTTCGTCGAGCAGGGGGGTTGCAAGTAGCAGTTCGGGCGCTGGGCCTAGTTCAGATGATTTAGCGGATGGCACGCAGAGGTCGAGAACGTGGAGCAGGACACTTTCGATAGTGAATCCGACGAGGGTTCAAAGGGCTGATCGAAGCGATAATGACGCATTCATTGGGGATGAGGATGAGGATGAAGCGTTTCTCGCTTCGCAACGAGAGGCGACGAGTCGCAAGCGGCAAGCTCGGTGACCCTTTCCCACCACTGTATTCGCAGCATTTATGAGACCTCAATTTATTCCCCATTTTGTGCTGCTGTTTATTTCGTTGACCAATTTTGGCCAAAGAGTGGATGATGGACCCTTTGAGAAGAACCAAAACTTTTATCCCAATCCTCCACACCCGACACTCACTCAACCCTTCACCGCCCTGCTCTGCACTTCCACCATCTCCTTGTTGCAACGGCCGCCGCGGAGGACAGACGATGTCAGCGCCACCGCCTGGTCGATCTGCGACTGTGACTGGCTTGAGTGGGCGTGTCCATGCGCTCAAGTTCATGCAACGTGCCTCTCCCTCCCACCCCACTACACCGACAAAACAGCCCTCTACAAGCACAAGCGCGAACGCATCGCCTTCGTCGACCCCGACCGCATCTCCCTCGCTACGCCCCGTGGGAGAGGCGCAAGAGGACCAGTGGTCGCTATCGCCCGCAGCGATCGCGAAGCTTAGGGCAAAGGCGAAGGGCAATACAGAGACAAAAAGGGGAAGTGGAGTAAGGATCGAGCAGCAGGCTGGATTCGACGCCTGGTTGATTGAGAGAGAGAAAGAGGGCGAGAAGGAGTCAAAGGCAGGTCACAGACAGACTTTTGGCGATCTTGGGAAGAAGAAAGGAGAGAATCGCGACGACGAAGAAGGGGATTCGAAAAAGAGAAGCAGAGCAAGCGACGACGAGGAACCGGACTTCGACTCTGGCTCCGACAACGACAGCACCAAGCCGGCCAAGGCCAAGGGTTTCGTCAAGCCGGGCACCGCTAAGAACCAATCGAGCCCGTCAACGAGCGTCAAAAAGGCTAAGCACGGCAAGCAGAGCAAGAAAGACCAGGACAAGGTCGTGTTTGCACGCAAGCGTGGCGGCAAGCAAGGTATTTCTGGCGGGCGATAGACACCAAACATGGTCTCTTCTATGGGCGCAGACAAGTTCGAAAAAGTGCTCTGGCGCAAGCAGCCATATGCAGACAACCATGTTCCTAGCAGCTTCCTTTCAGACCTGCGCACCAACTCGCAAATCACGCTGCCGAGCTTTGCAGAGCTCGTCACTGCGAGCCTTCGCGTTTCGGCACGGTTCCTAAGCGTCGTGCTGTTCTGCTTGCTCTTTGTGCACCTGCACTTGGCGACGCTCGATGCGGAATTGCTGCTGATCGGGACGATTGCGTTCTCCGTCCTCTCCTCCTACCCCTCCTCCTCACAGCAAAGTAGACGGAGGGGAAGGAGGAGGGTTGGCGGGGTGTTGGGTAATGTGATTATGGCGCTGGTGTTGTTAGCTGTATCGCCCGTGTTGAGCACGCTCACCGAAGCCACAACGAGCGATAGCATCTGGGCGCTCGCCGCCGTCCTCTTCTCGCTCCACCTCGCACTTGCCGACTACACCTCCTCCCATAATCAGAATCAAGGAGGGAAGCTGAGCAACACGCTCTCGTTCAACGCAGCCATCTCCGCCTCAGTCGTCCTAGCAAGCCGCTTGAAGAACAACATCGACACGTTCACCCTCCTCACTCTCGCCATCACGCTGTTCGCCCCCCCCACCCCCTCCGCAACTCATCGAAAGGGGGAGTATATACACTTCATAGCGGCGTTCGGGGCGACTATGGCCATTGCAGCGACGTTTGGAGCAACGGAGGAGGCGGGGTGGGTGAGAGTGGTAGTGGTGTGGACGAACGTTGTGGTGGTGTTTGTGTCGGTCGTGTGTCCGTGGTGGATAAGGTCGGCGCAGAAGTGGAAGTTGGAGATATCAGGGCCATGGGACCCCGCCGAACCTGTGTTGAGTAACACGAATGGGTTGCATTGAATCTAATTCGTACCTTAAAGAGAGAGAGTGTGTGTGTCACCAGTCGAGTACGTTACCCTGCGAGTCGCGCACTGGCATGCTCGTCGGGTTGAGCGAGGTCCAAAACTCCTCCTCCTCCTCCTCTTCTTGGTTGAGTTTGGGCCTTGAAGCGATGGCATCAGATTGAGCGGTCCGCCATTCACACCCTTCGCGCCATTCGCAGCTCCAGCACCTTCGTGTTTGCTCGACACTCACGCCCTGAAGCGGACGTGCCCCGCGCCACATTGCAATAATCCCCTTGAGGTATGCATCGAGCGAGGCGGGATCGTGCGTGAACGTGACGATGCCGATGATCGATGATGATGCTGGTTCGACATCCAGAGAGGAGGGTTTCTGAGGTGTGGGGGGTAGGGAGAGGGAGGGTTGGGGTGGGGAGGAGAGCGCGGTTTCGATCGCTTGAAGCACTTCTTGGTTGCCTTCGAGCGACTCGATCGACTTGCGCGCCTCATCCCCCACTTCCTCCCTCTCCACTACAGTAGCTGGGGTGAGATCTAACGTCGTCTGCGTCGGCAGTGTCGAGTCTGCCGAGGGCTTTTTGCGCTTCCTCGGCGACGAGCGCGCTCGACTCTGTTGACGGCGGTACGTCAGCGCCAACTTTTCCTGAATTACCCCCACCCCACCGCCATCGCTCGCATCTTGCGCTATATCGCTCAATGCCTCCTCGAGCAGCAGCCGGAAGTGGTCGAGCGTGCCCACGTCCGCGCCCCTCTTCGCGAGGAACGCTGCGAGGTCAGTGCCCCAACTCCAGCATACCTCCGAAGCGTCGCGCATAAACGCTTCCGACAGCGGCTGGTGCGGGTCCAAATCGAGAGCAGAGAAGGTATGCGTCCAGTCCATAGGAGTCGCGTGTGGGTTGAATGAGAGCGCCGATGAGGAAGAGGGGGAGAGGGCGCCGAGGACGAGGCCGTCAAAGAGGCGTTTGTACGTCATGCACTGCATGCGTGCGCTAAACTGGTCTTCGACCGGCGGCAGCCACGACGAGATCCTCGTCTTGGTGTCGCTTAAAAAGTAGCCCCACCCTTCTTTCATCTTTGATTCCGGTTTCCTTTCTTGTGTCGTCGATGCGCTTTGAGAGGAGGAGAAGAACGCAGTGAGCGTCTTGGATCGAGGTGGTGGCGGTTTCTTTGGCGAGGTGCTTTCTTTGCGCAGTTGAGCTTTCTTCCATTCCTCCTGGCTCGCCCATTTCTTCTCTTTGCCTTCGATCGTCCTGGTCTGATCGTCGCCGAAAGTCATGGCGCGCTTCTCGATCTCGTCGACGACGCCCATCACTAGCACCCCGTCCACCCAGCCGTACACGGGAACCTCCCTCACACACGCCTTCTCCTTGCCCTTGCTCTTTCCTTTTCCCGCTTCGAGCTGCAGTAGCCCTTTAACATCGCACCACAGATTGAGCATCCTTAGCGCCCAACCGTCTTCCCTACTCTCGGTTTCGACCGCCACCTGGACCGGAGCGACTTCCTTCTCCAGCACGGTGTGTACCGCCTTGCCCTCGGTGAGAGTGGCTTCCTTTTCGAGGATCAGCTGCGTCGAAGGTGCGATAATTGTTCCAGACGGGGTAATGATGGAGGTGGGACGGAGGGTTGGGGGAAGGTGCGAGAGCGAGAGGATTCCATATTGATAGTTGTACTCGCACCATGAGGGGCCGACGAGGTCCGAGACGCTCAGGTAGCCTTTGCGTGCAAAGTGGTCCGGTAGCGATAAAGGCGCTGGCGCTTCCCGGCTGCGGCGAGCGCCGCTTCGTGTTTTCATTCCTATAGAGAGGGTGGTAAAGATCGGCTGGTCATGGTGAGCTGTGCTGAAAATGTGGCGGTGATAGTGGTCGTGGTTGTGTCAAGATGGGGAGGAGGGAGTTGTGGAGGTGCAGTTGGGAAAATGCTCAGCTTTCGGCGAATTTGTCGCTGCACAAACCGGACTTTCTCAGACATTGGACCCTGTCCTCACTTGTTTCTTCGAAAGCACAGTCCAACCAACACTCTGGCTCAACTTTTCTCCTTCTTCTTGATCATCCACTTGTTCACCCTCCTCACCATTCCCATCACCCAATATGTCTCATACAGCCTCGTCTTCAACCATCCCGACCGAGCTCCACCATGCTCTACGCACCATCCTGACCTCGCTGCTCCTCTCCACACCACCTGCGCTCACCCCTTCGCAGCTATCCCCCGACCTCACCATGAGACACCGCATGCTGTCCCTCCCCGCCACCGCCCCACCCGCTTACGACTTTGCCGAACATCCGCTCCCTGCTCCCACCGCCGCTTCGGTCTCGGACCGAGAGCGTGTGGACTCCCAGACCAACTTCTTCAGCTACCTCTCTCGGCCACCCGTCGAGCTCACCACTAACAGCGCTGCCACTGCGGAAGTTGGGGCGAGGGAGCTATTTCACAGGCGAGTCGAGGCGATGCGGCTAGCGATGGAGGGCGAGCGCGATCCAGTAGATCTCAACGAGTATACCATGTGGTGTAAGGCGCAATGGGAGGCGGCGGGGAGGTGCTGTGTAGTGTTTCCCGAAACTTGTCGCGGGAGTCCGAGGCTTTGTATGATGCTCGTTCGCGGTGACGACGGGGACGTAGATCTGAGTCTGGACAACCTATTCGCTGTCGATGACTGGGATGAGGTGGTCAGGCAACAGGCGTTGCATTTGCGCAGTGCAGCGTGCGCAGTGGACCGCAAACGTTCGACAGGCCACGAGGGTGAGGAGGGGGAAGAGGGGGGAGGGGTCGAGTACATTGCAGATGCGGACGATTTCTGGGCTGGATACTCGGATGAAGACGAGCCAGCCACAGAAGCTCAACCAGTGGCCGCTGGCAAGGTCAACGCCGCTGCTGAACACGCTCCTCAGGTGGGAGCTGGACAAGACGATGCGATACGAGACATTGTCCGCGGCGCATTCACCCTCTATCGCACTCTTCACCCGACCAAAGACGCACAAAAGACGTTCCTCGCGCTGGTCCAGTCCGCCATCTCTCCCGTCCCATGATCACAGTCGCATTCAGTCACAATCACATTTACTGTAATTCTACAACCAACCATCATTAATACCAGCTTGATCTAGAAAGTGGGTCCGGTCTGGTGGTTGACACTGAAGCCTGTCGGGTCTACCCTCTTGTACGTCGTTTTCAGCTCAGCATACCACCCGTAAGACTGGAACGTCTTCTGGCTCGTATCCACCTCATTCAACAACAGCGGGAGGCCTTGACTGCTCGGATTCTCCCTCAAAAACTTCTCCCTCTTCCTATCAAACTCCGGTGGGAACGACGTCGATCCATCAGCAAGGATGCTGGAGAAGAGCCAGTGCATGTAATTCTTCCCCTGGGGCGGGGAAAGCGCGTTGCCGCCATTGGCATACCCCTGCTGGATCTGGGTGGTGCCGACGGGGGTGATTGAGAAGAACCCTGAATCGATCAGTGCGAGATTGTCGAGCAGGAACTGGCGCGCGTTCTGCCACACTTTCAAATACCCCGTCGGCAGGTTCTGCACCACCGGAATGCTGAGCGAGAGTGTAGGCGAAGTGGGGGAGGGGGAGGGGTAGAGTGCGCCGCCCATCCACTTGTACGCCTGCGTGGGCTTCCACCCAAGCGGCGTTGTCGCGGCCGCGTCCAAGTAGCTCATGGCTTTGGTATCGATGATAGCCCCAGGGATCGCGAGCATGTCTTTGAACGCTGTGTTGAACTCGGCTTGGGTGCCTTTGTAGAACATATACGCGGTGCTGAGCCACAACGGCGCACCCGCCTGCTTGAGCATGCCCACGTTCGACAGCAGCGTCGCCTTAGGGTCGTCAGCATTGAGCGAGAATTGCTCAGTGGCTTGCACCATGTGCGACATGCCGAGCGGGTCGAGGACGGTGATCGACCCACCCCACCAGAGCTTATCGTCGTTCGTGCCGGTACAGTAGGCGCGCAGCTCGTACTTGGTGACGACGCCGAAGCGGCCACCTCCGCCTTTGATCGCACGGAGGAGGTCAGCGTCCGTGGTGGCGTCGACGTGCTTGACCTCGCCATTCGCCATCACCACGTCCGCTGAAACCAGCCCGTCGCACGCATACCCATACTGTGGGCTCAACAAACTCAGCCCTCCGCCCAACAGCAGCCCTGTCCCTACATGCTCGACCCTGCCTCCCATCGGACACACGCCGAACTCCTCCGCCGCCTTGTACACATCCCCCCACCTCATCCCCGGCTCGACCGATACCGTTCCTTTCTCTTGGTTGAATGCAAAGCCGGTCATGCGGGAGAAGTCGATGAGCACGCCCCCGTCGACGCTGTCCCACCCTGCCATTCCAGTGTGCCCGCCCGCGCGCACTGCGTAGTTGGCGCCGTTCTTGAACACCGCCCGCATCGCCGCAGAGACGTCTTCGGTTGACGTGGGCTGCACAATGCATGCGGGCGTGAAGATGTTGTTGAGCGGGTTGAACCCAGCATACTGCGCGGCGGTGTATGCGGTCGCATTGGACGAAGGCGTGATCACCTGGCCCGCTTTCAGCGCTGAAGTGATGTCAGGACAGGCAGCAGCTCCTGGGGTCGTGCCGGAGATGACAAGTGTCGGCGTGGTAGTGAGCGTAGACGCCATGATCGCAACAGCTGCCGTAGTCAGCGTCGCAAAGCGCATCGTCTGCGGAAAGGTTAAAAGAAAGGCTCAGCGAGTGCGGGGAGGTGGCATACACTCAAAGATTGGAAGGGTGAGGCCAACTTTATATTCCTTCCGCACTCGCTCCGCCTATCTGCTGGCTGGTACGATTAAGCAGAGTTCCAGGGTACGAGCACACTGCTGCTTCTGCTGCTGCAGAGTAACATGAAAGGAACACGGAGGCGCCCAGAACAATAGAGCTACCAACGCCACCACCGAACTCTCTCTCTGCCTTTGTGCATTGACCTCTGAGCATCCCGCACCGGAACCCTGCACATGCATTATTAAACTCCTACCTTCCTCCTCTGCTCTAGCCGAGGCATACAACTCCCGGGCGTACCTCACCTCATCTCCCACTGCTGTTGCCCTTGCACCATTGTTGACACGTTGGAACAGCCTTCAAAGGGCAGGGCGAGGTAGAGTATATGCATGCATGCAGAGTGAGAGCTAGCCGAAGTCGTCGTCGGGTTCGGCTGGAATCACCTCGAGTGGGGCCGAGATGAAAGGCGCGCAGGGTCTCTCCAAATCCCGCCCGCGCCCTAACTCGCTTGTTCTGACAGGCTTCCCGCGTCTTGTTTCGTTCTTTACGATAGAAGCCCTTGTACGGAATTGATTTCCCTACTCATGCCCATTCTCTGTCTCAGATCTTACCCTTACCGCCCGCAAGCGAGCGTGCATCTCTGAACACACACACGTACCCCTGCCTGCACCCAAGGGTCTTACCACACTGCGGCTCTGCGGGGGCCGAACATCACTCGGAACAGACATACAGTACCACAGGACGACTCGGTACCGAAGCCAAACAAACGACGCGATAGATAAATCGTGCCATTTCGGAACTCCACTCTAGTGCCTGCACTAACTCCTCCTCCTGGACCCAGGCGTACGGACCCCCTCACGATCCCTCCTGACCAGACTACTCTCTGGCATGCCCTGTGGCTTTTCGACCTTCTCAATTTCCTGCTTGGCCTCTTTCCAGTTCTCCAGATTCGCCTGAGCGAACTCGCGGTGCATCTTGGCAAAGTCGAGCATCATATCCTTGAGATCGCTCACCTTCTGCCGCTGGAACCGGTCCAGGTCCGCCTGGATCGCGGTAGTCGCATAGTGCAGATCGTTCGAGGTGAGCGCAAGGCCTTCTTCGAGCATCGTGATTTCTTCGCGCAGCTTGGAAATGTTGGAGCGGCGTGAGGCGTCGCGGTCCACATCCATGACTGATTGGAACGTGTGTGTAATGGCGCCCAACAGGCCGTAGCCAGTGCGCGATGAAGAGCGTTTCGAGGGAGAAGAAGGTGCAGACGGTGGGCGGGAGCGCGTGCCGTTTGTGTCGGTCGTGGCAGACGAGTCGGCCGTGGCTTTGTTGGTAGCGCTGCCGTTGTCGGTGCTGCCCTCTTCGCCACTCGCACGGCCGTACACGGATGCAGTAGGACGAATGCCGGACCCGATGCCATCCCGAATGCCATTCGCATCAATGCCGCCTCCGGATACACCTCCACGACTGTTGAGCAACCCGGCTCCACCTCGTTCCAATGCCTCTTCCAGCCGCTTCGCTTCGTTCTCTACCCTTTCCAGCTCCTCCAGCTGTGTCTTCTTGGCTTCCAATGCGTCCTGGGCCAGCTCATACTGCAGATGCTTGAGGTGTCGCCATTTGAGCAGCTTTTGCAGGATAGCGGCGAACTGGGTATACTCGTGCAATGGCTCGGTGAACTTTTCCTCCCACTGCTTCAGCATCTGTCCGGTTGCAATGTATGCGGCATCGGCTGCTTGTCCTGTGCGCTCGATTGCCGTGCCTAGCTGACCGGACTCGGTGAGCGAGAATCCGTTCAAGATGGCACCCAGCTCAGCATAGTCGGTCGAAGCTTCTGTCCATCGTCGCATGAGTCGACGGTTGACCTTCTCCATGCTACCGGAGAGATGATTCGCAAATCGATTGGTGAAGGCCTCTGAGTCGATGAAGCGCTGATTTGGCTGTCGCAGCGACGAGGCCGAGGAAGGGAGGGGCAGGTGTGCGTATGCCGGGCTGGCATGCGGATCAGCAGGGTTTTGGACGGGTGCACGGAGGTTGTTTTTGGCAAGGTGGGCGAGGGGAGGCGAAGAGGCGATATCACTCCAGCTGTAGCGGCCATCCAAGAACTTTTGCAAAACCTCGTCATCACGCAACTTTGGGTGATTATCGCATCTCCGAAGGAAGGACTGGAGCATACGCTTGCGGCGTGCGATGATAGTTGCATCCTCCTTGGCTTTGCTCTGTTTGGCTGCATAGTCGGAAAGAGTGTGTTTGGACGGGATAGGAGCGATAATGATAGTTGGGTGAAGGCGGACCAGCGCTTCTCGCAAAGCCTCGAATTCCGAGTATCTTCGCTTAGCTTCTGTGGATCCGTTGCGGATGACATAGACGATGAAGGAAGAGCCTCCATCTCCGGACTTTTGTGCATCTACGATCTCGATGACTGACCGTGGGGAAGCAAAGGTGGGGCGATTGTGCGATGCAGGCGAGGCAGTGTTTTCGCCAGATTGTGTGCGCTCCATTTGTGCACGCGACGAAGATCCAGTCCAGCCTTGATCGTCATCGTCTTGAGCTACATGGACAGATGCAGAGCTGTGCGCATCATTCGCTCCGTTGTGAAGTGAGGACCGTGAGGATGCGGCGGATGCTTGGTTCTCTGTGGAAGGCCTTGCACCCGCATGGTCATCGTCGGGGATCTGGAATGGATTCATGTCATCGTTGTTCTGAGTGCTCATCGTGAGCTGCCCGATTGAAGTAGGTGTTCAAGATGCCGTACCGCCGTGGATGGGTATAGATGCAAATGATAAGGAAGACGTTGATGGATCTAATCGGCCGCAAGGATAGAGATTCGGGATGTCACTGGAAACCAGCAGGCAAACTCGTGCAGGAATCCGCTTTGAATGTAATAATAGTCCCACCGTAGATGCACTGATATCGATGCTGGGAGTGCGATAAGGTGTTGGTTCGGATGATGGAGGATGAGTCTGAGCGTCGAGAGATGGCCGTGACTGCGCGCCCCCTTTTGGTGTGAAGACAAAAGTGCCAATTTCCACATTTGGCTGTGCTTTGGCTGCCCTGTGCGTTTTGGCTACGCATCGGTTCACTGCATTCGATGCCGGCGAAACTCCACATTTTGACACACACAATGCCCTCAATTCCGTGCGAGAATTTCCTTTCGGCTGTCAAACCTTCCACGTGAAATGCTGCACAGTTCCAACACCCTGCATGTGGGGTTCAACATCAGCTTCAACACTTCCTATTCCAACCACCAGCACACAGCTCGACATTCGACTCCTCCGCAGGACAGCTGGTCTGACCCTTTTAGCGCCAAGATGCCGTCATCACCTATGAGCGCCAAGTCGATACTCCTCGGTTTGGGGCTGCTCTACTTGCAAGCTCATACGGCTGATGCTACTACCATCTCGACGTCAGCCGGCTTCCCTCGCGACGTATTCGCAAAGCCCGCTTTCCAAGTTCAACTCGGAGGTGCTGGCAACGATGCCGCAACCTTACCTATCAAGCGCAGCGACGCGTTGAAGATCCTAGAGGAGCAGCAAGCCTCGTCATCCTCGCCAGCAGGACGGGCAGCTCCTTCTTCCAGTATCACCAACCAATCTTCCTCGCTCGCTGTGCCGGGCCGCCATAACTCTCCATCAGACAAGTCACAAGACCAGACGCCTGACGTTTTGTTCTGGCAACTGGAGCGCTCCTCACCAGACGAGTTCCAGCTGTGCTCGATACCCGATTTCACCTTCAAACCCACCTCCAAGCACGCTGCCAGATCCAGCCCCACTTCGTCTCGTTCGCGGCAGGACCTCCTCCGCAATGCACAGGACCTCCTCGAGCCTCTCAAGCACGTGTGTCTCTATCATACTTTGGACTGGTTTACATACAGCTTCTGCTATGGGCGCGAGATCCGCCAGTTCCGACAGCTCGCGCCGAGGATAGCCGCCGAACGAGCATTCAAGACCGCAGGCGGGGGAAAAGCAGGAGAGCAGGCAGCGCTTGAGGCGGCAAACAAGGTCAAGAACATGCGATTTCCCGTGCACGATCCCTTGAATCCAGCGTACATCCTCGGAAGGTGGAATCCAGCTAACGACGAGATTGCCGGGGACGATAGGAGTCATCAGAGGCACCAGCAACAGCCGCTCAGTGACAAACCGCAGGCGTCAACAGGCGTCTCCATGCAGCTCGGCATCCCGTCGCCGCCAGATTCGGGCGCGTTGGACCTGGTAGAAGAGGTGCAGTTTGGCGATTGGGATGAGGAGGAGATCTTCGCGGCTGAGGCCAAAGCCCTGGCACAGGTGCAAGGTTCGCCATCCAGTGCTGTCGAGGATAGCCGTGATGCAGCGGTCGTGGATGGCAACGAGTCGCAGCGACATCGATACTTGACCCAGAGATGGACGAACGGTACCATGTGCGACATGAATCACCAGCCACGCACCGTCGAGGTACAGTTCCACTGTTCCAACCGCAAGCCAGCAGAGGACAGGATTGTCATGTTCAAGGAGACTACCATCTGCAACTATGTGCTGGTCATTGAGACACCCAGGCTCTGTGCGGATCCTGCGTTTGGCAGCGAGAAGGAGGAGGCGCCGCTTCCGATTCAGTGCCACAAAGTGGTAGACGACAACTACCCTGGGCCGACAGTGGGCGATCCGGATAAAGTCGAGCATCCTCTCCTGTCCGAGCTCCACGGCGCCCAGCCAGTCGCGCCCGACACGAAGGAGAAGCCAGCGAGCAGCGAGGAAGCGAACGCGGCTTCGGCTAATTCGCACACGTACGGCGATTTGTCGCGCTACGGCTCGATCCACGATGACTTTTACGACGAAGCGACCGGCGGACGCGGCCAGATGTACGACGGTTACGAGCACGGCCACGACGAGGAACACAACCACGAGCATGAGCACGAGCAGGATGGAGAGGTAGTGGAAGCCGAAGTGATGGTCGAGATCGGCGTTGACGAGAACGGCAATTTGCTCGTCAACCGCATCGGCGGCCACAATGCTCAAAATACTGACGGGGCGAAGGATGCACGTCGAAAAGATGCCGGCAAGAAGCGCAACCCAGCCTCCAGCGACAGCGAATCATCCTCCGACGATCCGGCTTTAGGGATCCAGCTCGACGCCGAAGACTTGCTCTCTGTCCTGCGCGGCGATCAGGGCGGCAGTTTGGAGCAGAAACTCGCCGAAAAAATCTCCGAGGCGCTCAGCAGCAAGATGAAGCTCCAACCCGGTGACGATGGTGCGGGGTCGCAAAACGGCGCCGGAAGGCCGAGTAAGAACAAGCAGGGCCCGCAGCTCAAGATGGCCAAAGTGGGCGACAGCCTGAGCGAGCGCGTCAAGCGGTTCTACGACGCCAAAGAGCGGCGTCGCGAGGATGATGAGGGCAAAGATCAAGACAAAACTACTGCTGCTCCTGAGATTGCGCAGCATTTGGAGCTCTGATCTCACCGCAATTTGCACACAAACTTATTCGCGCTTTTGCTCTTCCCGTCTCGGTCCGTGAGCGAATGTCAAGTGAGAATGGTGTTGAATGTATATACAAGTTTTGTCGAAGCCGCACAGTCTATTGCATCTAGACGTACTTGCCAAAAAAGGGGATGAGACTCTGGGCGATAGTGAAGCTGAAGACGAGCTTGGGGCCTACTACGAGCACCTTTGGTGTGAGACCCTTGAAGAAGGCGCTGAAGCCTTCGTTCTTGATCATGTCCTTAATGATGGTCACACCGCCAACTTTGCTTTCAAAGTTGGCGTTTTGGATTCGGGTCTTGACGACGTCGAGGGGGGCGGCGACGGTGATGGAGGCGACAGAGCCGCCGATGGAGGCGAAGAAGTTTTGGGTCCACGTAGCCTCGTTGTAGTTTTTGAGACCGAAGATGTATTCTTTGGTGAATGCGGAGCCGCCGAAGAGCGCGAAGGAGCCAGGGGCGTTTCGGGCGGCTGTCCATCCCCAGCCGCGGTAGAGGTTGACGTTTTCATCCGCCAGAATCCTCAGGAAGCCTCGGGATCGGAATGCCTCCGGGTTGGTCTGCCTCTTGATCTTCAATACATCCAACGGCAACAAGACGATTTCTCCAATCCCCGTAAGCGAGCCTGCGGTGGCAGACATGATCGACTTGCCCGCACGCTCGCCGAACACGCTCTCGAACTGCTTCTTATGATGGCTCGTCAGGTAGTCGTTGAAGTACGGTTGACCGCCGAACTTGTAGATGCGCTGGAGGACCTTGTAGCCAGCGGCGTAGCCGAGACCGGGGAAGAGCGAGAGGAATTTGGTCGAGACGTTGGCGGTGGCTTTGTCTTTGAACACGACCTGCGCCATCGAGAGGCCGGTGGCTTTGTTCGACATGAGACGCTTAGCGACCGTGTCGACAGGGTGGAAGACGAGCAGCTCGGCGATACCAGACAGGCCGGAACCGAGCAATCGTGCCTGCGCGGATTCGCGCTTGCCGCCAGAAGGAGGTGGAGACATCTTGAGCCCAGATGAACAGAGGGTTGAGAAAAGGGTATACGCGGAAGGAGAGAGATGAGGGTTGATGGTGAGAGGAGAAAGGAATAAGGATTAGGTGGAGTCAGAGAACGCAAGGTGGAGACGCAAAAATGCCGAGTCTGCAGCTGCGTCTTTGGAAGAATTGCAATCTACAAAAAATTTGGGTCAGCCAATCCAGTCAATTTCAATCGCTTCCGACCCCAACCCAATCCACCGAAAGAAAAAAAAAAAAAAAAGAGCAGCGGGCAATTTTCAAAGATTCCGCGTCCCACACCAAAAAAGCCCAAAAATGGCTTAACCGATCCGACAAAGAAAGACGACCCTTCCCGCTTCGTACCGATGCCTACATTTCACGTTCTGGCATGTGAGTGCGGTGATGGCCATGCGATCGTCTTTTCTTCATTGTAGATGCCTCATTGTCCTATCTGAGAGCGAGCTTCAATACGAATTGGCATGCGAACGGCTCAGAGGTGTCCAATCAGGTTGCTCTGTGTTTAGGTATGGAGAGCGTTGCGATAAGATTTCTCCGCACAAGCCAATCGGGATCGAAACAAGTAGCAAAAGTGTAGATTTGGGGATCGACAAGACACTATCAGACACCAAAAAATGGCCAATCGGGGTGAGTGGCATCACGTGATGCAGCCAAGCGCAATTTTTTTTTTTTTTTTTTTTTTTTTTGGCCCCGCTGCTCGAGGCCGCAGTGTGCGGGTTGAATTTTGTTCTTGGCGACCCTCAAGATTCACCTTTTCTTCTCCACCACACCATCTGCGACATTGGACCAGAGTCTTCTCTCACTAGCCTACACCAAATCGACCTTGCCTTTGCTCGCTCCTCCAGCATCAGCGAGATGATTCGACAGGGTATGGCATAGGGGACGACGAGAACCGTGTCGCAGATGTGGTGAACCAAATCGTAAGTCTCCATACTCACCTCCCAGCAGCACATCTCGTAACCGAAGCAGTACAGAAGGATTGAGCCGGACCAAGTTGACAAGCGCAGGAAGGAAGGACAACTGGAAAATGATGACTCTATCCCAATCAACTCGGAGCTCGATCACCTCGGATCTACCAATCCACCGACCGAGCGAGGAGTAAGAGTATTTTTTTTTAGTCATAGTTACACTGATTCCTCATTGAAAAAGCTTAGCTCTCTAGGGGCTCAGCCAGGGTGCAGATGGAGAGCAGGGAGCGGTCGAGATGTGTCTATTCAGCTTCAACTGTTGTCCCCTTTCTAACGAGTTGCTGACATTCAGACCCACCTCTTTTCTCCTGACTGCTCCTGCTCAGATATGACTTTCGTTGCAATCACATTCCTCGAGATTAGATCCAAGTCTGTGAGAATGGTATGCATCAGACTGTATCACATTGAACGGAATCAAAACAAACAAATGAAGAATGTGCAAAACAACCAACTTATACAATGCAGCCTCTAAACCTTCATAAAGCGGAACAAGCTCGCCAGCTTGACGAACCTCCTCCCGTTTCTGACGAGATACTTCTCCACCGTTGCGTGGAGCATGTCGAGCTCGCGCTTATTCACGTCGAGCACTGCCATCACTTCATCCTGCCACGCCTTGGTCGCGCCTGCGCCCGGGCCGGCAGCGACTTTGTCGCGGATCCTGCCGACGTCGAACAGGCTTTCGAGGTACACGAGCTGGTCGTACAGCTGTTTATCCTTGTAGCACGGTTCCACCCTACCTCTGCACGCTAGCTGTGCGCCGACGTTGGACGTGGCGTCGAGCAGTGCGGCCGATTTCGAGTCGTGCACGGCGACGCACCGTTTCGCGTAGACGGACGCCATGCGCGTTTTCGAGCCGCAGTTCGGGTCGCTGCACTCAGTCCAGCCCGAGTAGTACTGCTGGATGAAGCGGCGAATCGCGAGTTCGAGCTGGATCGAAACCGTCGCCACGGGCAGCATGCGCTGGCACGCGGGGTTCGTGCACCGAATGCCCTTGGTCGAGATCGCATTCACCTCGTCCGTGTCTTGGCGATTCGTCGCATCGCCCAGCACTTTCACCGCAGCAGTGCGCGGTCGGTGGGCGGGCCCGAGGAAGGTAGAGACTTCACGGCAGGAGGGGCACGTGAGCTTAAGCGGTGAGCAATGGGCAAAGCGCACTTCGTCCGGGATCTGCGAATCGAGCGTAGCGAATTCTCTATCCGCCCCACCCACACCGGCTCCTGAAGTACTAGAGTGGGAATACTTGGACGCATCCAAGCCAAGACACTCGGCCAGGCGCGATCGGTCGGTCCCCTCGATGCTCTCGCACAACCTCTCGATTGGCGGCAGGATTTGCAGTGCAAGGTAGTGTTCGTAATCGATCTTGAGCTCGCTATCCTTCCTCCTGAGCTCGTCGGGGTGGTGTGCGCGGTCGGCTTGGGCGGTTTTGGTGCTCGATGCGCCGTCTTCGCCCAAGCAGAAGATGTACGGGATCACATCGCCCATCCTCGCACTTGCGCCTCGCGCCTTCATCCTCAAAGCCACCTGAACGTGCGGCTGCGACTTGACGTCCGGGTAGTCTTCAGGGTTCTTACCGAGTCGCTTGTAGATTATAAAGTCGTCAAGTGCGACTTCGCCGCGTTTGATCTTGGACGAGATGTACGAGAGGTACTCGTGGATGTGCTCGACCACGAGCTCGGTCGCCTGCCCGGAGAGGATCTGGTCGAGCACGTAGTTCGAGATGTTCTTGGACAGCGCCGAGTACTCACGACGCTTCATATCCAAACCCTTGATCTCGATGGTCTTCTTGCCCTCGTCATCGACGAGCACAGCCGCATACTTCTTCTTCTGCAACAGCAGCATACGCTCGAACACACCGTCAACGTCGATCTCCAGCAGGCGGTATCGTTCGTTGACCGTCTTTTTGAACTCCTGTCCAATCCGCAGCGCCTCGCGGTACTCGGTCGCGTTGGTGTTGATCATGACACTGTCCGTGTCACCGTACACGACGTCGAGGAGCATCGACTCGGCGAGGTCCTTGGTTGCCGTGAGAATCTCACGACCTTTGAAGGTAGTTAGTGCGGCGAGTGGGCGCGCGTAGAACCGCGAGTTTTCGAAACCGAGACAGCCGTACATCGAGTTGGCCGTGAGCTTGAGCGCCAACTGCTTGATGTTCCACTGCATCAGCTGCGATGGCGTTGCCGATTTGTCCTTCATCAGCGACTTGACTTGACGACGACGGGCGACGAGTTGCGCAATGATGCGTGGTAGCACACCCTGCTCGACATCAGACGACGGAACGTCGGGGATCTTGTCAGTCTCGGCACCACCATCGACACCTGCTTCGCCCTCAGCTGCAGTTGCGGCGGCGGCAGCATCTTCATCCTCGAGCCCTTGCGTCGGAGGGCGCTCGACCGTGGTAAAGTCGATATTGAACTCCTGGATGATCGAAGGGTACAGCGAGTTGAAGTCCATGACCAAGATGTACTTGTCCCACAACCCACGTTTGGGCTCGAAAACAAGACCACCCTTGAACTTGTCTTTCTTGCTGTTGGTTGCAGCCGTAGTCGAAACAGCCGCGCCTCCGGCTTTGGCCTTCGCTTTGGCCTTGGCTTCGGCAGCTTGCTGGATTTGCTTCTTCTCCCAAGCCGAGATCTTGTCCGGGCAGATGTACTTCTGACGGTGGAAGTCGTGTAGCAGAATGTACTCGTTGCGCTCGGCACGGCCTCCGTTGAGCGTCTTGTTCCAGCTGTTACCCGCAAGGTTGGTGAGCTGCTTGGTGAGCGGAAGGATCTGCACCTTGGCGGCGATGGCCATCTGGAAGAAGGTGTCCACTTCGCAGTGACGCACGAAAGTGAGCAGGCGCTCGGGTGAGGGGGCGAGCGAGTCGAAGAACGAGGCGGTTTCTTCTGGATCAATGTCCTCACGCTGGATCTTGAGATGCGTACCGCACATCTCCGTCAGCGACCACGTGGTCGAGGTAATCATTGACTTTCCGTTGTCTGACGCCAGATCGCAGACCAAACGACCAGCGAGGATCTTGAGGTTCATACCTTGCTTGAGCTTGGGCCACTTAGGGCGTCGGAAGCGACCAACTCGCGACCAGTGGTCCGCACGCAAATCCTTCATGCGATGCAGTAGAACATCGAGCGAAACACCGTTGAATTCGTGACCAACGATCACGTCGGGATCGGCGTTGTGAATCTGAGCAAGCAGCGCGTTGAGCAGCATGCGCTCGTACTTGAGCGTGTGGATCTTGATCTTGCCCTTGCGCGCCTCAGCCTCGAAGCCCGGTGGGAACATGGCTCCGAGCGGTCGAACGGCAGTGAAAACAGAGCAAGGCAGCTGTTCAGGTGGAGTCGGGTCCTCGATCTGATGGTCGGTCCAGGTGCGCGCACTGACGGCGACGAGCTCCTGCTTGTTCTCCTTGTGGTTGACGACGGTGCGAACAGCGACAGACATTACAGTCAGAGGAGGTGTCTCACGCGGAGAGGTGGTGTCGGTATCCGAGACGGGCGAAATGTCCTTGGGATCGTCGATGGTGACCTCGAGCTTACACCATGAGATGGGAGTCGAGCCTTCGGCAACATTGGCGTTAGAGATCTTGAGCCAGCTGGGACCAAAGATGCGGCGCTTGACCACGAGCAGCTCGAATGGCGAGGTGTTGGTGCCGAAAGCCTTGCTGAAGGTCCTGCCTTTAAAGTCGAAGGGCAGCTGGGGCTCATCAAAGCCATAGCGAATCTTCATGTAGTTCGACTCGGCAGGGACGCCGGCCAGCTCAAAGGCGTACTTGCGCGTGACCCGCTTGGAGAGGAAGCGCTTGATGCCGTGCTTGGCGGAAAGGTCTTCGAACTCGTCGTAGATCTCGTCCTCGCCCACAGTGAGGTCCGTCTCGTGTCCGTCGACGACCTGGTTGCTGCGAGGGAGCAGGAAGATGCAGCGCTCGATACCATTGACAGTCAAGCAGCACGAGACGTAGCGGCCAGAATCCTTGTCTTTGACCTTGCCGACCAGGTATACTACGCCGTTCTCACCCTCAAGGTAGTCAAGCCAGTAGAAGAAGAGGGACTTGTCATCCTCGAAAGCCTTGATCTTTCCTGCCGACGGTGTGGCGTTGCCCGTGGCAGTCTTAACAGCGCCGTTGGAGGCAGCGGGAGTGGGTGTAGCGGGCTCAACGTTCTTCATGAGGTCGTTGTGTACCTTTTGCCAGCTGCTTCTGCTAGCCGGTGTCTTTTCCTCGTCCTTGCCCGAGAGCTTCGGTGTGGAAATAGATGACGTGGCAGATGGTGCCTTGTTGGCAGAGGTGTCGGCTTCGAGCTTGGATGGACGCGGTGTTGCTGCAGCTGCGGGACTCGGCTTGGGACGTGATGCCTGACCGCGCGCATCCACCGACTTGACGGGAGCAGACCCGACTTCGACTCGTCGCACCGCGAGATCATCGTTGTCATCATCACTAAAGGCCAGAGCATCGTTGCCGAGGCCAGCAGCGCGTTTCGACGGATGGCTGATGAACACATCGTTGTCTCCATTGCCTAGACCGAGATTGCCGATTCGACTAGGAAGGCCTTTGGGACCACGCAACTTCTTGTTAGCTGCTGGAACCTCGTCGTCAAGCTCAAAGACGGGATCGGAGCCAAGATTGGGTCCCCAGGGAGGAGTGTCGCTGCCACTGACGTGAACGTGGGGAGCGGCGCTGTCATTGGACGGATGAGCTGACTCGCTTGTTGCTGCGCCCGACGATGGACTTGTGAAGCCATTGCTGCCACCGACCGAGTTGGATGTGCGGAAGCGGGAGAAGGCACTCTCTTCCTGCTGCTTACGCTTCTTTGAAAGCGAAGACGAAAGACGGTTGGCAGGAGAAGGGCTGGCTGGGTCGTGCGAAGATGTGCTTGCTGGGGCGCCGGCTTCATCAAGATTGCCCATGAGGTTCGCCATAAAGTCTTCCTCCTTCTCTTTGCTTACGGAAGGTCGGTATGCGTCTAGTGCTGCGGATCGCATTCTCTGAGCATCGCGGGCACGGCTTGCGGATAGGTCCGAGGAGATCCCGTTCGAGGCCTTACGCTGTTTGTTAAAGGCAGCCGAAAGGCCCGACTTTTGGTACGCTGATGTGGAAGCGTCGGCACCTTTGAGCTTGGAGCGCGCCTTGGTGCCTTTCTTTGGTTTGCGTTTGCCTGTGCGCTCAAAGTACTCCTGCTCGTCCTCGGTGTCTTGGTCATCACCATCGGCACCGCGTGCACGGTCGTCCCACTCATCCTGACCGTGATCGACGTATCCAGATCCGTCATCATCCTCGATAAAGTCATCGTCCATGATGCGGCCTCTGAGGATGGAGCGATACTCGTCTTCCGAGACTTCGTCGTAGATGGCATCGTCATCGTCCGAGTGATCCCCGGACTTGGATGTCTATGGCAGTGAGAGACAAGAGCAAGGAACACGTCGGTCAAACGGTTGCGAGACTATGCCTGTGAGCAGGGAATGATACTTACCGATGGGAGCTCGATACCATCACGCTTGGCCTTGAGAGCTGCCAAAGCGCTCAGCTTCTTAGCCTTTGATGACATGGTCGTAAGCTTCTGTGTCTCAGGGTATCTTTACAGAATGCTGCTGGTGCGGTCAGAAGGTGAGGTCAAGCCACGGCCGGCTTTCCGCTTGTCCTCGATAACGCCGCTGGCTTTGAGAAATGTGTCTATGGAGCTGGTGTCGATATGGTGCAAGTATGATGAAAGTGAGAGCCAAGACCGAGTGATGAGAGTTGGTGAGCATGGAGAAGAAGAATCCAGACGGGTCGAAGCTGAGCTAAGCTGAGCTCAATTGGATTGTGCTTTGCGGACGCGCTGTGCTTCGTGTAAATTGCAAAGCACAACACCACAAAGTCGCGTTTTCCTCTCTCTTCCTCAGCCATGCCCGAGTGGAGCGCAGACCAACACTCCTCGCCGCCAATCTGTGTGCAATTTTCGCGACGCGGTCAAGTCGCGTTAAAATCTAAACTTGTTAGATCATCGTTTCTGCCTGTTAACAATGTGAGATCGAAGGAACAATGGCCCAAGAGCGGCTCGTCAAATCGACACTTCTGGCCGCAACCCAACGGAGCTTCAAATTTCGGATGAGTAGGCCCCGGAAGCCCGGACCATTTGACAGCTTTGGCTCTGCAGAGGTCTTTGGTTCTAAGGTTAAATCACAAGCGACGAATGGACAGGGCTGGGGTGAGAGAACAAAAGAAAAATAATCTGAGACAATCCTTGTGGATCGTAGCAGCAAAACACGTCTGTCGCTCCCACGCGTATTTATGCCGAGATAGATACGTTAGCACCAAGATCACTTTCACCAATACTAAGAATCGCTAGCTTCACGGCGCCCAGCTATGGCACCTCCAGCGATGTGAAGATACGGAGACAGTACGATACGCTTATCCCGGCATGGTCTGTGATGTTCGGATTAGTGCTTGAGCATCACCATGGCGCTGAATATGCTTGGCGGCTTGGCGTGGTGGACGGCTAAGTTTAACGAAAATGCGGATGGATGTGTGTCCAGGCAGAGGTGCATGCATAAACTGCACGAAGGGCGTGGCAAGCAACGCGGTTGCATGTTTTGTACCGTGGAGCACTGCTTGTGGACGGACAAAAGAGGATCAACGCAACCACATAGCACGATATTCTACCGATACTGCTGCATACAGGGAAACACGGTGGGGCTGGATGAACATCAGGAGTCGAGACAGAGTCTGGAATACACCATGCGGATGCAACGACGGGATTTGAATTCGGACAACGCGGACTGGCATTCCACGATGGCGGTGGAACATGGGGTCCGCGGGATGCAACTGCGGGCCGAATTGCGTTGTATATGTACCGGTACGGACACAGATGTGGATTCAGGTGGCAGTCCCCAAAATACGGTTACGCTTTTGCACGCATCCAACAAAGATTTTGCGGCTCAATAGCCATCGCGCTCGGCTCGTAGCCTTTTCCACTGTCATCGACCAGTGCCAGTGTCCGAATTCCGCTCATTTGTCGCCTGTCAATTGTTGTACGAGTGAGTTTGGATGGTAATGACCGATGCTAAGAATCTTGGATCGCAGGCGGGCAAAACGGCTCCAGATCTCCAACAACGGGGGGCAACTGAAGCAGTGCATGACTGGACTTGCGATGATTGCAAGTCGAAGGGAGAGCCAACGTGGTGATGTCGGTAAGGGCGAAAAAATAAAGCTCGAGTCGATGTTGGTGGCCAGCTCGGCAGACGGTCCAGCTGACAACACTTGGCGATGCTAATGCTAACACTCATGCCTTACAGCCATGGTCCTCTTGAACCGGGCCGAGTCAGACACAACCATGCTGTATCAATGTCAGCCATTCGTCTCGAAGCCTTGCCTTCCGTGATCGACGCCGAAAGCATTGCAGCGCGTGTGCCATCGCTCGTGGTTGGGATGGCTATCTAACAAATATGCCTTTCACACACCGTCCGGAATCCGAAAGACAAACAAGAGAAAACCGGCCCGGTCTCGACTGCAAGCTCAAACTCAAGCTCAATCTCCGAGCGGCACTGTCAAGTTGGACAAGCATATAGTAACCCAAGTCAAGAAGCGATCCGGGTGGAAGGCATTGCGCGGTGCTTGCGGGTGTGGAAACGCCATCAAGGGTCCAACTGTGCTGAACGCGATCCAAGTGGAAACAACGCCGGTATTCTCTTGGTACCGATTCAGACGACAGCCGTTACCGAGTCGCGCCAATCGTGTTGTTTTATCGCGCTAGGGTCGTGCATGTCGTAGAAACAGCGCTTTCTCCAGAGTCGACGGAACAGGGTCCTTCATTCAAACACCGCGGCAGCGGAACGATGTGGAATTTTTTCGGTTTTTCCGGTCGAAAGTCAGTCTTTTTCAATTTCGCACATAATTCAGACAGTGTAAGCGATGCCGTTGTACATAGCGGCATTGCAAATTTGCCACCGAAATCTTAGAATTTCTTTGACACCGAAAATTTCGAGAAATTCATACTTTTTCTGGCGATCCTCACGGTAAAGTCGCTTAATTTTCTCGAGAAATTTATTCATCACTGCTCAGGTGTCACATGCTTTCCACCGAAAACACGGTTCAGCTGCCTAGATTTTTCGTGTCACCGTGTTCGAACCTCATAGCAGTGAACAGTCAGAGTCACAGCTCAGGCTCACGAGCCGCTTTCGAAACCTGTCACGAGTTGCACCCTCTTGGCTGTGGCGTAGCGTCTGCTCCGCCTATGTCCACGGCGTTAGCACTGGGCCTTGGCTCGCGAGATTCGCTAGCGGTCAGCTATCCGGCTAGAATTGGCTGTCACACCGCACACTGACGCCCAACCGGAGGCGAGTCGCAGCGGCCATAGCCATCGACTCATTCTCCTCTCAAGTCAAGATTGACACCACATCACCGGCTGCATTTTTTGACACTCGTCCCAGGCCCTGTCAATTTTTATCTGACACTTCTGCCCCTCCGCTCTTCAGCCACTCAGCCGACGTCTCTCAACCAAGCCTCCTAGCCTCCCTCAAGTGCATTCATTCGTCGCCACCCTTCTTAGTCTCTCACTACCACACCCTCCGACCATCGTCTTTGTCACAAGTGTCTGCCATCTTCAGCCATACATACACAACAGGCGTATCGACATATACCTCCTCACCACACCTTGCCGTTCGCCTTTGCCAGGCAACCGCATCATCTATCTCGACGTCTTTGCCCCATTCAGCAATACGCAGTTGCTTTCAGCAGCAGCAGCACCACACCTCCATCTATTTTCTTCATCTTGACATGAACCGATAGGCCCAATAAGCTTATCTTCCTCTCTGTCTTCAAAAAGTGTTCGTCACTGCACTTTCGTTACTCTCAGTCGGTCCATTCCGACATCTTTCCATAGCGCTCAAGTCACTGAGCGTCATCTGATTGCTTCCGTCATTAGTATCGTCCCGTAGGCTACGATCGTCGACGTTTCCTAGCACTCGAACATTTAATCGCACCACTCTGCGTACTTCGAGCTGCACAACTTCTCAATCTCTCGCCTCTGTCGTAATTCTTTCTATCAACCCAACATCAACCGACTCAGCTGTTCATCTCATCCGGCTTGAACATTCTCAACTTCGAAACCGCCGTCAGTCAATCCCTCGTACCCCAGTCAACCTCGTTCACTGCTTTGGTCCTGTCCAATTGGTTGAAGTCTCATCGATTGCATCCAGCACTCGTTTTCCTCGTTTTCAGGGCACATCCGCACGCTTCCTGATCGAGCGATCCGGATATCAGCTGGTCGAGCACTTTCGTCTTCACCAGCTCTACCCCTTTTCCGACGTCTCGACGTCTCACCGTCATCTGAAGGGTAAGCCGCTTTAGACACCTGCTTCGTTCATGTCTTTGGCATCCTCCGCATCTTCCAACATTGCACACGATACACGCCCGTCTTCGCCTCTGCCACCTACGCACTCGCTTCGCATCCTCCTTGTTGATGACAACCATGTCAATCTCTCGATTCTCAGTACTTTGCTCAAGCGTCGCTTCAGCCATGCCCTAGCACGACCACCTGTCAGTCTCGACAGAGGTCTCAAGGCGCTCCAGCTCCTGCGAACTCAGATCTTCGACCTCATCTTCATGGACATCGAGATGCCTTATCTCAACGGCGTCGAATGCACTCGACGCATTCGAGCCGGTGAAGATGGCATCCTCGCTGCCAACCGCAACGCCCATATTGTCGCCGTCACCACCATTGTCGGGCCCGAGCCCGCATCGCTGTATCGTCACGTGGGCATGGACGGAATGATCAGCAAGCCTGTTTGCTTCCAAAACTTCCAACAGTACCTCTGTCCCCTCTCGATCGAGGCTTGCCAAGCCAAAGGCTCTGTCACTCCAGTGCTCGTGGAAACTGAGGAGGTTCTGCCGCCTCTACCTCCCATTGAGCTCGAACAGCGACTCTTCTTCGTCCCCACCGCCAATGGAGGTGTTGTCACTACGTCCAAGTCCAGCGATAGCGACTGTGGCTCTCCGACTACCGAATACTCGGATGCCAACCAGTTCGCGGCCATGCTCAAGGCTCAAACGTCCAAGTCGCTGCGAGACCGCAAGGCACTTTCCATCGCTCGTTCCACTACGCTCACTGAACCTCGCAGGTCGTCGTTCAACTCGCCCAGATCTGAGCATCTCGTCGCTATCAGCAACTCTGCACAATCTCCTGCTGTTGATATGAACAAATCCGCTGCAGGCGATCATCCCTACCATGGATTCACTACCTGCGGACAGATCGGCAACAAGGACGCTGGCGGGGCGGCCATGCTCTCGTTTGAGTCGCTCGTTGATCGCGAGACTCAGGAGCGAGAACGCGACAGCCTTGCCGAGAGACGCGCGCCCGTGCCCGTTCGACCCGTGCCGGTCCATGGGATCAGCTCGCCTGCCTACCTTCTGGACGCTTCGCCGATCGGGCGAGTTCGCGCCGAGCCTGCTATGAGATCCAATCCGGATCTTGCGTCGCACGGTTCTCGGCCTGACATTCACCCTGTTGCGCCCAAGCGCCCTCGTCGCACCATCTCTGGTGACTCTGCCAATGACAGCACGGCCGTTGATAACCAGACGCCGTCATCCTCGGCATGGTCCAGCACGCCGCTCTCGTCAGAGTGCACCACCAGTTCACAGCGATCCACCTCCCTGGACGTGCTGAGCAGCTTCAGCAGTCAACGTGCCGCTAGTCCGTCGTCGGCTGTTACTACGCCTGTCTCGTCTCCGGCAGGGGTGGATGGCTTGACCGATGTCAATGACGAAGGCGACGAGAACGATCCGCGCAAGGCCGTCTTCAGCCCCTGCGCAGATGATCTGTTGGTGCAACCGAGATCTGGCATGGGCTTCCTGGACAGTCCTATGCTACCTGCTTTCCCTCCGCTGTCGAAGCAGGCCATGTCTCTTCAGAACAGCCCGCGCATTTTTGTGCACGGTGTGGATGGAGATGACGATAAGGACAGGCTGTACCGACGCAGCGACTTGTTGCCGCGCATGGATGCATTGGACCTGGATCAATCTCAGTAGCGCTCGACGCTCCGCGAACTTGTCTGAGCTCCATCCGCGTTGGAGATCGGGCATCGCCGACCCTGGAAGGAAGGTATAAAAAAAACAAAACCTAATGCTTGCGAGTAAGCGCAACCAAAGCTTTGCGCTTCCCTTTTTCTCTTGGACCATCTGTTCTGGCTTTCTTGATCGTTGGCTGCACTGGTTCGGTGCTGCTGCATAGGGATCTTTGCTGCGAGGGGCCCATTTCCGAATCGTCACCAGTCACGTTTATATACACGTCAAGCCTCACTAGTCTGGCTCTCTCGCCGCGGTTTTCATCGGTATATACCCCTGTGCTTCTCTCTGGGCCACTCTTCTGTCACCTCTCTCTGCCTCGCTCATTACTGGGCCTGTTTCCGTTTCTGTTTCTCCTGTCGATATATTTAGGATCACATGATTAGCGTTTTTCATTGGGTTTATACTGTATGCTGTCTTCACACTTTGGGTATTTTGTTTTCTTGTAGCTATCTATCGTTGGAATTCTCACTGGGCCTCATATTGTCTTTCTCGATTTGCTGTGATTTTGTGTGCTTGTTCTGTTCTATACGAGTTTCTTTAGACGTCATGCTCCGAAAGCTGAATGCGTGTTTGAGCTGTCACTGAGTCTAGCATATGGAAGACGATGGCACATCGCTTAGTAAGGATCACGCGAAGCTGTGAGTTTGAATGGCAGAAGAGGGGCACACATTGAAACTCAGCTGTGGATGAGAAACACACACGCAACACATACGCGCGGGATGACAGACCGACACGCGCACCTTTCCTTTGGTGATTTCTCAAGGCCAATCACGCCTGCCCCTCACTTTCCCCCTATAATCACAGAAAATTCAAAGTCTGCGTCCTTGCTTGCTTGCTGCGTCTCGGAGAGTGCACGGGCGTGCGCGAAATAATTCGGGTCGTTGACTTTCGAGATACAGTACGTGCGCCGTGCTGGCGTTGACGAGTGAGTGTTGCGTGTGTGTGTGTTGCTTTGCAGAATTCAAGCGACGAATCGATTGAGTGCGCATCGGCGCATCGGCGCTGTTGCTGCTGCCATGGGCGGTGCTGATTACCGCTTTCCCAAGTCACCCCTATCCCTTCTCCATCACGATCATCACCCCCTTCATCCTCCACTTTTCATCTCGAAACAAGGCTCGACCTCATTTCTTCACAACCACCAACCTCACACTCATACAAAGATGGTAAGTTCCCACAAACGGATCCTCCGCGCGCACTGGGCAGCACCGAGACCGATTCGCCGCAAGCTTCGAGTTCTCTGTGAAGGTCAACTCGCAAGCTGGCAACGTTGACACCAACGACAGCGAAGCAGCTCGGCTCAAGACGGAGACTAGTCCTAACCATTAGAGTCACTTTAACAAAGCGGACTTTGCACGCGGTGCATTGCTCGCAGTGACGGACAAGGTCGGCCGCACAGCCAATTTGAGCATGCTCCTGGTGCTGGGGCCATAATGCAAACTCTTGGTGCTGTCGTATTGGATGAGACTGACAATTGCTTCGCTTCTCCACCTGCTTTCTGCTTCCGATATTTGTTCCTCGATAACAATACGCACCGTTTCGTTGCCTCCAACCTCACACGTGCAATGGACCAAAGGACCGCATCAAGGAGGTAAGCATGGCCGAACTCATCGCAGACTTTTTGAGAGCACAGCAGACTGAACCCACTTGCATTTGAATGGATTTCCTCTGGCTGATTTGTGCAAATAGAAACTCAACTCGCTCCGTGTCGAGGCTGACGCCGCAAGCGAGCGTGCCGATGAGCTGGCCGCCAAGAACAAACAGCTGGAGCAGGAGCTGCTTACCAAGGACCAGGAGATCGCTTCTTTGCAGCACAAGCTGAGCGTTGCCGAGGGCGACCTCGAGAAGCTCGAGGGCAAGCTGCGCGAGCACAAGGCGGTGCGCGAGGAGCACGAGTCTAACGCCACCACTTCGGAATCCTTGCAGCGCAAGGTGGACCTGCTCGAGTCGGAGCTCGACACTGCCGAGAAGAACCTTCGCGAGACCACAGAGAAGTGCGTATTTGACCACCCAGACGACTCAATCAGAGTCGCTAGAGACTTGATGACTGACGCTTATTGAACTCGCATCCTTGCTTTTCTGCTTTGTACTGGAACAGGCTCCGACAGGTTGACGTCAAGGCCGAGCACTTTGAACGCCAGGTTGCGACACTGGAGCGTGAGGTGGCACAATGGGAGAAGAAGTGCGAGGAGGCCGAGGAGCGCTACCGTGCCTCGAAAGCAGAGCTGGACGAGGTTGTGGCACAAATGGAGAGCCTCTAGATCGCTGTCAGAGTCGGAGCTGGGGAGCATGGCTTACAAGATGCGTGCAGTGCAAGTGGCCAGACTACCGACGATGGCACACCTGAGGCTAAGGATGTAGCGACGGACGAGACTGTAGATGGCGTTGGCGGCGGAGTGGGTATGGTGCGGAGCATATCGGAACGGACATTAGCGTTGGTGGTGCCTGTTGTGCTGGAGTTGGTTGGGACACTGGTCAGCATCTGGGCTCAGATGCTTCTGGCTCTGATCGTGTCTCGGTCTGCGCCACAACCGAACGCAGATGCACCTGACGCAGATACTCCGGTAGAAGACGAGGCGACCGGTAACGCCGAGCAGGCTGTTGGCCTGGAAAGCAGTGTCAGTCCACCTACGCATTCTACATCGTTGCCAGTCTGCTAAGTGTCACCCACCACATCGATGCTTCCTCATCTCTCTCTCTCTCTCTCTCTCTCTCTCTCTATACTGTTCGTCTTTACCGCAGACTTGTTCGACTCTCTTGCACAACCCAGTCCTCAGCTCGCTCAACGACTCTGCCAGGCTAATTCAGAGCAAATAAAGTCACGATTCGCTGATGCTCTGAGCTTATGGCATGCTTGCAAAGGACTGCAACGATCGGGATTGAGTGAGGGCAAAGTCGTTGAGAGCAAGCGGGAATGTGTAAGGCTGTGAGCTTGGCGAAGGAACCGTGAGAGGCACGTGACTGGCTCAACTGGCGGCGCGAGTAAAGTGCGACAATTTGGCGAATTTGGCGAATTTGGCGAATTTGGCGAATTTGGAGGTGACTGCTCAGCGCACTTGTTGTTGCCAGTGCTTTGGGATTTTCTCAACTCCACTCGAATACTCGAAGGCGCGTTGGACAACGGCACAAAGAACACTCAATACTCAACACTCAATGCATGAGAGTTGGCGCGGTGTTGGTTTCCGTAAGTGTCACTTGGCACATGTGGTCCAAACTGAGGGTGTTCATCCATCTTGCTTTCTCCAACACTCTTTCCTTTCGACATTGAGGAAGCATCATAGGCAACGAACGACACCTGAACCTCCCTCTCATCCTATCCAGCCATCATGTCTGGCATCCCTGTACCACAGACCGTCAAGCGGCAGCGAACAGCCACTTTGCCAAATGCGGGTCCTAGCCAGCTCAGAGAGCCTGCAGCTCGCACTGTTGCTGCCACTCGAGCCGTCAGTACATCAGACAATGGACGCTTCGTTCCAGCAAGACGCACTGCCGCCAAGACTCCCTCTTTGGGTCTCACGTTGCCACGCGCGCCCATGACAAACACAACAAATAGACCTGCAACAGGCGCAGCTGCCACCCGCTCCATCTCGTCATCCAAAGTTGCTACTGGTGCAGCGCTTTCGGGAGGTGCTGCTGTGCGACGAGGTGTAACCAGTGTTACACGTCTTCGTCCAGGCACAAATGCTGCCAACGCCGCCGCTGCTGCTATCACATCTCGAGCAAGCAATGGCAGTGCCACTTCTGCTGGTTCCGGCGACGTCGATCCCTCGCGTATGGATGCGATGGAATCTCGTCTTGCTTCCATGGCCGAACTCTTTGAGCTAGAGCGTGAAAAGACCGAAGAAAAGTGGAACAAAGAACGCTCCGAACGCCTTGCACAGGAAGACAAGGTTCGTCAACTCGAAGAAGACCTCATTGAGCAGCGCAAGATTGCCCAATCCAAACAAGACGAGATCAAGCGCCGAAGGACACTAGCCGATGACGAGATTCTACAGCTCACCGCCAAGTTCAACCGCGAGAAGCGCATCCTTGAGACCGAGCTCGAGCAAGAACGCGAGACAGTTGCCGCGCTCAAGGCAACACTCAACCAGCAGAGCACAAGTCATCTTACCATGGAGAGCACAAACGCCGCTTTGCGCTCCCAGCTTCAAGTGCTACAGGACGAGATCGAGTCGTTGAAAGCAAAGATTGCAGGCATGGACAAGGAGGTTGCGGAAACCCGAGAGGCCAACCTACACCTCGAGAACGAGTTGCGCGAGGCCGAGTCGCTCAGAAGGAAGCTCCACAACGAGGTCCAAGAGCTGAGAGGTAACATTCGCGTCTTTTGTCGTGTCCGACCTCCTTCCAACAACGATGCCAACAACGGCACCGAGGCTTTGGCAACCATTCGATTCCCTAACGAACGCGAGGCCACCCAGATCGAGCTCCTTGCCGCTGGCGAGTCGGCTACCGGCACCGTCACGATGCGCAACCACCTCTTTACATTTGATCGCGTCTTCCAGCCCTCGGCTACTCAAGCGGATGTGTTCGAGGAGATCGCCCACTTGACGCAGTCCGTGCTCGACGGATACAACACGTCTATCTTTGCCTATGGCCAAACAGGTTCGGGTAAGACACACACGCTCGAGGGTGCACCCGACTCGATCTCGGCATTGGGCAGCGACCCATCCTCCGATGCTGGTGCTGGTCTTATTCCGAGGGCGGTCCAGATGCTGTGGTCGACGGCAGAGACACTCAAAGATAAAGGCTGGAAGTACGACTTTGAGGGCTCCATGCTCGAAATCTACCTCGACAACATCAACGATCTTCTCGGCAAGAGCGAGGTCGACAAGGCCAAGCACGAGATCAAGCACGACAAGGGCCGCACCACGGTTTCCGACACTGTCGTTGTTCCGCTCGACTCTCCCGCTCAGGTGTTTGCGTTGCTGGAAAAAGCCAAGAAGAGGAGACAGGTGGCGGCGACATTGATGAACGAGCGATCTTCGCGATCCCACTCGGTGTTCATGCTTCGAGTGCGAGGCCAGAACGCGACCACGATGGAGGCGTGCGATGCGGTTCTCTCGCTCGTTGATCTTGCAGGTTCCGAACGCCTGGCCAACTCTGGATCGGACAAGGACCCGATCCGACTCAAAGAGGCACAGTCGATCAACAAGTCGCTCTCATCGCTTGCCGATGTCATTTCGGCGCTCGGCCAGAACAAGCAGGGAACCAACCACGTTCCTTACCGCAACTCGACGCTCACTTGGCTGCTCAAGAACAGTCTCGGAGGCAACTCGAAAACGCTCATGCTGCTCGCGTTGAGTCCCATGGCAGCGCATCTCAACGAGAGCTTGTGCTCGCTCAGATTCGCCACCAAGGTCAACTCAACTACGATCGGCACGGCCAAGGCGGTCAAGTCGATCGCCAATTAAGCAAGGGCGTGCGTTGTCAAATGGAATGTTGGGAGTTCGTTTTTCTGTCTCGTGTATACCTTGTCTTTGTCTCCAAGCTTTTTGTTTTGTGAATGCGTACGACTATCCTCACACACGATCTGTTTGCTCTGTCGATGCAGGAACATGCTTTGCAAATGAGTGAAAGGTACATGAGAGATAAAGCTCGAGGGATGCTAACCGAACATGCGAAGTCCACCCAGATCGGCCACTTGGTCTTCCTGCTCGTCTTGCCCAGCATCGTCTTCAGAAGCATCTCGGACTACGCCGATGCTGCTGCTGGCCAACTGCCTAAAAAGACGATCGATCTGTTCATCTCCCCACTTGACCCTGTCCTTGATGGGCGGCATGAAGTTGACGATTTTGTCGTTGACCTCGTAGCGCAGCTTCCTGCCCTTGGACGCACGTGTATCCACAGCGCCTTTCTTCTTCTTGCCGCCGTGCAGGCCCGTCAGCATCATTGCCGCTGTAGCCCCTTCGTCGGAGGGCAGGGTGCCGGAGCGACGCTCGATGAGCTCCTTGAGCAGCGCTGAGTAGAAGTCGGAATCGTCAAACACCTCGGCATCCCTGTCGTCCTCCGTGGACATTGTGGTGTGGCCGAGTTTGAGACTGCCTTCGGTTTCCGAGCGCAGCACGCGCGTGCGCGAAACCAGCCGTTGCAGGCCATCCCCCGCGAGTGCCGAGTCGATCTGCGTAGACGGCGTCTGGTTGACCGCACGCAGCTGCGTGAACTTGTTCCCATTCGAAGCAGCAGCCGCAGCCGCAGCGGCCAAGGTCACTTTGAGACTCCACTTATCCAGCACACTCCTCCTGTACCCCTCGCTGGATGCAGAGTAGGCCGCAACGTCCGAGATGGTCGCGTCGATCTGGTCGTGCGAATTGATCTGCTCCCATGTACGCGCTGCTTCGTCGTCGTTTTCGGGTGGCGTAATGTCAAAGTCCCTCTTGCGCTTTCTGGTTGCTGGCGCCGCTGTGGACGATTCTGCCTCCTCGGATGCCATGGCGCTGAGCTTGCTCCGAAGCGAAAACAGCGTCTCGGACAGCTCGAGCAGCTGCTCCAACACGCCGATAGTAGGCTCGAGAGCGCTGCTGGAATGTGACATGATATCAGAGCACGTTCCAGGGTTGGGAAGACGGTTGACTTCTCGCAGGACGGATTGGGCTTTGATGCGCGTTTCGAGTGCGCGCTCGAATGTCTTGATCTGCTTGCGGACTTGGCGACCCTTTTCGGCGTCTTCGAGACGACGTGCTTTGAGTGCTTTGGCTTGTGAGGCGGATTGCGCCATCTGCGCAGCAATGCTGGCCGAGCCTGAAGCACCACCAGCATCTTCGCGATCTGACTGCTCGTCCGAGCTGCTCGCTTCAGATGCCGATGCGTCGTCTGCGAAACGGAGTTGCTTCTTTTTCTTCGGTGGTTCTTCGTCTTCATCGCCGCTGGATTCTTCACTATCATCATCGTCTTCCTCCGCTAAATCGCTTGTAATCTCTTCGTCGTCCTCGTCCTCGTCCTCGTCCTCATCGTCATCGGCATAAAGCTCGGCTCGACTCGACTTGACACCCTGGTATTTGGGGTCGTTGATCTTGTCGCTCTCGCTAACCGCTGCTTTCCTGCGCAGATCACTTGGGCCTACGTCCGCATAATGTGCTCTTGGGTTCATGCGCGCTTCCTCCTCATCTTGCTCGTCTTGCTCGTCATCATCGCCTGCAGAATCGGAATCATCGTTCGAGTTGGTGAGAGTGGAGGGTCCGACATCAGCATCGATTGCTTCTGGATCGAAGTCTTCCGGCGCGGCGTTTGTGAGCGATCCTAAACGGGATGCTAAAGATGGCTTGGGCGGCATCGCTTGCGTGATAGGGTGGGTATAAATCGTGAATGGGATGGGGAGGAGGACAAGCTGAGAAGAAAGTATATTTGCTCCATACGGCCTTGTCCGCCAAAAATTTCCAACACGGACGCAAATTTGGAACACGTAAGCATGACAATTTGCAAAGTGAGGCAAAAGTGTCTGTGCTTGTGTTCAACAACATCTTCGCATCGAAAGGGATGGCGATTGGTTCTCTCTGTCGACACCAACACTTTGCATTTACCTTGTCCACGCCGCTAATTGTACTACACAGTCACGCTTGCTCTTGTAGCAAGTAAAGTGTAGATAGACAACAGAACAGCCACCATGTCGTTCGGCGGAGGCGGCTTCTCCTTTGGAGGCGCCAACAATACCAACAACAACACCAACAACAACGCTGCTGGCGGTGCCAAGCCTTTCTCTTTCGGAGGTAAGATCATATCGTTCATACGCTCATATTTTCTTGAACATGCTACTGATACTTATGTTCTGATCGATTGGCCCTTGTGACTTCAAATTGACAGGCGCATCGACCAACACAGGAGGCTCTCTCTTTGGCTCTTCGCCCGCGGCAGGCTCTAGCACCACCCCCGCTGCCTCCACTGGCGGTGGTCTCTTTGGCTCCAGCAACACTTCTTCATCGACTCCTGCAACTGGCGGCTTTTCGTTTGGTTCCAAGCCCGCCGCACCTGCTTCAGGCGGATTCTCTTTCGGCGGCGCATCTTTGACTCCTGCTACTTCCGCTGCTGCACCCGCGGCCTCCGCCCCTGCAACTGGCGGATTCTCCTTTGGCGGCGCATCCAAGCCCGCTGAAAGCAGCACCGCGTCAACGCCCGCATCCACCGGTGGGTTCTCATTCGGCAATGCTGCATCCAAACCCGCCGCACCTGCTTCTGGAGGATTCTCGTTTGGCGGTTCCACTCCCGCTGCGTCCACAGCTGCGCCTGCTTCTGGAACTGCTGCACCTGCAAGCGGTGGCTTGAGCGGTTTCGGATCCTTCAAGCTTGGCGGCAGCACTGCAACCCCTACATCCAGTGCTGCGGGATCGACTACATCTGCTGCGCCCGCAAGCACCGGAGGATCGCTCTTTGGTGGTGGTGGTGCAGCCGCCAAACCTGCTGGCGGATTCTCGTTTGGCGGAACATCGAATGCGGCTTCCACATCGACGCCCGCGACCTCGGCTCCAGCTGCTGCCCCTGCCGCAGGTGGCTTTTCCTTCGGTGGTGGTTCTGCATCTACTTCCACCGCGTCTTCCACTACTGCCGCCCCCGCCAAGCCTGCGCTGGGTGGATTTTCGTTTGGCAATTCTTCCACCACCACATCGACTCCCACGGCTAGCGCTAGCTCGAATACCGAGACCAAGCCCGCTGCAGCTGCCGCCCCAGCTTCGGGAGGATTCTCATTCGGAAAGCCAGCAGCTACTTCAACCACTACCCCAACGACGTCGGCCACGCCAGCGAGCTCGACATCAACAGCTGTGCCTGCTGCAGCGGCTCCAGCTCCAGCTACTGGCGGCTTCTCGTTTGGCAAGCTCGCCACGTCGACTGCCACCACTACCACTACGTCCGCCCCAGCCGGTTCCGCGCCGGCCGCAGCTGCGGCGAAACCTGCGGGTGGATTCTCGTTCGGTGCTGCGCCTGCTGCTGCTTCCACTACTGCCACTACAACCTCGAAACCCGCCGAAACTGCACCCTCGACCACCGCTGCCGCCACTAGTGCACCTACTGGCACCGTCGGGCCGGTCCCCACACCATCCCTGTTGCGCGGCAAGTCGATGGATGAAATTCTGAACCGATGGTCATCTGACCTTGACTCGTCCATCAAAGAGTTCTCGCGCCAAGCCGCCGAAGTCGCCGCGTGGGACAAAGTGCTTCTCAAAGGTGGCGACGAGATCTCGTCGCTCCTCACCGCGCTCTCTCTCGCAGAGGAAAAACAGGCGTCGATCGACAAGACTCTCGACTACCTTGAATCGTCCCAAAACGACCTCGGCTACCTTGTCGGAGAGTACGAGTCGCAGATCGACACGCTCCTCCCCGCCATCACCAACGGCTCCGGTGCAGGTGCAGGCGGCGTCAACTTGACCTCGGCCGACGTCGAGCGCGAACGCGCGTACCAGCTCGCAGAGACGCTCAACTCGCACCTCGACGATGTGGCCAAGAACCTCGGTGCGATGATCACTGAGCTTAATTCGGCCAACTCTCCGCAGTCGCACCAGGCTGAGTCCAGGGAGGTGGAGGGGATTATGCAGGAGAGAGATGGCAGTATCGCCCAGATCGTTGCGATCCTGAATGCGCATCTCGCAAGTCTCAAGTGGATCGATCACAGTTCCAACGCGCTCCGTGGACGGTTGGAGGCGCTGAGGAGGGGCCAGCTTTGATTCAACACTAGTAGGGGTGGTGGGAGATGGTAATCTCACTTTACATGTTTTCATACTCTTGTACTGGACTGTGCTGTGTGTGTCTCGAGCCAAGTGGCAAGAGTATATTGAATGAGAAGCACATATGAGCGTACGAAGAAGATGCATCGTCTACGAACCCCAATCGTCCTTGGCGCACAGCTCGATCGGCTGCAGCGGTGCCAATGCTAACAATAATCTGAACTGGCTCTTTTCCGCTTCCTTGTCCGTGAGAAACTCGGTCTGGCTCGGTGAGAAGAGCGGAGGCTCGGTGATATTCGTTCCGGAAGAAATCAACGCGAACGAATCGACCGACGAGAGCGATGACGACAGCAACGCCTTTGTCGGCGACGACGACGACGCTGCGTCGGCCCTGCCGCGAGCTCGAATCGGCCTGGACGGCGAAGTACTTTTGGTCATCGTTGTGGACTTGAACGGATCGCAGACCATTTTCTGCGTCGGCGTCCTTTCGCCACTATCTTGCTCGGCATGCCCATGGCCAAGCTCGAGCCGGTCGGCATCCGCCTTCTGCGCAGCCTTGAGATCGGCCAACACCAGATCCACCTCGCTCACGCTCTCCGTGAGCGGAGATGATGCCAGATCTTCAATCCAGTTCTCCCCATCGCCATCCACGTCAGGTTGAGCAATGGTGCTTTCGTCCACCCGCGCCCACTCGGCGTCATCGGTGGGCACGATACTCCACGCTTCCCCCTCGGCTAGCGCTTGGCTTATAAAGCTCCTCCGCCGCGAAGACCGCTTACTGCTCCCTACACTCTCGCTCTGACTCGCCACGTCAAAGGAAGGATCGAATACGGAGCTTCGTCGCTTGTTTCCAGCTGTAGCAGAGGCTTGTCGACTGATCCGCCGCAGCGCGAGGACGCGTTGGACACTCGCTCGACGCTCCATCTTCACGCGGCGCTGCTCGTCGTCGTGCTCGAGTTGCGAGGAGGCGAGTGTGCTAGCCGTGCCAGAAGGGTTGATGAGCGAAGGGAGCGGGCCCGAGAACTCGTCTTCGAGCTGCGACCAGTTAGAGTGGTTCCAGTGCCGCAGTGTTTCGTCAGCGTCTTCGTCCGCGGCGACGCTCACGTCGGTCAAGTCAACGATGGCGATGGGATCCTGAGGTGGCGGTGGATGCGAGGATGGGATCGCTGCAGACGGTGCGGAGAATGGGAGTCGCTCGCCAGAGGCAAGACCAACACTGAAGGGAGAGAACGCCGTTGCTCGCACTTTCGGTGTGTGGGATAGGATGGGCTCGCTTCCCATCCTCTCGTACACGTATGTGCCATTCTCACCCCCAGTTGGTGCCGAAACTTTGATACTCGTCCTCCTCGCCAGCGCCCCGCTCGTGCTCGTCTTGGAGGCAGCGTGGAAGACCGTCTTTCTCTTACTCCTCCTCCTTAACAAATCCAAACTCCCTCCTTCACCTCCACTCTGCGCTACATCGGTTCCCCTCGGTTGCACCGTCTTTGCAAGCCTGCTCCTCTCCTTCTCCTCCCTCTTCCTTGCCTTTGCATCGTGCTGCTTGACCAGCCTGTCGACACGCTCGAGCTCCTTGATCAGCGCCAGCTCCTGCTTCGCTTTCGCCTTGATCTGCTTCTTGGTCAACGTGCCCCCCGCCGCCACTGGCGACGTTGGAGTTACCGGTGGAGTTGGTAGACCGACGCTACCACTGTGATTATTAGCGGAGAAAAGCAGACCTGTTGGAGTGGGAGGAGCCGATTCCAGACTCTTGCGGCCAAAGAGGAGGCCAAATGAACGCTTGCGAGTGCGCTGCTGCTTCGGCGAGTCGGACGACGAGAAGCTCGAGAGACTCGACGACTTTGACACCCCCTTGACCTCCTCTTCACTATCGAACGAGATAAGCGGGGGTGGGCGTGTGGCGTGTTTCTTCGTAGCCTGGCTGGCTAGGTCTTGAGAGGAAGCTTGAACGACGCAGGAGCGGCGCTTGCCGGGCGGGATGGAGAGCTCGACGACGTCTCGCTGGCCGTCTTCCTCACACGTGGTGACGATGACGTCCGGGATGCTAAAGTGCGAGCGTTGGCGCGAGTGCTTGTCCGTACGCAAGCGCGTCAGCGCTGGGTAGGTGGCGTAGGTGTGGTTGTCTTGCTGACAGGAAGTAGAAGAGGGGTATTGGTACAAAACAGGGTCCACTGCGGGAGGCTGGCGAGGCGTAGCATGCTGACTAGTGCTGGGTTGAGATCGAGAGCCCGATTTTTGGGCGACCGGAGGGTTGCTGCAGGACTTGGACGAGGATGACGACTTGGCAAAGCGGAAGAGCGAGAGCTTGGACTTTTTGGCGGGCACGTAGGAGAGTGCGGTAACCATTGTGACGGTTTCCTATGTTGTGGTATCCAGAAAGAGTGGTGGGAGGTCGAGGTCAAGACGGCATGCGGATCATACCGTGAGATGGTGTCACTGATGAGGAGATGAGCACGGCGTACTGCAGGATGGTGCGAGTGCTGAATCTCGAAATTGGCTTTTGTGTCCTTGGGTATACTCTTGCAGACTTTTTCGGCGTCAATGCTCACTGCGAGTTGATGTTGTTGGCCAGGACGGTGATGATAGGGGGGGGGGGGGGGGGGAATGGAGCCACACCATGCAAGGGGCCCATCCCCTTTGCTCCTCCTCCTCGTTCTCCTCCTCATTCGCACTTCAAAGCGCCACACACTTCGCTATGCGTGAAGTTGTCGATCTGCTGCCAGATTGCCCCACCTGCAGCTACGCTCATGCAGCCCACGCTCTAAACGATTTCGCACGCATGCTCTGGCTCTGCTCTGCGTTGCGTGTGACATAAGTTATGCAATCGCGCTGCAGCGGCGTTTTTCTACTGTGCAAGTGTTTGTTCTGCATGAGGATGTAGATCGGCTGTCAAAAAAGAAAGTGTTTGATTTGCTGTCAAAACGCAGTAAATTCCTCGGCAATTTTCAGTCGAGCCGTTCGTTAGGCTCAAGAATGAGTAAATGCCATTTCGCGCACCAGTCGCTTCTTCTCTTCTTTTTTGGCATTCCTCAGAGCTGCGGCTTCTTTTGCCATGGTAATTGGTCTAGTGCGTCGACCGCGAGTTGCGAGCCATCCACCGCATGATTGAAAGGACGTCCCAAGCGCCGAACATTTCGAGAGAAGTGATCTTCAACGCCCTGACTGTCCTTGAGAAGCGAAATTTAAGCAGCCCCCACGCAGCACTAGCCTTGGTCGTCGCCCAAACTCCGCTCCTGTCACTCCATCTCGAGCACTTTTTTTTTTTTTTCCCCCTCTCAGCCGCCGCGTATAACCATTTTCATGCTGCAACGGTGACTTTAGGTCAAGCAATGCATTCCTTCGACACACGGAAGCATCCACTTGTCGTCTTGACCAGGGAGACTGAGTCGAGTGATCATTGTAGAGAATCTTGAGAAGGCGCTGGTGCCGGTAGAGATGCAAGCGAAAGAAAAAAGAATGCTGCTGCTGCACGCTTAGGTCGTGCGGCGTGCAGCACGAAACTAACTGAATTTGCAAATGTCGCGCGGTGCGTGCATTTGACCTGCGTGCGTCACTTTCCCCCTTGCCCTCCAATCGGGATCGCGGTTGATGACCACCGTCAGATCAACCATCAAGATCTCTTGGGTCATCTCAGGCTACATTTGAGTTCGTTCCGGTACAGTAGGAGATTCTGGCGACCCACGCCAGATCAACTTCCCCACGTGCTTTGATATGAGCTGAGATGGCATTGCAAGAATATGTTTGACGATGTATGCGAATCATGAAATGTGGTAAAATCAAGGCTTTCCAAGACGCTTGCCGTTCCTGCGCGGTCTCTCGCGAACCACCATCTGGTTTCCACTGCGAGTGCCTGGCTTTCTCGTCCTTGCACCCTTGGTGAGATGACCGTAGATCGACCTCGGGTGCATGTTCGACTTGCTTTTACCACGACCACCACCGTGAGGGTGGTCGCATGCGTTCATGGCCACACCGCGGACCTTGGGTCGCCTGCCCAACCATCGGCTTCGACCGGCTTTGCCCAAGCGACGATGCTGGTGGTCCTTGTTGCTGACAGTGCCGATAGCCGCGCAGCAGGTGGAGGGGATCAGGCGCACTTCTCCCGACTGAAGTCGCACTTGGGCGTGCGAGTCACCAGCACCAGAGCGGCCAGAGAAGGCAACGAGCTGGCCGAAGGTTCCTGCCGAACGCACCATCTTCGCGGGGCCCATGGGTTTCAGCGTGATCGAGTGGATCGTCGTACCAATCGGAATCAGGTGCAGAGGCAGGAAGTTACCCGGTCGGATGGCTTGCGTACGGAAGATACCCAAGTCCAATGACGAAGTGTCGTTCTTCGATGCCTGGCCCGCAGCAGCAGTCTGCGGCGCGGCCGGGTCGGTGCTGAGAGGAGTTCCATCTGCATTCACCACCTCGTCCACCACGTTGCTTGGCCTTGTCGAACCTTGCCCCGAAATGCCCAGCCTGTAACTCTGAACCGTGTCACCGGCTCTCAACCCGTCTGGAGCCAGAATATAACTCTTCCTCTTTGTCTCCTTGTGTTCCACCAATGCAATATGCGCACTGCGTCCGGGATCGTATTCGATCCTCAACACCTCCTGCTCACCCTGATCCCACCTGTAGAAATCCACCAATCGGATCCTCCTCTTATGTCCACCTCCTCTTCCTCGCACCGTCACATGTCCGTGGTGATTCCTACCGGCAGTACTACGCTTTGCAATCGTCAACGAGCGCTCCGGCTTTCCCTGATGAAGATGTTCGTTCAACGGCTGACGCAACCACCGGATTGACCTAGTAATGGGCTTGAATGTCTTGAACTGTCTATCCTTTCGCACAAATGGCGATGTCGTGGTGGTCGATACCCCCAGACGCGCCGATACGGACGACTCTGCAATGCGACGCTTGGCTTCCTTGCGCTGCTTCTTGATCGCTGTCCTGCGTTCCTTCCTCGTTTTCCTTACATACTCGGATGAGATCGTCACATTGACAGGAACGCTGGGAGCGCTGGACACCTGCGTGGTCGAAGAAAGTGTCTGGAGAGATCGAGAAGCGAATGTGGTGCCGCCAAGAGCGGCTGTGATGCGACCAGTCGAGGCGAGCGTGGAGCTCGAGGCGGTGCTGGCTCGAGCAACGGCCTGAAGTGAGGCTCGTGCTAGCGCTGATACGACCATGTTGACCAAATAAGGTGCTCCTGAGAGGTCAGGAGATGACAAGATGGCCGGTCAAAGGGTGTCGCAGAATGATGGTGACGAGCAGGACAGTGGAAATAGCACAGGATTGGCTCTCTTACGTAAAAACTCCGATTCTTCCCAACGTCTGGCTCGCGTCACGTGCCTCCTCACTCAACCCTGCCTATAATGAGTCATTAATACTGATCACATAAGCAGCAGACACTACTCTAACATTCAATTTTCGTTGTCTCAGCGATACAGTGCCAGTGTAGCCTATCTTCAACCCATACACCAGAAACGTTCGCTGACCAGGACAGAACAGTGTACAAATACATTTCATCAGGCTCGTGAGACAATCACTTCTTGCTCTTCTTCTTGGACGAAGCGCCCGTTGAAGCCGCAGCGCGCTTGTTGCCGTTCTCCTTGCCCGTGCCTCCATTCTTGCGAGCCATGATCTCGGCCTGAATGCGGTCAAACTCTTCGTCGGTCGGCCTCTCCTCCTTGACGCCAGCCTTTGCTTCCATCTTTGCAATCATGTCGTCGAACTGCGAGGCTCGGTTCTGGTTCTTGCGCTGAATTAGTGCCGCAAGACCGCCGAGATCGTCATCGTCGTTGCTGGCCTTTGCTTTCGATTTCGTCGCCTTGCCCTTTGGTTCGTTGGCTTCAGAAGTCTTCTTTGGCTTCCCGCTTCCCTTGCCGGAGCCAAAGAGATCGTCCCAGACACCGAGCTCCCTGGCGAGCTTTTCGGCTTCTTGGGCCTCTCCCTGTGCTTTCTGCCTCAACGCCTTTCTGCCCGCATCGTCCTTCTTGCTCTTCTTCCACTTGGCCGTCTCCTTGACCTCGCCATCCTTGATCGCAGCATCGATGATGGCAATGAATCTCTCTTCGTCGGCAAGAAACTCGCAGCAGGGGACATGGTCAAAGATGCTCGCCAGATCGCCGTCGGTCTCCTCGTATGCTGCTAGGATATCCTCCTTTTCCTCTTCCGAGTTCTGGTACTTTTTCTTGAAATCGTCGAGCGTCTGTCGCGAAACCTCGCCAGTCCAGAGCTCTTTGAAGTACTCGTTCCAGTCAAAGTCGGCATCGCCCTCGCCAAACATGAGCTCCTTGGTAGAGCCGGTGTTGTCAAACTTGCGCCGTCTCACCTCGTCGGAAAGGACGGCGTAGGCGAAACCGATCTTCTGAAACTGTTGGATAGCATCTTCTTTGCTAGCTGAGGTCGAATTGGAAAGCACCTTATCTGGGTGGAATTTGAGTGCAAGCCTGTCGATAGCCAGAGTCAAGAAGAAACGATCAGCATGGGTATACATTCTATAACAGGGGTGGGATCAAGTTGGGACCCACTTCTTGTACGCCTTCTTGATCTCGTCTGCAGAGGCTTCTTTGGCTACACCGAGAGTGCCGTAAAGATCGACGTTGCCGTCGGGAAAGAACTGAAGTCCGGGATCTTGTTCGTCCATGATTGCTGTGTGCGCGTTGTGAGGAGTGGAAAGGGAGGATAGAGAACGACAGAGAAAGTGGAGTTAGTTGTGGTTCAGAGTGTCGCTTCTTTTTGACTTTTGGCTGAGCTGTGGACGCGTAAATTGCACATTGAGCACACGCGCGCGCGTCTATGCAAAAAGTAACACTCGCACGGCCATTTCACAGTTCACAGTTGCTTCCTTTCTTCTTTGCCCCGCAAACTTGGACGTTGCACATGCTCCAGTTCCTTTGGCATCAACTCCAGCGTACCTGATGCGATGCAACATGTCACGCTAGACTCGTAGACAGCCAGCACAGCAATCGATCCACTCGGTCTACTACATCGACCATGTCCAGCTCCCGCTTCAGCGCCATTGACCCGCGCACAAAATGGGGCCGCCTCTACCTCGCCCTTGTCCTCCTCCGTTGCTACTCGGCCTTCTTCGGGTACGGCTACATTCATCCGGATGAATGGATGCAGTCGGGCGAGCCTTACTACGGTCTGACAATCAAAGGTGTGGACACTCGAATCCCTTGGGAATGGCGTCCGGATCAAGCGCTCCGCTCGCTTTCCTCGCTTCGCACCCAGTATCTCGCTGCCCCGACCCTCCTCCAGTTCCTAATCAGCTCGGGCGGTATTTCAGGTTACAAGCTATTCCTCGTCCAGAGAGGCAGCGTTCTCCTCTGGACGCTGTTCGTCGATGCGGTGATCGCCTCCATCTTCCCGCCTGAGATCGCACGGTACCTGGTATGTCTCTTTGGCATCTCTACAGCGGCGACAACGTTCTCGGTACGGCCGTTCAGCAACTCGCACGAAGCGAATTCGATCGCATTGCTCTTGATTCAAGTACTCTCGTTCTACCGCGATCGGTCGTGGTACAAGTGGCCGAACACATGGGGCTGGCATTGGGGCGTCCTACCAGCGCTGTATACGATCGATGGGTTCTTTATGCGCTTCACCTACGCGATATTCGCACTTCCTTCGCTACTCTTCTTCGCCTACAGCTACTGCCGAGTCGCTGCAGAGGGGTTTGTCAAGCCGGCGCTCAAGTCGTTCTCGATCGCAGCTGCGGCGGGCGCAGTAGCGATATACGTAGCCATAGATGCCGAAACGAATGTATACACGCAGGCGGGCAACAAGACTGGCTTGCAGGTGGCGACGTTCTGGGGGACGAAGTGGGTAGTACCGCCACTGAATGCGTTGTTGTATAATGTCAAGACGGAGAACGTGGCGCAGCATGGCTTGCACCCGAGATGGCTGCATGCATTGATCAACATGCCGATGATCATCGGCGTGGCTAACTTTGTTGTCCTCTTCATTCACGGATGGCAGTACGTCAAAGGCAAGAACGCCGAGGCGAGAGTCAAGTCGGTTGCTACGCGAGCAGCTAGCAGACCTCGGACTGTGGCAAGCAGCTCCTCAACAAAACCGCTCCAGCAAGCCGTTGACGCCGAAGTCGAGATAGATTACATCGACATCGAGCCCCTTGCCGTCGGCCTTTCCTTCATCACGATCATCTTCTCGCTCACCATCCTCTCCATCTCTCCACACCAAGAACCGCGCTTCCTGCTGGCACTCGCATTCCCATCCACCGTCATCTTTGCCTACGCGCTGCGCTCTCGCTACTTTCTCCTCCGCCCTACCCTCGCCCGCTGTCTCGTTGTCCTGCATATCTTGCAGCACGTCCTCCAACTCGTCCTTTTCTCCTTCCTCCACCAAGGCGCGCTTCTGCGCGTGCTCTTCTCTCTCGATGAAACGTTCTCCTCACTCCCGCGCGGCGCTGACCCGCTCTCGCAGTCACAGCGGTACCAACACCACCTCATCTACCGCACCTTCCCACCACCGCTTCATCTCGTCCCGCGCAAAGGACGCGATATATACCCGCGCCTTGACCACTTCGACTCCTCAACGAGCCCCGAGGAATTGATTCAGCTAGCGGCGGCAGCGTGCGATCATGCGTGGATCTACACGCCCACCTGGGCCGTCACCGAGCTGCGCGAGCAGGCAGAGGTAAAGGTGAGATTAGTAGCGCAAAGTTGGTATTGGCATGTCGATATGGACCACCTCGCCGAGAGCTTGGCGCTGGTCAGGCAAGTTGGGTTGAAAGAGGCGTTTGCGGTGCAAAAACTCAGCGTCGCGTGCCGTCGCTCAACGCCAACCCCGACCCCTAAACCCGAACCCGCGCCCACGCCTGTCGCGGCCAGCGTCGTTTCCACACCCACGCTCAAATTTGACGAACTATGACCACACATTATACACAAATCAATCTCTCAGGATGAACCATGCATGCAATTTGCACCACTAATAGACGACGGTTTCTACTGCTTGGTTCAATGCGTGTGAGAGCTGAGCTTTAATCCCAGACGAGATGTCCGTTGAGATCGACGCTCGCCTTGGCGGTGGGCACCTTGCTCGAGCCGGGCACGCTTTTGGGTGCTGGCCTGTTGGCGGCGTCTCTCTGCTTGGCCGCCTCGGCCGCCTGCTGTCTCCTATGGTTGGCGAGTCGCTCGGCCTGCAACCTGTCTGCCTCTTCCTTGGCGGCCTTCTTGGCCTGCGCCTTGTTGGCGTTGCTGCGCTGTTTCTTGGTCTCGACACCCGCTCCCGCTGCTGCGCCGGGGACGCTAGCGCCGTTCGGGCGCGACTTGACGGGGCCGTGGCCGGCGACCGTCCAACCATTAGATTTGGCGGAAGCCGCGGAGGGTTTGGCCGGGATGCGACGCACCGACGACGTGGTCGCATCATCGGGCAGCGCAGCGAATGGGTTGTTCGACGCGATCGACACACCCGCACTCCCCCCACTGCTGCCGTTCGCCTTGGAGCTTACAGCAGTACCATTCGCCTTGGCGCCAGAAGAAGAAGGGAAAGTGCCTCCGACGGAGCTCCAGCCTTGATCGACTTCCTTCTTGGACAGCGTGGGCTTGGGCGCTGCGAGCTCGGGCGCGGGGATGCTGGCGACAGAGTTGTAGCCAGAGGGGAGTGGGTCGACGTCGGCATCGCGCATGTCGCCGAGCGAGGCAGTGAACGCGGTCTGGGCAGCATGGGCACGCGCGCGAATCGTCTCGTTGTTGATCGCGGCAGGTTCCGATGCTACCTCGGCGTAGCTCTCGCTGGATGGCGCAGCAGCGGAGGCGGCACTGGCTTGCTTTTTGTTCTTCTTGTTCTTCTTGCTACAAGTGGTGGTGGTGGGCGCTGGCTCCTCCTTGGCCGCGGGAACTTGTTCCTTCTTGGGCTGCTCAGCTACGGGCGCAGGTGCAGAAGCGGCGGCCGCCGAGGTATCCTTGCTCTTGCTCTTCTTTTTGTTCTTGCTCTTGCTCGACTTGGTCGCTATTGAGCCGTCATTCTTGCTATTGTTACTGCTCCCAGCGGCTTCCTTCTGAGCGCTTTTGCCGCTATTGCGAACAAAGACGTGGACAGCCAAACCAGCCGCGAGACCGAGAGCAAAGATCTTGGCCGAATCCATCTCGTCCTCGAGTCCTGCCTGCTATGTTGTTCGAAGACGAAGGGTCGAGGGAGTGGAGAGCGAAGAGGACCTAGCACGCGAGATGGGTGGGGCTCGAGAAGAACTGCTTTGACGACGTTCTGACGTGGAAGATAGGCGTGTGGTCCGCAGCGGGTACCGAAATGAAGCCTTGGAGTGGGAACGTGTGGGCTTGAATGGTTGCCAATGTGATGTTGCCTTGATGAGATGAAATGCCAATGAGAGTTGCAAAATGGTCAGACGAGCCTAGTGGAGCGCGTTCGCTCACCTCGGCACTAGAAGAACGCAAGGCAAGCTCACGCGGGCTTCGAGGGGTTTGAGCGTCTTTTGGGACTTGATTGACCGGAGAACTCCATTTCTCGGGCGGCATCCAGGGTCGTTTGATTTTTGAAGGCAATATGTTAGATCGAGAAAAGTGTGTATGAAAAGGGGAAGAAATGGGAGAGAATGAGAAGCGTGTCTATGACGGCATAATTGCAGGAGAAATGCACTTCTCTGTCGGATGGTTGTGCCGAAAACTCAAAAAAAAAAAAAAAAAAGCTCCAATTTGCTTGGCAGCGGAGCGGAAATCCAACGCTTCGGAATATAGGAACAACACAAATCGCCGTTCAACATGCTTCTTGCTCTTTGCTACACCATCTTGCTCCTCTTCTCGTCATTGCTCAAGCTACTTTTCGCGCTGGAATTGCACGTACCTGGATATCTCCCCTTGGTCATCCTCTCAGCATGGTTCGCATCTTCCACTTCTCCCTGCTCATCTGCTTGGCCGCACTCGTGTCGCCGGCACTCGCACAATCCTCGTCGTCGTCGACTTCATCTTTGGCCAACTCCTCCCCCACTTCTTCATCATCCAATTCGTCCAGCACAACCTCCACAGGACGCAGCACAGATGCAGCCGCAACCCTAGGCTCACTCCTCACATTCACTTTCTCTTCGGTGGACATGTCGCTCACAGCAATCACCACCACCCTCTCCACCAACTCGAGCTCCACCTCGTCCATGTCCACTTTAACAACGTCGTCCGTTCCCACAACCACTAGCTCTGTCGCAAGTTCGATTACCAGCTCGCGCGCAGCAAATGCAGCAGCCGCTGGGCAGGGAATGTCCTGGGCGCAAGGGCATCTTTGGGTCCCCGCCGTTTCTCTAGCTGTCGTTCTGGTCAGCAGCATGTGCTTCCTCCTATAACCGTCTCACCCTCCCACTTGCCTCTTCATAACACTAGCATACATTCACACTTTGCATACACACATCATCTCCACTCTCACTCACACTCACACGCATGCGCGTCTTGAATGCAGTCATGGAAAACCCCATCATCATCCGCACACCCCCACGATACAGTATTTTGCATCCAAAACATTGCTTTCCATTAACTTAATCTCCCATCAGTGCGCCCGCTAACCTAGTTCTTGAGCGACTCGAGCAGCTCCTTGGCCTCGTCATATTCTGGCTCCTGATCCCAGCTCTCCCGCGTCTTGGCCAGAAATGTACGCACCAAGCTCCTCGCCTGGAACCTTGGCTCTGGCGACTCATCCTTGTCGTCGCCATCTTTAGGCTGCTGGCTGAGATCCAGCAATGCGTCTACCAGGTTGCGCAGGTCGTGCAGCAGCGACACGAACGTCTGCTTGTCCGACGCCAGATCGCCCGCACCGTCCTCGTTCGTCAGTGCTGCGTTGAACGCCGCATTGTACGCGTTCAGCAGCGCATGCTGCACCGCGCGCCTCCGCTCGCCGTTCCACAGCAGCAGACGCGAGTATAGCTTCCAAATCGGCGCACTCGATGAGATACACGCCAGCAGCGTCTCATCGAACAACCGTCTCACCACAGGGTACAGCCCGAGCCCAGAATTCGCATCCGTTTTTGGGACTGCCGGCGCCGCACCCTCGCCGCTCTGCTCGTACGCAGCTTTCGCAGCCTCGTACGCCTCGACTTGCGCGAGCGCTGCCGCTTCCAGCTCCGCCTTGGGCGTGCGCGTCACCGCATCCACCAAGCGAGAGAGCACGCCCAGGTCGACCGCCTTGGCCTTTTCGTAGTCGTTCGACTTGGTGCGCGTCTGGATCTCGGTGACCCGCACCATGGCGCGAGTAGCTTCGACAAGGTACCCAACGTCGATGCATACGATCATGTAGTTGTACCATACGCGCCAGTTGTCGTGTGCGAAGCGCAGAGACTGTTGCAGCGATCGGTGCGCGAGGAGCTTGAGCGAGTATGCAGAGGTTGCGTTGGCTCGGCGTGTACGCGATGCGCCGCCGACTTGGCCAAGATCCGGAAGATCCGTTTCGGTGGCAGTGTCGTCACTGTCCGCTTCGCTCTCGCTGGAAGACACCTCGACGCCAGAGTCCGAGCGGGAGCTGCCACTCCAGTCGCTCAACCCGCTGCTCTCGTCGTCGTCGGTCTCGCCGCCATCTTTGGAGCCAGTGTCGTCCCAAACTCGATCCGCTTCTTCTTCTGCCTCGAGAATATCCGGCAATCCGCCCTGCTCGCCCATCCTCTCGATCCCCACTGCGTCTCCAACAGTCCCCTCGACCATCCGCAGGTAACAACTCGCTAGGTTGTTCCAGCTCTCCATGTCCTCATCATCCAACGCCGTGCAGCGGCGGAAGCACTGTGCTCCCTCCTTCCACTGCTCCAGCCGCATGCAGCAGCAGCCGAGGATGAACCAGGAGCGCGTGTACAGCGGGTTGATCTTGAGTGCCTTCTTGAGCCACTTTGCTGCGGATGCAAAGTCGTCGGTCGTAAAGTAAACGCCTCCGAGCGATCGTGCAGCGCGAGCGGAGGAGTTGCCAGATACCGCCCATGCCTTGCTATAGTGCGCCAGCGCGGTCGTTGGCTCGAGGTCGCCCAGCAGACACCAGAGCTTGGCCTCCCTAGCGCGGTCCATGCGGCGGTACATAACCGCTTGAGCTTCACTAGCCGACGAAGAGTCCACCGCGTTGCGACGGCGGACAGAAACGTCGACGTCCGCCTCGACCTTCTTGCCCTCGAGCAGCTCGCGGACGATCTCGACTCCCTCCTCCTGCCGGCCGAGCATGCCGAGGCACTGCACCACCTCCTCCCACATCTCGACGCGCTCAAAGATCTCGAGCGCCGAGCGCGTCACACCAATGCTGGCGTATCTCCTCGCGAGCTCCGCCTGCATCTCCCACTTGGGCGAGAGGTCGAGCGCGTGGAAGAATTTGAGCCTCTCCTGCACCGACGAGTCGTTGGTCGGCATCTGGTCGATCAGCGCCTGCAGCTGCAGCACGGAGCGCTCGACGGTTCGTGTGCGCATCGACTCCAGGCGTGCGCGGAGGAGGAGCGACATGGTGTGCACCATCCAATTGCGCGGGTGCGAGATGACGCGAGAGATGAAGATCTGCATCTGGTTCGCCGTCAGCCCGTGCGCCGCTTGGGTGTTGCGGATGTTGAGGCACAGTGCGAGCAGTGTGCACTGATCCAGGACGGCAAGCGCGGATTGAGAGTTCGGGTCGAGCGCATGCAGATCGTCGTCATCACCTTGGCCGTCGTTGTTGGAGGAAGAGCCACCGGCGGTGGAGGTGAACTTGGTCTGCTCGAGCAGCGTGTCGTCGTTGAGTGCGTATGTTGACGGCATGCCTGCAACTTGGTCTTCCGGGTTGACTTTGGAGGCGAATCCAGTCTCGACTGGCTCGGCGGCGTTCTCATCTTCCTCCTTGTTGTCGCCTTTGTTCTCACCCTCATCGGCCTCCAGCTCAGCCTCCTCGTCCTCCTTGCCCCCGTCTGCCACCACGCTCTTGGCCAATAGCACCAACTGCGCCTTGTCCTCCTTTTGGAATTTTGTCCTCTTTCCCAACGCTCCCGACATCCTGTATCTCAACCCATTCTCCTTAGCCGCAGCGACGAACGTCTCGCTAGCCTCCTTGTCACTCCCCAACCTCTGCAATGCGATGCCCTTCTCGAGGATCAGCCTTGCTGACAGACTCGCCCACACCCCCTTCTCCCCCTCTCCCTTCTTCCTCGTTGCCTCCGCCCTCGTCTTGAGAATATCACTGAGCTTGTTGACCGGATCGAACACCCGTTTCCCAAACGCCACCGGCTCGTCCAGCACATGGCTATGCACCGTAAACACGCGCAACCTCCACCACGCCAGCGTCTCGATCTCGATAGCGTCTTTTGACGAGGCAGCCCAGAGCGCTTCGATGACGAGTTTTGCGAACACCAGAAAGAAGGGCACCTGGCATAGATGGTATGCAGGTTCGCCCTTGAACGCCAATGCCTCGAGCGCCGCGCGGTGGAGGAGCCGGTTTGTCTCGGCAGTTGCTTTGTCCTCAACATCCGCATCGACGGGTCGGGGCGGGAAGCTCCCCGGCGCACTGGCGCGCAGCAGCGAAAGCGGGTCGAGCGAGGCAGGCAGCTCCGGGCCGGTCCAATTGATCTGCACAAATGCATGCAGCGCACTGACGGCGATACACAGCGACTCGTACGCTTGCTCCTCGCCGTTCACCGCCGCAATCACACCTTGGGTGACGGCCTTCTGCATATTGCCGAGGTCAAAGTTGGCACTGCCGTCGTTGAGCGTTTTGCCAAGCGCAGCGCCGATGGGGCTGAACAGCTTGCTGGCAAGGTCGGAGGTGAGGATGCTTGCAAAGTCGCCGACGATGGTTTTGGAGACGAAGGCAGGAACCGAGGCTTTTTGGGAGTCGTCGAGGTTGGCGAGCGTGTTGGTGATCAAGTGCCACTGGAAGTGAGTTGGAGAACCTGCATCAGCTGCGGTCGCGGCAGCTGTAGTGGAAGTGGGCCCTGCTTTCGATGCCGAAGAGGAGGACTGGCGGGGCACAGCTTTGAGCGCGCGATACATAGCGTCGAGATCGGGGAACGTCGGTACGAAAGCGTCAAAGCTAGGCGCGTTGGCTTCGTCCTCATTGACATCGTCATCTTCACCCTCGGTCACCTGCGTAGCGTCGTCTTGAGTGTGCACCTGAAAGCTTGATCGTGGGTTGAGCCAGCCGACTGCGCCTAGATCCGCCGAGTTCGTCTTGCTCTCGGCAAGGTTATCGCTGTCGAACAGAATGGCAGCGAGTAGCAAATCCGCCAGTTCTCTCGTCCCCACGTCGTTGGCTTTCGTCTGTTCCTTAGCCCAGAGAGCCACAAGCGAGCATAGCGCCGGCTCCGGCTCTCCACTCCCCCTCACAGCCCTTTGTGGGAACAGCGCCACATTGAGCCTCTCATTGACGCCGCCGTTCTCGTCATGAACCTCCTTTGGCAGCGTATTCTCCGTATCCACCACTCCAAACAACTCGGCACCATGCAGATCCAACCACTCCCTCCACGCCTCCTCGCCCCTCAATTCGCCCGCACCGCCCACCAGGACAACCTTCTTCTTACTCGTATAGGCATTGACCGTCTTGTACACGTCGTCGTCCTCGAAGATCACGCTCTCCTCTGCCACCAATGCCGCCTGCAAAGCCAGTGCGAGCTCGGGCAACGCCAGAGCCCGCTGCGTTGATACGACCGGCACGTACCGCCTCTGCGTATGCGCATTTGCGTCAAAGTGCTGTTGCAGGTACGCAAAGCCTATCGCCGCGATAGCTTGGTCCAAACTAGGGCTGGGTGGGGTGAGGATGTAGACGGCATCTTCGTTGTCGAGCCCGCCTGAGGCGAGGAGCGATTTTGTCTGTCGCAGGAAATGGTTCAGCGGCGTATGCGGTAGCGGCTGCGTAAAGCGTCCAGCTGGAACCGCGCCAAAGCCACTCATGTCGGTCCAGTTGCAATACGATGATGTGTTGTGATGGGTGGGTATGATGGTTGCTTCGTGCGGACCAGAAAAGCTATTCAGAAGAAGATTCCTCCACGCTTTGTCTGCCCCCCCCCCCCCAAAAAAAAAAAAGCTCAAATTTTTCGGCCTTTTTTTGTTGCCTCTGAGTTTCGAGGTTCTTCTAAAATCCGAATCCCGGCTATCCAACACGGCTCTTCCCATCAACTCAATGCCGGGTTTGCTCTGAACCCTTGATTTCTCCTGTCACACAGCATGCCGTTAAGAAGCCAAACCAGAAGTGGTTGCTACAGCGGATTGGAATGAAATGAGTTTTGCTACATTGTATGAGATGCGACCTGACGCATGCTTCTAGACCTACAAGCCCTGCTGGACTCCTAGTTGCCCATACAAGCCGCTTTGAACCGGGAGACCTTCTTAGGCTTGACCGCCGGCACCTCATCTTGGGCCACATTTCTATCACTTTCCCCTTCTTTCTCCCTCTCCCTTCTGGAGACGACTGGAGGCGGCGCGACACCCTGTTCGACCATCTCTCTCGCCCTCTTTGCCTCGTCGGGATGCTCCCGCTCCCACTCCAGCCGCTCGAGCCGGCTGCGCATCACCATCTCGGCCTTGTCGTCGTCCTCGTCGCTCTCGCCCCCGTCGAGCTCCACAGGGCCGGTCGTCTTGCCTTCAATGAGATCGCCGTTCTTGGCAAAGCGCACAGGTGCGAGTTGCGGAATGATCATCACCGGCGCACCTCCCCCCTCTCCATTGGCGTTAGAGGTGGAGGAAGTGGGAGTGTAGCCGTCCATAGAGAATGCGGCAGAGTCGGTGCGAGATTGGCCCATGTTCTGTGCCGAGCTGAGCAGATCTTCGATGTTATTGGAAGACTCGGCGATTGAGCGAGCGGTGGGAGGATTGAGACGTTGCTGAGCGAGAGAAGCCTTGAAACGTGAGATCCTGGACCCGCCTTTCTCGTTAGAGACTGTGTTGCCCTGGTACTCAGGGTCCTCGAGAGCCGCGTCGAGCGGGACAACGTCGTCCTCGTAATCGTCATCGTCCTCGCCTGCTGCCTCCATAGCCGCCGCTGAAGCTTTTGATCCAGAGCTCCCAGGCAAGTGCAGGCCCATAGCAGCGAGCTTCGCCTTGGCCTCCTCGTACTCGCGCATCAGCTCCGGATGCTCCGCCAGCCCTGCCCCACCGCCCATCTCGGGTGCGAGCGCCATAAGGTCCTCGGCGTCATAATCAAAGTCGTCGTCGTCGTCATCGTCAAAGTCATCCACTTCATCCATATCCCAATCGTCATCGTCTTCCTCAGCACCAAATTCATCCTCGTCTAGACCCCTACTCTCCGCGGCGGCACGGCGAGATTTGTCCACGTACGAGTCAAAGTACGCATCCTCGTCGTCCGTGTCCGCGCCTTCGCCCTCGATCTTGGGCTCCTCCTGCTCCTCGTCCACCTCTCTCACATTATCGATCTCCTCCGGAAGATGGTTATCGAGGGTTTCGGTTGGGACAATATCATTGACCTCCTTGTCGTCGTCGTCGTCTGTGGCGCCGGCGGGAGGCCCAAACCTGACCTTGCCCGCGCGCGGCTCATCATCCCCTTCAACCGGCCTCGCCAGCTCTACCTTTCCCACGCCTCCCTCCTCATTTCCGTTTATGGAAGGCTTCCCCTCCTGCCGAGCCTTGATCTTTTCCGCATACGCCTTGCTCGGCCTAGCATGCGGCACTGCCGCACTCAGACCCATCTTTACCCTCCTCTCGGCCAGCTCGTCATCGCCCAACCCCGCCCTCTCGAGCGCCGACATACCCAGACTCTCCCTTGGGCCCGGCTTGTTCGGCACGAACTTTGCCTGCGGTGCGGCTGGCTTTTGGTTCAAAAACCCGGCCTTGAACGCACTGAACTTGGCCCCCTTCGCTTTATCCACCTCCTTCTCTTTGCCTTTGCTGGTAGCAGTGCTGCGCTCCATGACGCTCTGTCCGAGCGCAGGCTTCTCGTTCAACCGCTGCAGCCGCTCACGTTCGCGCTCCTCCTCTTCTCGCCTCTCCCGCTCCGCTATCGCTTCCGGTGTCGAGAGCCGCTTCTCCTCCTCATGCGCCTCCTGCATCTTCTTCAACACATCCGGCGGTGGAGCGCTCGGGTGGCCCTCTACCACGCCTGGACCCAGCAGCTGCACGATGCGCTCGGCCTCTTCTTCAACCCCAACATCGTCCTTGTGCCGCTTCTCCGCCGTGCCTGAACCCGAATCTTGCCGCGCAGCGGTAGCGTTGGGCTCGGTGTAGTTCTCCTTGACCCGTACACTCGACTTGAGCGCACGCTGGAGCGGAGTCAATCCGGACCCAGCCGTTTGCTCCGGATGTGTCCTCCCGCGCTCCGGGGATTTGATCCGCACGTTTTTCTTGCTCGGCGTACTTGTTCCGCTCCCCGCTGGACTGTCCACGCGGCTGAGCGGAGTCGGGGTGTGACTGCGCGAGTTGCGTTCCGAATCCAACGGGTGCTTGGGCTTGTCCTTCTCGAGGTCCTCCCACGAATAGCTGCTTTTGATCGCCCCGGGGCTTGACGGGTTCAGGTTGAGGAAGCCGTGGCGGATCCCAGAAGCGCCGAACGAGGGACGCTGGACAAGGTCGGGTTGCGCGGCGGTGGGTTTGAGCGCCGACTTGACGGGAGGTGGTCGAGTCGCCGACACGATCTCCGGAAGTGCTTTGGCTTTGGAGTCGTCCTCAGGCGAGGGTGGTGGAGACGGGGTGCGTGTGCGAAGGACGACCCGCGTCTCCTCTTCCGCTGGTGTTTGCGCCACTGGTTCGTTCGATGCTGGTTTGGCAGGGGCCATGTCTTCATCCCCGTCCGCATCGGAGACTTCAGCGTCCTCTTCCTCTTCCGCCTCGAGCTTGCTGAGCATGTCCTCCATCCACTGCTTCCTCTTCTGCTTGTCCCCAGCCAACTCCTGATCCTCCGGCACGAATGGCTGCATGTACGCCTTGTTCTGCCTCGTTGCCTCCTCCTCAGTGATCTTCTCCACTGGCTCGTAGAACGGCAGACCTTCTTCGTTGAGTGCCTCCTGGTCCTGGTTGAGCAGATGCATACTCTTCTTCCCCTCCTCCACTGTCCTGTCTTGCTTGTTCGGCTGGATTTGTCGCAACCTTTCCGCTTCAGAGAGATACCGCGCCTTGCGTGCCTGCAGCTGCATCTGCGCATCCCTGATAGCTACCTTCCCATACCGCACTTCCACGGTCCGACTTGGTGCTTCCAACTTGACGTGCATCCCTACACTCCCCTTTGCTGCTGGCACCTTGGTCAATACCGGCAGCACGGCATCCTCCAGCTTGATCTCATCGGCTACGCTGAGACCCTCGACAGGTTCCCTGACCCAGACCTCGTCCATGGTGACATCGACTGTGGCCGGGTGAAACGCAAGCGGGCCAAGCGGGTGCAGCGTCCTCGTCGCCTCCTTTCGCAACTGCGAAGCCACCTGAAAATTGTCCAACTGCAGACACACGCGGTCGATATTCCGCACCGCCGCTTCGAGCTTCGCCAGCAAATCCGCCGCGGAGGAAGAGGCTGAATCCTTGTTGTTCGGGTTAAGCCGCGCATAGTGCGCAGAAAGCAGCGCCTGCGCAGTATCAGAGATCTCGCTCGGGTCGGAAGGCAGCGCCGATGGCGCTATCTTCGATGTTGACGCCTGCATAACCGTGACAGAATCGGAGATGGAGTTGGAGTGAGGGTTGGAGAATGAAAAGAGTCTAGTCCATATTCCGAAGCGGTACCGATGGCGAGGTTGATGAATGATGGTGGAAGCGGTAGTGGTAGTGTGACCTCGGCCAATAATTTTCCGTGCTACTCTGCTTACCTCTAAAGCCTTGCTTCCCAATTTTGCCCGAAGTGGAGGCGAAATTTTACCCTCCGCTCACCGCTCAAGCGCGAATCCCGGACAAGTGGGGAATTTCCTCGCGGCCAGCTCCCCGTTCAACTTGCCGAGCGTCATTGTGGCTTGTGGCTTGCCTTCCCCTCACTCACCGTTGCCCAACCAGAGACGCACCAACCACTCACATCTCAGACCACGCACATCGGGAATAGAATGCAATTCGGTCGTATCAATTGAAGAAACAGAGAGCCATGGTACATGTGGTGATGATGATGATGATGATGATGATTGGAATGGTAGCTTTGTTGATATGGTGATGAAGATTACCTTGAAGACGACGTTCCTCACGATCAAGAGAGATGGAAGCTCGTCGATCCCTCCTTCATAGCCGTCTGCAGACGCTCGCGCATCTTTTCGCGCGACGAATAGTTGGGCATCTTGAGATAGTTGACACACGTCATGACACTTGGCAGGTAGTCATCGGGCGTCAACGGAGCCTCGTGTGGACGCCTGACGATCGTCAATTGTGGATGCAATCCTGCAAATCCTCCAATGGGCAGCTTGGGCGATCCAGTAAGCCACTGCAAGAACTCGCGACGTTCGCTGACATCGAACGCAGCCATGATAGCGATAATGTCGCGGAACGTGGGCGAGTCGGCATTAAAACCGTGGTCTGGCTTGACACTAGCCAGTAGCGTAGCCTCACTCCAATCTTCTTCAGTGTTGCCGAAGAGCATCACCAGCTCGTCCGCGGTGAAACTCGACATGGCAGCAATGGGGAAGATCAAGTTGAAGCCTTGGCGGAAGGCACGCACCGCAGGGCGGATGCCCTTGTGCAGCGTCATGTCCAACACCTCCAAGATGTACTGCTCGAGATTCTCGCCGGTCACAGTCTCGTCTCGGCCGCCAGCATGCAGCTCAATCGAGTCGTACCCAGGCACCGTGAAGTCGAGTCCCAGCGACTCAACCTCGTCCGGCTTCATTTCGCGCATCGACGCCAGCGAACGCGCCAACGTCGGGTCTACCATGGACAGAGTGGCCAGTGTAGGGACAACGTGCTGGTGCAGAACTGCTCGCATGAAAACGGGCGAAAAGTTGCAGTCGATGATGCGCGAGTCGAGCAGCGCTTTAGCAACAAACTGACCCAAGATGCGGAATGCCTGCAGACGCTTCTGCAGCAATACGGTGCCTAGGCCTCCACCGGGCGAGCCAGCCTCGGCGTTCTCTTCGACGCCATCGGTGATCAGAGGCGCTGGGAAGAGACCCAAGGGGCTATGCACATACTGGCTGCCGTCTTCTTCCGCCCCTCCAGCTCGGCTATCCCGCCAAAGCTTGAGGTCCCTTCGAGCAAACTCCTTCGAGACGAGCGAATAGAACTCGAGCGTGGGTCCCAGTCCGGTTCCTACTTCCTCGAAGTACTCGACCTCGAGCACGGATGAGTTGGAGCCGTATAGCTCAAACACCTTGACTGCTGACGCCAGCAGGTTGGCACGCGAAATGCGCACCTTCTGCCTCTGCAGCCGTCCGAGGAAGCCAAAAGAGTCGTCCAGGCGCGAAGAGCTGCTGCTACCAGCGTCCTGGTTGCGGCTGTGCAGCGCTTGCCATCGAGTGAGCAGACGAGCGTAGCCAAACGATGTAGACTGCAGGAAGGCAAACCGGGCCTCGAAGGGGAACAGGAAGGGGAAGTGCTTGGGCAGATCAGTCGACCATGCAGGCAAGCAAGCCGAAGCAATGATCATAGGCTCCTCGAGCTGGCGATTGAGCTTGGCAGTCAGCTTATTGTTGACGAAAGCAGACTCAGCCAGGGCCTGTCCTGGTGTGCCCACAACCTTGTCGTTGTCGTTCGACTCGGCGGCTGGAGTGGCTGCGTGCGACACTTCTCGCCACTCCATGTTCAGGGAGTGCAAAACTGCGAGCAACTGGAGCAACTTGGCATGAGGAGCGTCTTCCTTGATCGAAGCAGGAAGCTCGACCGCGACCGTGTCTGCAGACGTGGGTTCGGGCGTTGACTCGGCTGCAGGCTTGGCATCGGAGCCAGCGACCTTCTTGTATTTGACTGTGTACACATTGCTCCAGATGTGTCTGCTGCCGCCGTGCAGAGACGACCCCGAGCCGGGCAGTGAGGAGACGACACTGGATGAGCTGCCACCCTGTTGCGAAGTCTCAAATCGATGTATAGCGCCGTAGATGGTGGTGTCAAGCGTCAGCTTTTCAGAGCCGAGTGAGAACTCGAGGTGCCAGTCCGTCGGCTTCTTTTGCAGAGCCGATGCATAAGAGGATGTGGCTGGCTTCGATGAGCTGACAGTGGCGGACGTAGACCCTGAGGCGGCGGAGTGACTAGTTGCAGCCTTGTCGGTCGGCTTAGGCGTATCTGACCCTTTGTCAGGCGTAGCGATGCGTGTGCCCTCTGGTGTCTTGGCCACAATGCTTCCGCCTTCCTTGTCGACGTCAAGGTTGATCGTTTTGTCGGCTGCATCGGCACTGTCGGCAGCACCAAGCCCGTTAGCTGAGACGCCGGTAGCTTCGGTGGGAATCTCGCTCTGGAGGATCTCCTCCTCGAAGCCCTCTTCGTCCGAGAAGCCTTCGTCGTCTTCAAATTCGGCGCCTTGAAGCAAGCCCTCCATGAGGGACCGTGCAAGCGCTTCGTCGGAGCGTCGGTCTTCGTCGCCCTCGCCCTTAGCTTTGCCTGCATTGTCGCCATCGCCAGTCGGGCCTGCATCGTTGCCAAACAGGTGTCGGGCAAGTGCACGGGCGTCCTCGCGGGCTTCGTCTTCCCGGCTCTTTCCGGTCGAGTTGGAGCCAGATGCAGACGCTTCGCCGTCTTTTGCCTCGTCTTTGCCCTTGCCGGCAATTCCGTCGGCAGCATTAGTAGAGCTGCTTCCCTCGGCGTCATCCTTGGCTTCAGAAGAGCTGGAAGCTTTGCTGTCCTTGTTGCTGTTGCTGTTGCCACTGTCAACTGCCTTGCTACCACCGAGCTCAGGGAAACCGCCAGACCCAGTCGCCGCCGCGAATGCTGCAAGCACCGACGAGAGGCGAGAAGAGGCAGATGATCCGGATGCACCAGAGCCCGATGCAGTGGAAGCCGATGAGACCGCAATCTTGGGACGAAGGTAGTCGCTGAGCGATCGGAAGGTGGCCACGGCATGGATGGTCACAATAATGTTGTTGCAGCTTCGCGGAATGTCCGTGGGATCCTCAGCCTGCAGCCGCAAGCGCAGCTGACGACCCAGCATGGCACTTGGGCCCTTGCGTACTTCGTCACTGCCTCCGCCGAGTGCAGTAGTGATCTCGACGTTCTCGAGACGGCTGAGCGCTTCCTGTAGCCTTCTGACCAGAATCGTGGCGCCGCTGAGACCAGTGGAAGCGTCGGTGGCCATCAGGGTTCTGGTCAGCAGCGAGCGTCTGCGCTCAAGAGGGATTCCTCCGTCGCTTGCGGTGGCAAAAGAGTACAATGCCTCAACCAGACCAGAACGAAGCAACTCGAAGCTCGAGATGGGGTCCTCGCTACGGGAAAACAGAGAAGACACCTCTTCGAGTACTTGCTCGGCCTCTGATTCCAAACCACCGCTGGTACCAGCAGAAAGGCGCTTAACCAGTTCCTTGATGTGATCAAGAGCCTGAGCCGCACTCTGAGCACCTTCGGATGACTTGGACTCTACCTCAAACTTGTCGCGCAGCACTCGAGCGCGCCAAATGCTTGCGTCTGTTGCCTCGGCTGAGGCCTGTGCATTGAACGTGGAGACCGAGGAAGACGAGCCGGTGCGGTGGCTCGAGGCATCGAGGAGCGAAGCACCGTGGCTGGTACCGGAGGCGGCAGCAATGAGACGTGCCAAGCCGGAACCAGCAGCGAAACCCATCGCGCCCGACTCAGCGGTCGACGCCGCACGTGGCAAGCTCAAGGGCTGATTAGCGCTTCGCTCGGCTTCGGCGCCGTTGCTGTTCGTCTTGTCGGCGGAGGTCGAGCTGGCCGGCCGGGCAGAAGGAGTCTGCGATGCAATGTCGTCGATCTCCCACATAACTCCTTCGCGTCGTAAAAGCGCTGTGTACAGCGAAGGCAGCTTCTCGGTGAGCAGCTCGACAATCTGAAGAGCGCCGTTGATCAGGGTCGGATGGTCTCGCGAGGAGAGAATGGCAGCCAGGAAGCTGGCAAGGGGCACGTTGTCCAGCACTTCAGCGAGCGAGTCGGCATCAACGAAGCTGATAATTTTGAGGATGCCATTGATTGCCTTGTGTCGCATATGAAGCGCAACGCTGGCTGCGTAAACTTCGACCAGGGTGGGCAGAACGAGGTGAGTGAAGCGCTTGACGAGAGCTGTGCGGCTGTGCAGCATCTCGACCCGCTTGGCCTGGGCTGTCTCTCGCTGCACCTCCTTGTCGGACTTGGTACGAGATAGCTTGCCGCGCGTGGAGCTGGAGGGTCGCTGTGTGTCGGTAGAGGCGCTGACATCCTTGCCCCACGCGCCCGACGAACCCTGCTCGCCCTCATACTTAGGTTGCGACGTCGAAGACGCTTGCTTGGCAGCTCGCTTCAGATAGGCCTTTTCCGTGTATGCGCGCGGGTCAAACACACCATCGCGAGGCAGTGGAGGCAACAATTCACCGACGAGAGAGAGCGCCTCCTGAATCTGCTCCTTCGGTCGCTGTGCCAAGTTCTGCAGCACCGCCATGTCTGCGACGGCCACAGAGGATCCATCGCCTTCGGCACCGCCTTCAGGAACGACCGCAACGGCGGCAGTGTCGGCGTTGCTGTCGGGTCCGGAAGCCTGTTCGGACTCGAGCTTGACACCATGAGGGCGGGTGGCAGCCGCATCGCTGGGCGCTGGTGAGCCAGTGAGCAGGTGGTACAGCGTCTCGACAATGTTATTCTCCAGGAGCACGACAGCCAGGCGGGGACTGCTGCGACAGGCGGTGCCGAGTCCTTTCAGGACGTCGGTGTAGACGCTGGCGCCCAGGGTGGTGTTGGAGCTGGTGGAAGAGGAAGATGGGAGGAGCAGGTTGTTGAGAGCCGCGAGAAGTTCACCGGTCAGGAGCTGTTCGAGCAGCTCAGGAAAAGCCCTGTAGCTCTCGACAACGCGGACGACGCACTTGCACGCCGACTCCACGAGACGCTGGTCGCTGTAAGTCAGGACGTTTTGGATGATGGGCATCACATCCTTGACCATGCCGAGCGAATCGGGAGCCAGCTTGCGACAGCAGTTGGCAGCTGCGGACATGGCAGTGCGCTGAATGTGGATGTTGAAGAAGTCGAGGTACTGCAAGATGGCCGACAGACCGCCCTCCTTGACGATGGAGCTAGGGTAGTCCTGCGATACCTTCTCAAGGGTCTGCAGGACCTGCTCGGCGAGGTCGATAAAAGTAATCTCCATGAGCTTGGAGTTGAGCACAGGGATGGCACCGTGCATGACGACACTATGAGCTGCATACGGCATGGCCTCCATGAGGTTGGCCAAGCAGCGACAAGCTAAGAGCTCCTTCTCGCCGTTGTCTTCCATGTCAGCGGCTGCTGCAGCGGCAAGCACAGCCCTCATCTCGTCGTCCATGTCATCGTCGACCGGCTCGACCTTGGCAGACTTGCCGCCGAGGTCGGCGCGGTCAGGCTTGGGTCCACCGAGAATGTAGACGAGCTCCTTGACAAATGCGTCGGTGGGGAAGTAGCCGGCAAGGGTGTCTTCGGTGCTTACGCTGAGCAGCTCGGAGAGATCCTGAAGCGCAACCATCTGAGCAGCGGCGTCCGACTCCTTGCGCAGGGCAGAGAGCAGACTGCGGAATCGAGTCGACAAGCCAGACATGTAGCCAGCCATAGCTCGCAGATTTAGACCAAACATGCTAGCGCCGCGGTCGTCCTCCTCCGGATCGTCGTCATCATCTTCGTCCTCAAAGGTCGCAAGAGCATCAGAGGCACGCGGAGGCCTGGCTTCTTCGTCGTCATCATCGTGGTCATGACCGTCCTCGTCGTCTTCGTCGTCGTCTTCGTCTTCGTCTTCGTCGTCGTCTTCGTCTTCGTCTTCGTCGTCGTCTTCGTCTTCGTCTTCGTCGTCGTCTTCGTCTTCGTCTTCGTCGTCGTCTTCGTCTTCGTCTTCGTCGTCGAGGTCGTCCAAATCATCTTCGTCGTCCATGTGCAACGGTGCTGCATCAGTATCTTCAGCTTCCTCGACGACACCGACAGGCGAATTGCCGTCCTGGTTGGCGGCTGAGCGCGGCTCGGCGGAGTTGTTTGGATTTTCAAGGTCGCTGAGCTCGGACATGTGGATATCATCGTCGCCTGGGCCCGGGTGGGATCCGGAGTCATCCGAGCACTCAAGACGCTGATGGTTGCGAGACGAGCCGGTCGACCCGCTGGCGGAAGCTCGTTTGGACTTGGAGTTGGGCTTGGATCTGGTCGACAAAGACCGAGTCGAGCTTCGACCTTCGGTACCGTTGGAGTTTATTCCGGCCATCTTGGATGAAGTGCCGGTGGATGCAGCAGTGGAAGGGGATGGTTTGTCCTTCACGCCACGAGAACGAAGCGAATATGGCGAGGTGGAAGAAATGCGGCGTGAGCCTCGGTCTGTGCCTTCGGACTGAGGAGTCGTCCTTTGGCGCTTGTTGCTGCGCTCACTTCCAGAAACGGGAGAGACCGACTGATTGGAGGTCTGCTGCGGTGAGCTAGCTTTCCGCTTTCTGTGAACGTACAAAGAGCGTGCAAAAGGACAGGAAGTAGGAATCGAGAAGTATCGGGATGGGAAAAAGATAAACGGAAAGATTTCTATCAGTCTTCGAGTTACAACTAAGACACGTGTACGGTCGAACGGCTACTTACCCTTTGGCAGAAGATGAAGTGGGCGGAGTTGCTGGGTTCTGTGGAGGAGAAGTGGCCTTCGCCTTGCCTTTGCCCTTGGCTTTGCGAGAGCTGGTCTGCTTTGGCGCGGGGCTAGCGTCGAGAGTAGAGGAGGACGAACCGGCAGCACCAACCCGGGACGGGGTGGAATGAGAGGGCGCCAAGGTGGAAGAGCGGGTCGCTGGGGAACGACTAGGTGAAAGCGGAGACTTGCGACTGGTAGAAGGATTGGAGGTGAAGGAAGAAACAGCCGTTGTGGGCGTCACAGGAGCCGATGGCTGGCTCGTGGAGGTGAACGAGACTTCGCTTTGCGAGTCGGAAGCAGCGCCGGAGAGTCGGCGACTTCTGCGAGGCGGAGCGGCAGTAGGCAGGGCAGGTGTTCCAGTCGAGCCTTGAACAAGAGCGTGTAGTGCAGCAGCTGCAGAAGAAGAGGCCGAAGCGGCGGAGGTTTGAGGTAGTGAGCGAGATTTGGAGGGGGACTTGGATTTGGCGCGACTGCGATCGCTAGGCATGGAGAATGCCAATTAGCTGTTCAAGCTCGAGCAAGCTTCTGTATGCGAGACCGATTGCTGCTGATGTTGAGCGCACACCAATCGGACTGACAGCGTCAAGGGAACAGGGACGCAAGTCAGAACCAGTATGGGCACAGTCAGCAAGATGCAACAGCAGCGATTGAGTCGTGCACTGCGATCGTCAAGCCGGTATGGGGACAATGGAGCTCGTTTATGGCTGGATGTGAGGCATGAACGAGGTGGTGGTGATGAGATGAGCGCGGGGTAGGTGATATGCCGAATTAGTGCTCATACATAAGAGAGGACGATCGGATGATTATGGTAATTTGCTTGATGTCGAAAAGTGACGATGTTAGGCAGATAGCGAAATGCAAGTATGCTGGGTTGAGTTGATGGAAGCGAAGAAGACTTGCCAGAAGCAGACTTGAATGCTGAAGATCAATCGAGATGAGCGTTGTGAAGCGCTTGGCTGCTGAGCTCAATCCTGGGAAGTGTAGCTCTGCACTGCACTGCTGCGTCGTAGTATGTCGAGCGAACACAAGCAGAGGGAAGAACTCGAAGCACCAAGGCGAGTGGCGAGGAAAATAAAAGCCTTTGTTGTTGGTGGTGATGATGATGGTGGGTGGTGGTGGATGATGAAAGGGAAGCAGGAGTTGCATGCAGAGCAACAGACAGCGGCGATGGCAGGAGCAGCAAATCGAAACGCAGCAAAGCCAACAGACCGGAAACTGATGTATGCAACTGACAAGCAGCGAAAACGCGCGATGAGCCAAGGTGCTGCTGCTGCTGAAAAAACTCAAAAGTGGAGCTGATGCGGTGTGCAGCAGCAGCTGCTTTCAAAGTCACACCCACACACCCACACACGATTCGCGGCGGCTGAGTTTGTCGAGGTGCGGTTGCGATTGCGACTCTGACGGCAAAGGCGCTGTGTGCAGACCGATTTCTTTCTAGTTCCGCCTGCGTGGCTACACTTGCGCCGCGTATAGTCACGAATTTGAATGAATCCTTTCCGAAGATCACATCGTCGCTGAAGGAAGAGGACCCGATGCCATTTCGTGTAATCACAGCTGGTTCTTGATCAGCGAGCTGCTAAAAATGACACGGCAGACCCACTTTCCCATCTGACCCCTGAAGTACATTTCCGCAGTTTTTCTCCCGATCTCGGAAATACAGAACCGGAACCCCCCAAACCACTGCAGTGTGGAAGCCAATGGTGCCATTGCAATGATTTACAGGGCATTGACCTCTTGCGAAGACCCACATGACCGGCGAGGTGCCATCTGTCCAATCAACGATGAATCGATCAACTGAAGCCTTGCGCGCTCGTTCGCAGCCGGGCAGGAGAAGGAATACCATTCAGCCTTAACCTAGATCCTATCAACGACCGTCCTGTGATACTAGCAACGATGATAGGCGTTGTGCAAGGATTGTTGCTGTGAAAGTTTTGCGACTGTTCACTCGTCATCGGCCGTGTGTTCCTCTGCTTCTGGTCGCTTGAGATCAACCATAGCCCTAGTCGACCCCCGGAGTAACTGAGGCTTTCGTCGGATGATCGGTTTCATCCCTGCGCTGCTGCGGCGGGGGCGGCGCCGGCGGGGATTAACTTAGCTCGGAGAAAATCCGATTCTGGCAATTTGAAACGCTCAGGGTCCAGCGCACCCAAGGGTCCTTGTCTGGCGTCACTCACTCAATCTGTTGCTATAAGAACCTCTTCTGCCGATGCCGCAACATCGATCACCACGAATCGAACAATCAGTCTCACTTCAATCTTTGACACAAATCAACTCGTTCGACTTCAACTTCGCGGGTTCGAGAATGCAGTGACTGGGTAAGCTTGAATGCTAACGAAATACAAATACAAGAGTGTGAGATTATGAGATAGTCAAAAATGGAGTAGGAGAAAAAGCCTGTGCGACATAGCGACGAGAGATACACAAGAGGCAAGGTCAGCACTGCTGCTCGTTGCATTTGAAGTGAACTTTCTCCCTGTCCGCGCTGTCCGCTCGTGCTTTGCTCATGGAGTCAAGATGGGCGACAAGTTTCAGAAGTGTTGGTTTCATCGAGCCGAAGGCGCCAGGGCTTGCCGGCTAGCGAGCCCCGTTATACCGCCGATCCGAAGATGGAGGGACGCCCACGACCATCAGGCGCAAATTACACGAGTACCATCATGCGAGCCACATCTACCCTGACCCGAACAAAAGCACGAAAAGAGCACGGAAGAGAAAGAAAGCGATCGGCGAAACTTACTGTTGTTATCAAGCATCGCCAGCAAGGAGACGCAGGGCAAGCTCTTCCTCCTGCTCGAGCTTGCTTTTCTTGGAAGGCTGCTTGTTTGCCGCGTGAGAAGATGGCGCAGTCTTGCGGCGCTTGGGAGCAGGAGCCTGGTGAGCCTCTTCTGCCCCGTCTTCGTCGTCGCTGTCGTCTTCGGACGAAAGCTCAAAGTCGGGCGTTTCGTAGCCATCCGATCGCGTGTCGATGGGCGCAAGCACGGCCTGGCCACCTTCCTCATCCGAGTCGATGTCGCTCTCGTCATCGAAGTCTTCTCCACGCTCGAGCGCCTTCTCGCGCTCCTTCTGACGTCGACGCTTCTCGCGACGCTTCTCCTTGGCAAGCTCCTTGTCCTTGATATCGGCTTGCTGCATGCGCTCGCGTTCCTCTTCAGCCCAGCGCTGAGCCTGCGTCTTGGCGTCGCCCTGCTTCTTGAAGGCCTCTTCATCTTGAAGCTCGTACAGCGCATGAGCTTCACCATCCTCGTCAAAGATGAGCTTCTCGCCAATACCACGCTTCCCGGCAAGAGCAAGCGCTTTCTTGCTCTGACCCATAGCCAGCTTACGCTTCGACAGGTTCTCGGTGGCATCTGTCTTGGCTTGCTCCATAGTGATGGGAGCATCATCACCGCCAATGCCGTAGGCGTCGATGTCATCCTCGAGTGCGTGGTCAGCACGTTTGAGTGTAAGGAAGTCATCGCCTGCGTCGGTGTTTGCCGAGAGGCGAGTCTGACTCTTGACCTTGGAGCTAGGCAGAGCCTCGTCGGCACTGTCGTCGTCAGAATCGTCTTCCGAGTCCGACGTGTCGCTGCTGATGAGGCGATCCTCCTTGCGCCTGTCAGCCGATCGACCGTATCGGGTCTCCTCGTCGCCATCTGCTTCGTGATCGGAGGATGCATCCGAGTCCGAGCTGCCGCTGCCAGAGTTCGAGTCGGAGCTGCCATCGTCTGAAGAGGCGTCATCGGCAATGAGCTTGGCGTAGTGTTCACTGAGGATGTCCTGGTTCTTGCGCTCGAACATGCGGTCGTATTTGGTGCGCACCTTACCGTTCTTGTCCGTCGCTTCTCCATCATCGTCCGAATCGCCGCCTTCTCTGCCGTTGCTGGTGCCACCTCGTGCTGCCTTGTATGCTGCGGCCTTCTTGGCCTTGACAGCTTCCTTGACAAATTTGACCTTGGGTGCTCCTGGCAGGCCAAGGGCTGCAGCGAATGCTTCCAGAGGAAGCGCTGTGACGTCGAAGATGTCCTTATTCTTCTGGAGGTGTATGGAACGGACATAGGAAACAAATGCCTTTTGCGCCAGATGCTTGATCTGAGGCTCCTGGAAAGCGAACGCCTGAAGCTGATTCTGGATGCTCTGCGTCTTGCTCTCCTTTGGCTTGATGCGGCCGATGGGGATGTTCTTGGTGGCAAGAGCCTCGAGAATGCCCTTCTCTTCGCTGGGAAGGACGAAGAGCAGACTGTTACCCTTGGCAGTGTAACGGGCTGTTCTACCGACACGATGGATGTAGGTGTCGACGTCCTCAGGCACATCTAATTGGATGACCCAGTCAACGGCGGGGAAGTCGAGACCACGCGCAGCAATGTCGGTGGCGAAGAGCATCGCATGCTGGGTCTTCGTAAATTGCGTAAAGATCTGCAAACGCTTAGCCTGTTTCTGCTTGCCGTGGAGTGCCATGAGGCTGATACCTGGACGCAGCTTGCAGAATGTCTCATGGACGAACTGAACCTGTCGGCAGGAGCTCATAAAGACGAGTGCCTTGCACTTGGTATGTGTGCGGATGAAGGAGAAGAGCAAGTCGAGCTTCTTCTCGAGTTCAACCAGCATGTAGTGCTGTTCGAGGCCCTTTGGTGTAGATCCCTCATTTTCTGGCTCGCGTACCGCCACATACTCTGGATCTTGCAGCGACAGTCTCGCCAGATCCTTGACGCGCTTTGTTTGCGTGGCAGAGAAGAGCATGGTTTGACGCTCTCGAGGGAGGTTCTCGACAATTGCATTGAGCGTTCGGGAGAAGCCCATATCGAGGATACGATCGGCTTCATCGAGAACGAGGATCTGCAGATTGGAGGTATCGAATCCAAGGGTTTGGTCCATGTGTTGAAGAAGACGGCCTGGCGTGGCAATGAGGATGTTCATGCGCGACAAACGGTCCTTTTCCTGCTTGAGGTCCTTGCCACCGATGACAAGACCGGCTGAGAATGTGTGGTAAGGCCCAATCTTACGAAGTACCTCGAAGATTTGGATGGCCAGCTCTCGTGTGGGAGAAATGACGAGCGCACCAAGACCATCCGAAGGACCCCATTTCCTACGGTAGAGGATCTCAAGGACAGGTATTAAGAATGCCAAAGTCTTGCCGGATCCGGTTCTTGCCGCACCCAGCACGTCCTTTCCCTTGAGCGAGAGAGGCAGTGACTTGGCCTGAATGTCGGTCATGTCAGTGTAACCGGCCTTCTTGAGACCTCTTCGTGTCCGGTCGGACAGAGGTAGCTGGGCGAAATGCTTGTAGTCTCGGGGCGCAACAAAGTTGTTGACGCCCTGTTCGAGCTGTGTGATTTCGGCATCTTCGGTCTGCCTTTTGAGCCTTCGAGCAGCCTTGGAACGGGACTTGAGGTGAGGAGCGGGGCCGCCCTTCTTCCTCTTTGTGGAGCCTTCTGCGGCCGAAGAAGGTGGCATTTTGCAGCGTGGAACGGTATGTGGATGGCGAGGGTGGTATGCCGGAAGGAGTGCTACAATCAGCTCAGTTGAGCAGCCATTGCTCTGATAGCTGCCTAACGAACCCGAAGGAAGGCTGAAGTTGTAGCTAGCAGAAGAGCGCTGTGACGGTCAGTGGATATGGATGAAGGTGGAGAAGGGCAGTTGATGGCTGCAGCAATTGAAACCAAAAATCTTTGGCGCTTCGCACTGAGAAAAATAAAATTCCACTCCGCCGCCCCAAAAAAAAAAAAATGCGAAGAATTGGCCGCACAGCCCACGTGACTTTGACCTCCGAATCCCGAAACCTGGACTTTCTCATTTGGCATTCGGCACATGCTTCGTCTTCTATCCCATCACCTTGCCAAGTGTCACACTACTCTGTATCAAACCACTTTCCATCAAGCTCTTGCACCGATATAGACGAGTCTAGATGACAGCCGGATACGATTCAATGCTTCAAGCGCTCCTGACCTGCTCCGCGCACCTGTGACTGAGGCTTCACGCCTTGGCTACATTTCGGCCATCGGACAAGGCTGGTCGCCATGAATCGTTGGCGTAGCCCCCTGGCGCTGCTCGGGCGCAGTCAAGGCAATGCAAGCACATATCCGCCTAGCACGGCCTACTTGGCTTCCTCTGTTCCCGACTTCCTTGCCCCTGCTCTCAGCTCAATACCCACACACACCCGTCGTCACAAGACCTCTTCGGCACGCATCATTTCCCAACCCTCCGGCCTCGAAACATCAGAAAAGGCAGCCGGACCATCTACATCGCTTTTAATACCTCTGCCTCGCAATGTGCAGCACGACGCTGCAGATGTCGCTTTGCCATCCTTCTTTGATGCATCCATCCCCGTCAAACATTCTTTGGTCGCCCAGGCTTCCGAATCGACTTCATCAGACCGGACGCACAAGGAGCAGACCGATCGTACCAATGCTATGCTGAGGGCTGCGGACAGCCAGGCGAGTCTCGATCGGGCGGCTATGCATATCTTCGAGAGCGAACCTCTCAAAAGGGAGCGATCCCACACACTCCATCGCTGCCCGCCCTCTTTGCATACATCGCCTACATGCCAAAATGGCTTAGCCTTGAACAGTCACTTTCTTCTGTCGCTCTTCAAGCACTCTTACCAACTGAACAAGACCAAAGACAACAAAGGCTTCACAGGAATGGACACCATTACTGCCAAGTACCTCCGTATGGTCTCACAAGGATGCTCTGTCGAGGCGTTCGGCGATCGCTTCTTGCTAAGGTTTGCAAATCAGCCCGACTCCCAATCAGCCATCTCGGTGCTCGACCAGCTTTTAGCAATCATTCAGCGACGGATCAAAACGACCAAGCGCAGTCATGATACCACTTTCTATCCGCACATTCTGCTTGTTCTCATGCAGGGCTTCTCTCGCTGCGGGCGGCAGGACCGCGTACAAACTTGCTTTCGACTTCTACAAGAGCATGCTCTTCCCATGCGACTCCTTCACTATCAGTTCCATCTGGTCGCCTTGTTCAAAGAGAATGCGTCTCGATACATTGCTTTAAAGCATAATCACCAAGACCGCCAGCGTCAGCTTGAGCAACTTCAAGCTCGAATCTTGCAAGTCAAGGTCGCAATGGATGCAAACAATATCCCTTTTGACGACAATCTTCTTGCTACCATCGTTTATGGCCTCAGCGCTCCTCTTCGCAGCCCCGTCTCCTCCGTGACCTCCATCGCCGAAGCAAACGATACGCTCAAACTAGTTCACGCTCTTTCTGCTCGCCTCGGAACTCAGTCGCATGACAATCTCAAACGAGCGTCGCAATCCTTTTTCCAGAGCAAGCCTCTCCTCTTGTTGGCACTTGTCAATGCAGAGATTGACGCAATCGAGCGCGGTACTCTGTCGCGACCTCAAGACATTGGCAGAGCTGTCAAGGCAATCTCCAGACTTATCTTCCGCCTCGACTCGGATCCAAATACGGCCATGGACGAGATTGTTGGGACGCTCGAAAGAAGTCCTGTGACCAAGTCGCAACTATCCGTGTTAGTTTTGCGTCTTCGCCTGTCTTGCGCTTTGGGCGATATCGATCGTGGACTGGAGCAGATGAAGATCCTATTGGCCATCGATCCCGCGACAGAGGCCAATTCAGCGGCGCAGAAGCGTGAGCTAGTCCTCAAACAGCGTAGCGGTGTCATTCACCTATTCTCTTCTGCCATGCAGAATCGCAAGGGCAGAACCAACCAGGACGCTGCCTGGGGAGTCCTAAATCTAGCATTGCGAGCAGACTCCCTCAGACGCCTCTGGACGCGCACTCACATGCCAGCCAGTCCTATTCCCGGTTGCAAGATGGAAGCGTACAATCCGAATGCCATCGTTCTGAGGCTTTGGAAGAGGTGGATGCACGCATGGTCAGTTGATCACCTAGCACTGGGCAATTGGATCGAGGTACAGGAGGGTGAACACCGCCATGTGATCACCTACAACATGGATCGAGCTGCAGATGCACAGGAAAAGTCACAGAAGAAGTACGATACGTTCACCAGCCGTTACCCATGGCAGACGCTGAAACGTGGTCTGAAACTGCTCAATCACACACTTGATCAGTACAAAGCATTGGCCCTTGCCAAAACGCCTTCTGCCTCCGAGGGCTCCGGCGGGAAGCACTCGGTCATTGCGCGTTACAGCAGCTTGTTCAAGGACCGAGTCGTGCTCGACAACATCGTCAAGCTCAGCCTTCGTGGAGGCCGCCCACCGAGGAATGAAACCATGGCTACCCACGTCCACCGCCGACTCACGCTCATGATCCGCACGCTCACACGCGTGCGCGTCTCCGCACGAGTCTGGGAACACGTTGAAGCATCCGTGATCAGCCACCTTGCGCGCATCGACCGCGACATCCTCCCCACCGCCGCCGTCCGCGAAGCCATGGACGAAATCAAGCTCCAAAAGCGACACGCCTACCTGCGAAATCGAGATCTCCTAGACGCACATCAACAACAGGCACAGGGGAATGAGGAATACCCTCCAGAGCCCGGCTCGATCTTTGTCCTCCGCCAAATGATCGAGAAAACAAGACAGTCCCGCCGCACACACAACAATCCCACCCCGGCAACAAGCGCACTCACTACTTAGACCTGCCACACTGCATTCGTTCGTCCACACACATGTGATCTCTTCCAGGTTTGGTACTTGCAATTCCATATGATAAGACAAACTCTCCCACCCCAAACTTAGAGCTCAATATGCGCAAACGACGCCACCTTCTCCTTGACGTCCTCGACATAGTCGCCGACGGTTTCGGGCGTTGGGCTGGCACCGACTGCTTTTGCGCCCGACCTGCTCGCCTGCGAGACCGCCGACGAGGCGACGCTCGCCGCGCTCTTCACCGACGCCGCAGGGTCCTTAGCGGCTGAGGAGACTGATTTGGATGCGACCGAAGCGGCGCTTGAGACCGAGTTGGATGCGACGCTGGCAGCACTCTGCACTGAGGCTACTGGATCTTTGGCGGCCGAAGAGACCGACTTGGATGCTACTGAGGCAGCGCTTGAGACAGATTTCGATGCGACGCTGGCAGCGCTCTTAGCCGACGCCACTGGATCCTTGGCAGCTGAGGAGACGGATTTGGACGCCGCCGAGGCAGCGCTTGAGACCGAGTTCGACGCGACGCTGGCTGCGCTCTGAGCCGATCCAATTGGATCTTTGGCAGCCGAGGAAACCGATTTGGATGCAACTGAAGCAGCACTCGAGACCGAGTTTGAAGCGACACTAGCTGCCGAAGACGCAGACTTGGACGCGACGCCAGCCGCACTCGAGACCGAGGAGGCAGCCTGAGCATCGACGCTAGACGCGGACCCTACAACCTCTCCGACCTTGTCCTGCGCAACTTCGATATAGTCCTGGAAAGTCTCGGGAGAAGGCGAGGCACCCACAGCGCTAGCGACGGAACGCGAGGCCTTGCTCGCCAATGAAGAGACTGACGAGGACGCAGCAGCCGCACTGTCCTTAGCAGAGCCAACGATGGACCCGACACCAGCGCTCAAGTCCTCTGCATAGTCTTGGAACGTCTCGGGACTGGGAGAGGCGCCCACAGCAGAGGCAGCCGAGCGAGAAGCCTTGGACGCAATCGACGAGGCGGAAGAGGCAGCCACAGAAGCGGCCGAAGAGACGCTGGAAACAACGCCACCCTCAGCAGAGGCCGATGCTGCACCGACGACTGAAGCCAAACTGCTGGTGGCCTGCGCACCAAGGCTCGAGGCAGAGCTGGCAGCCGCAGCAATGTAGTCGTCAAAAGAGCTTCCCGAGCCAGTGCCCGAGGCCACGTAAGCCTTGGCCTTGGCGACATAGCCATCGTTCGCCGCTTCACCGAGGCCAAGCTTGGAGCGAGCCGCCCCAACCGCGCCAAGCATGCCAGCCGCAGCATCAGTGCTGATCATATTGGCCTGCTCAGCAAGTCGGTCGATGACATCCGACACCTTAGACACTACACCCTCGCCTCCAAGCTGAGCGCGCGAAGCATCGGCGTAGGCAACGAGCTCCTTCCTGGCCGAGCTGTGGAGCTTGTCCGTCCAGCTGCGAAGCGAGTTGATCTCCTTCTGCATATCAGGGGCATCCTTTTTGAGATCCGCGGCACCAGAGGCGGTAGACACGGCCTTCTTGCCGCTCTGAACCGCAGCCAACTCCTCAGCAAAGAGCGTGGCGCGCTTGCGAACGCCAAGATCCCATCCAGCCCACTCATCCATTGTCACGGCAAATTTGGCATCGCGCATGATCTCGTCGTACGCATCCTTGGCAGCTGCGGTGTAGCGTCGCACCTCGGCAGCGCTGGTCTCGATCGCTTGCTTCTCGTGCTGCAAGAGTTCCTCGTAGAAAGCGGAAATCTGCGCCTTGGTGTCGAGCGTAGCCTCGTCAAACTTGGCGATCTGCTGGTCGACGAGCTTGTCGGCACTCTTGAGCTTGCTTCCGAGCTCAGCAGAGGAACTTGAGATCTTGCGCATTCCCCTCTCGATTCGGTTGAGGATGTGGGCAACAGTGTCCTCCACGAAGGCCTCATTGATGTAGCCGAAACGTTCAGGAAGATCCGAAAGGCGGCGGTTGCGCAGGTCAGCGATGCGATCAACAGCGAGTTTGTACTCCTTCTCGATAAGATCGGCCATGCCGGTTTCCCAAACTTCGAGCAATTCCTTGACTTTTTCCTCTTCGGCTTCGAGCTCGCTGTCGAGCTGGGCGAGCTTGACGGGATCGGTTTCTTTGTCAGCTGCGTTGTCAAAGACAGCATCCTTGACTTGCTTGGCGCGGTCGAGAACGGAAGGGTCGTCGCGAGCTTTGATTGCGTCTTGCTCCTATAGAATACAGGGATGGGAAGGGCAGAAAGATGGATGGAAGGAAGAGGAAGCGTCAGCATTTTGGCCTTTGTCCGCATTCGCTGCGCTTCTGCGGAGAGAGGTAAGGGTGCTGACCGACTGCGTTTCCCCCCAATTCATTCTGCTTGGAATACAGGATTGGCAGTTGTGGAAAACGGGGTATCACAGAGATGGGGAAGAGAGCCGCCACGGCGTCGAACATCAACTTACTGCCTTCTTGATCGACTCTTTGGCGTGCTTGTCGGCCTCATGAACGGCTTGTTTCATTTCCTTTTGCGCAGTCTTGATCGCATCGGATCCGAGGTAATGAGCCTTGCGCTCGTATGCATACTGTACCAGCCTTTCCAGCTGAGGTCGGACGTAGAGGCTGTAGAATCTTCGCACGGCGGGATCGACATGATTGACGAGGAAGCTGTAAATCTGCTTTATGCCATGCACGACGCGTGGGTGGACCTTGTCCATGTAGAAGGCATACGAGACCGAAGACGATTGCAGGCTGTACTGGTAGGCCTGGTCGACGTACGGCGAAACATCGCGAAGGTAAATGTCGTGGTAGGGCTTGACAGCTTTGTGAACGGTGTCGATGTGAGGCTGTACGTTGTGCTTGTGGTACTGGTGAGCCTGCTGAAGGTACGGATCGATCTGCTTGCGTGCCTTCTTGAGAGCACGACGGCGAGCTGGGTCGATGCGCTTCTTCCAGATGAGACGGCCACGCTTGTCGACGGTGCGGTAGACGGGACGAGCTACCTTGTTGGCACGCTTGACCCAAGGAGTAGCCGCGTTGATGACAGGACGAGTGTACGGTTCCAGCTTCTGCTGAGCAAGATGAACGTAAGGCTTGACGATGGGCACAACCTGCTGGTGGGCCTGTGCAATGTTACGGCACACAGGTCGAGCATCTTTGACCGAGTAATCGAAAGCGAAGGGCCTCGAAGGGCAAGTCCATAGTGCAGCATAGATGATATAGAAGATGGTGAGGCGACTGGCAAGCGAGATGAGCCAGCCAAGGAAGCCCCTCGACTTTTTGGCGTTCTTGCTGCTGCGCGACAGTGTCAACGGCTTGTCATCCTTTGCGAACTTGACCGGCGGTGTAGGGATGGATGCACGGCCGCTAGCCTTGGGCTTGATGTCGCCCTGTCTGGCCATTTTGAATGGGGTGGGATAAAGAGCGAGGTGATCAGACTCGCACTCGAGATGCCCAAAAGAGATTGAATTGGATGATGGAAGAAGGGAAGCAAGGTGCGAAGAGGCGATGACAAGCCACACAAAATGTGAAAGCCAAATGCTGAGTCGCCCTTCGACTTCCAAAAAGGCAGGTGGCAGCTGAAAAAGAATGATCTGTGCCTCGCCAGAATGTGTGAGTGTGTGTTGATTTCCTCCATTCATGGCCCGCGCATCTTGCCCGTTGCTGCGCTTTGTTCGTCACATGCCTTTTTTTTTTCCAACTACGTCACTGTCTCAGGATTTTGCAGAGATTAAAAATGTTAAGGTGTCTGTTGAATCGAGCGAGAGGGTAGCAAAATTGGACAAAATCCGATGCAGGGTTCTGTTTGTGTCTTGCCGCTGCGAACCAGGGTGTGGACTTTTTAGAGCTTTATTTGGCACAGGCCCTGAATGGCCGTGGAACACTCAGCCGTTGCGCGAGCTCAGCGCATGAGGCTGCAAAGGTTGGACTTCCAATTTTTCATTTTTCTTTTCCGCTGGTCTGCCCGTGTGGATGCAGTTGGCATCGGGCATCTCTGAGCTTTTGGCCTCGTGACAGGCAGCCGCTGCAGGCGCCAAAGGAAGAAGTGCGCCGGCGCCACCATTGCTCGCAGTTTCTTCTCACCCTTCCTCCACCATCACCTCTGTCGGTTCACGTCCCTCAAGCATTCAGCACCTTTGCTTCATCTAGACTTCTCTCGATCGGGCGTGAAGGTGGTTCCCTCATCAAGGCTACTACCCACCGCTTGAAGTCTTACTCAGAACCACGACGCAACCTAGGATCACACGACACTGTCCCGGCGACTTGCCCGACTCCACAAGGGACACAGATAGCCAACACAAAGGATACAGTAAACGCTCGTATTAGGCCTGTGATACTGCATAGGCCCGGCTCAGCAAGCTCTCCTTTCCCACTGCGCAACCCAGCTGCCGCACCATGAGCACTGTGGCAGCTGTCCCTCCACTCAACAGCGAGGGCATAGGCTCTTCGTCCGCAGCCTCCTCCACCGAGCTCCCTCGTCTGCGCACAAGCCCACGCAAACGAGCAAAGTCTCCCGTCGTGGTCCTCCCAAAGCCCACCAAGCAGCCCAAGAAGCGAGCCGAACCCATCGACGAATCCGAACTTGACTGCGCCGCCTGCCCTCTTCCTGGTCAACCAGCACCTGTTCCGGGTCCTGGCGCTGCCTCGGATCGAGAAACTTGGATCTGCTGCTCTCAATGTAGCACCTGGTTCCACTGCATCTGTATCTCGCTTCCAAATCCTGACGACTATGCAAAATGGTACTGCGAACCGTGTATCAAGAGGTCCAAGGACGCATTCGAGTCCGGCACGAGCTCGAGTAAGGCTGTGTTGGAGAACGTTAAGAGAGGACCGAGAAGGAAGTCAGACAGGGCAAAGTTGGAGGTGGACTATGCAGCCATTCAAGAGGGCATTCCAGCGGATCCAATAGGAAGGTGGAAACGCTTCTTGGAAACGCACGAGTTCGAACCAGACAACTTCAGGAGGATGGACGGCAACGAATGGACCATGAATTGGCTGCTGAACGATCCAGACGCACTACGGCAGCCAGTGCTGGTACCTGCTCCCACAAAAGAGAGCCCTTCACAAGGCGATGCGGTGAAGGTCGAGCCTGGGCCGGACACACCAACCAAACACGTAAAGAAGAAGAAGCTGCCGAAAAGCAAGAGGCACCAACCGCACTTGGAGCCTCGACACACCACGATTCCAGGCATGGTCGTACCACCGCCCGAAACGACAATTTTCGACATTGCCAAGATCATCGGTCCCGATACTCCCGTAGAGGTCATCGACGTTGCTTCTCAATCCTCATCTAAAGCTTCCTGGACCATCTCCGAATGGGCCGAATACTTTGCAACGCCGAAAGAGAAGAAGAAGAAGACGCTCAACGTCATTTCTCTCGAGGTGACAGGCACGCCCATGCAACAATATGTTGAAGCGCCGCAGCTTGTGCGCGATCTGGACTGGGTCACGCGCGACTGGCCTTCCGAGCGCCGAGACGAGCACTGTGCGGATAACTCGTGGCCCAAGGTGCAGAGGTACGTGCTCATGGGCGTCGAGGGGGCGTACTCAGACTGGCACATCGACTTTGCCGGAAGCAGTGTCTACTACCATGTCATCTGGGGGCAGAAGACGTTCCTCTTTGCTCCACCGACAGCGCGCAACCTCGCGGCATACAAAGCATGGTGCAGCAGCACTCGGCAGGATTTTGACTGGCTCGGCGACCACCTCCACGGACTCACAAGGGTCGACATCCGGCCAGGCGAGACGATGCTGATCCCGTCCGGCTGGTTGCATTGCGTATACACTCCGATGAACACCTTGGTGGTTGGCGGCAACTTTTTGACTGACTGGAGTGTCCAGACGCAGTGGAAGCTGGTCGAGATCGAAGAGGCCACCAAGGTGCCCAAAAAATTCAGGTTTCCTCATCTCAAGCGCTTGAGTTGGTTTGTCGCCAAAGGATGGAACGAAAGGCTGGAGCCTGTCGATGCTGTCAAGCTTGGCGTGAGCAAGAAAGAAGAGGGGGACGAGGAGCTCGCAGAAGAGGACAGTATGGAGATTGACATTCAGGATCTGGTCGAGGTAGTTCCTCCGATGAAGGTGCTGAACGGTATTGAACTTGTCTGCCAGTCGCTCAGCGACGATCTCGAGCTCATCCAGGATCCTTTCATCGCAGAGAACGGGGACGAGAAGACGGTCAAGCAGCAGAAGGCGGCGCGCGAGGCTATCCCGACACACTACGTTGGCAGCCTGCACAAGGCGGAGGAGATGTTGTCGTTGCTTCGCGAACGAGTGGAGAAGGCCAAAACTGTGGAGGAACAGGCGCGCCTCGTACGGGCGAAGCTGTTGGACAATAAGAAGAATGGAGCGAACGGAAAGAGCAAGAGAGCGCGGCGATAGACGGAGTCGCACACCGGAGCAGACAATGCCACGATCCAGGAATCGGGATTTGTCTCCGGTCTGACAGGGCAGCCAGAATCCGCTCATGACAAGCTGCAAGGTCGAGGACAATCGCTGATCGGCGTCTAAAACCGGGCTGCTCGTGCCACATTGACACACCACGAGGGGATAGATAAGATCCCGGCTTGCTGGCTCTTATCTTTCTCTTTCTACCCCGCATTACGGCCTTGACGTCACGCATTGTTCTGCTACAGTATCTCTCCGCTCACGCTTCAATCTGTCCGGGAGATAAGGCGCCTTCTCCCTCTCATGCTCCCTTATCTGCTCGGCCTCTGCACGTCCGGGCTTTATGCTTCATGCCTATCCACTAGACACACATCGGAGGATTTGCGTACATTTCAAACTTGCTCCAACTCCAAAGTTTGTTCATCCGGCCCCCCCTTGTATGCTGCTTCATCTCGAACTTTACCTGAGCAAACAGTTGTGCTCCTCATGTTTGCCATACGATGTGTTATCTTTTGAGCTCAACTATTGGCTCCCCCACATCATGCAATCGCTGAGATCGGAACACATACAATGCATGGCTTGGCACTACGTCATGCCTCCCTCTTCCTCTTGACCGCTGATCTCATACGAGTAAGCTCGAATCATGCTCATGACGAGGGTCGATGGTGCGTGTATGTGTTACACGAGCAAGGCTTATCGTGAGCCAGACCTGCGGGTGGAGCTTATCTTTGCCGCCGGCTGACTGCAGCTTTACCTTTCGTACGAGTGCGAAAAGAGCGTTGGACAGGGTCAAAACGGATGAGTGCGGGTCGAGATAAGGACGAAACCGGTGAATGACGCGTTCTGATTGGTCGACAAGCCAGTTTCTTATCACGGCTACGGACAATTTTTCGCCCGTTGAGCGCACTCCGAACCCAACCCCGCCCTGCCAGATGCAGAATAAGCGTCGACTTGCGCGTCGACTTGAGAGATAAGCAACTGCATCCCGTAGGTCGACGCCCCCCTCTCTCCCCACCTCTCTTTCCCCGATATCTCCCCCCGCTCTTGCCAATTCCGGATTGGCCGTTATCAGGATGGACCATGGCTCGTTCGAAGCGAGGTGGACAAGTCTTGGCTTGGTCTGGTCCCCAATTTGTGGCTCGCTTCGAGAAGACGAAGAAGCAGACGAAGATGAGCGGCGAAGTAGGTTGCAATTGAAGACCCGTCCAGCGCTCTTCGCCCTCGCCGCCTCCGCATAGCATGAATGCCTTCAAAGCTCGATTAATTGACACCTGGTCGACACAGCATTGATGAGCTCAGAATGCTTGGCATGTCAAATACAGATCTGGCTCGCCATCATCGGCGATGTCGTATTGTAATCTTAGACCATGAGAGATTGCGCCTTAACGTTAGCCTCTGCGAGTTGGTGCAAGTTTATTGTTTGTCCTGCTTTCACGCGCTGTGAACGCCGGCCGTTTGTTCTCCTTTCCCTCTGCTTGCTGACTGCAATTGTCAATAAGGTCTTGGCACGCTCGAGCATGGACGGAGCGTCCACTCAACACGACCTTGCTACAGTGACATCTTCTACCGGGTCGAGGATTGGTTCTTGTCTGGTCTGCAATCTCGTCTCGATGGATGCTGTTTGCTTGAGCCGGTATGAACTTGACGCCAAGTTACTGTAGCTGAAAGCGGCGGCCATTTCGGTGCGCAAGGGCAATCACCACCAATCGGCATTCCGTCATTTTCAAATTTCGCCGTGTCGACTGTTTTCCGCACATCATCGCGAGGAAAAAACGAAAATTTACGATTGCAAGGCAGCCACGCTGCACATGGGATGCGAGCTTGCGTCGACTTGGCATGACTCTGACAGAAACGTTTGAGAGCCTAGACGTAGTGTGGTACAAGTTGCCTCGAGTCGTCGTCTCTGTGAACCCTGTGTTCCACCTCGTCTTACCTCGCCATTCGCCCTGTCTAGCCCTGCCCTGCTTTGCCATGCCATGCCATCACAGTTAAGCTAGATTCTGCCCCCCGCTCCCAAACAAGGGCAAACTTTAGTCCGTTCGCCCTTGCACCAATCTGTAATCTATCTGGCTTCTCATTCGTCCTCGTCCCCGCTGCAATCAGTCGCTTAGGAAGTTCACCGCGAAGACCATTCAGTTCGTACCGTCTTCGCAAAAGTGAGCCAGCCGCATTCACGGTACATATACCTTCGCACCCTCCCCGTGGCCCCGACTCATTGTCCCTCTAGACTTTCTTGTGGTCGCAACGCTCCTGTCCTCTCGTCCTCCTACATTTCTCGGATCCTCCTATCATCAAGACCACCATCCTTCCTCCTTATACGACCCTTCTCTCCTTATTGGCAATAGTCCGACTCAAAAGGAGTCCGTAATTCGCCTCGCGCAAGTCTCCTCACCATCCGAGCCAAGGTCGTGCTCCCGGGTCGAATCTTCACTTCTCTGCACCCTTTCACTCCATCCCGTCACCATCACCGCATCTTGAGGCGCTAATTACAACAAAATGGTCAACATCACATACGGCGTGCTCGACGCGCCACAGGGCACTAGCGCCGGCTTCAGATTGGCATCCCCCAACGGAACCGACATCATCGTCACATATGGCCCCGATGATTCGATGGTCGCTGCCTACAACCCCGGTGATATCGCATGGGTGCTCACATGTACCGCTCTCGTCTGGATCATGATCCCCGGTCTCGGTTACCTCTACTCAGGTCTCGCAAGAAGGAAGAACGCCCTCCACCTCTTGCTCCTCACTCTTGCTGCTCTCGCCGTCACTTCGTTCCAATGGTTCTTCTGGGGCTACTCGCTCGCCTTCTCGCAAACATCCGGTGCTTTCCTCGGCAACCTTCGTAACTTTGGCCACATGGAAGTTTTGCAGAATCCTGTCTCGCAAGCCAACAACAAGGTTCCCGAAATCGTCTACTCGATCTACCAGTGCATGTTCGCCAACTTGGTCCCAGCCATCGCCATCGGTGCCGCATGTGAGCGAGGTCGCGTCTGGCCTTTCCTCGTCTTCACCTTTTGCTGGACCACGCTCGTCTACGATGTGATCGCATGCTGGGTCTGGAACCCTACTGGTTGGGCTTACAAGTGGGGTGTGCTCGACTACGCAGGCGGTGGACCCGTCGAGATCAACTCGGGTATCACTGGTCTCGTCATCTCCTACTACCTCGGCCCTCGTTCCGGATACGGCACTGAGCGCCTCCTCTTCAAGCCTCACAACGTGTCTCACATCGTCCTCGGTACTGCATTCCTCTGGATCGGCTGGATCGGCTTCAACGGTGGATCCACCATCGCTGCCAACATCCGAGCTGCTATGGCTGTCAGCACCACCAACTTGGCCGGTTCGGCTGCCGGTCTTACCTGGATGTTGATGGACTTCCGTCTGGAGCGCAAGTGGTCTGTTGTCGGTTTCTGCACGGGTGCCATTGCTGGTTTGGTTGCCATTACTCCCGCTGCTGGCTTCGTGGGTCTCCCTGCTTCGGTCCTCATTGGCGTTGTCGCCGCAGTCGTGTCGAACTTGGCCACCGTGCTCAAGGGTCCCATGCGCGTGGATGATGTCATGGATGTCTTCTCTGTCCACGCCCTTGCTGGCTACGTCGGCACCCTTTTGACTGGTATCTTCACCCAGGCTTCTGTTGCCAACAACGATGGTATCCTCGTCATCCCCGGTGGATGGCTCGACGGCCACTTCATCCAGCTCGCCTACCAGCTCGCATGGTGCGTTGCCGTGACTGCATGGTGCGGTGGTGTCACTTTCGCCATCATGTTTGTTCTCGACCACACGCCTTTCATCGGTCCCTTCCGATCGTCCGAGATGGGCGAGATCGTCGGTATGGACGAGGACCAGTGTGGTGAGTGGGCGTACGACTACGCTTTCATCAACCGTGACTTGGAGGGCAACTACCAGCCTACTCACGGACAGACCCTCGACATGCACGAGAAGGTGCCCGGCGCTGTTACAGACGAATCGCTGCGCTCGGAGTCCAATTCGAGCAACCAAGACACTGCCAACATGCAGGACAGTGTGCACGCTGCTGCTCAGGCGCAAGACGCTAAGGCTGTGCAAGCAAAGGAAGCCGGTGCGGCGCAATCGGCTCAGCAATGATAGCGACAACCCAAGTCAAAAAGGAATCAGCCTTCTCTTACAATATATAGTCACAGCATTTGTATATTCACACACTTCTGTTCATGCAAACACTTTAATCAACAAGTCACGAGGTGTTGTCTTCCCAGGCCGCTCGGTGGACGCGCCTATGGGTCAAGTGTGACGCCAAGGCGTGATTCCGCGGCGTTGTGAGGACTGAGCGAGGAGCAACAAGGAACCTGGCCTTTGGCGTTGGTATCGAATGAGCGCATAGCGCATGAGAAAGGCCGCATGGCATCGGTAGGATGCATTAAAATCATGGGCGCAAGCAGGAAAGAACGTTCCATCAAGATGAGCTCGCCTCCCTGCCGAGAGAGAGTAAGTGCAGGCGTGAAATTGCCAAGAGAGGATGCAGAATCCCTAGCGCCCAATGTCTAAGGAAACAAAATAGTATGGTCACCAAGCGGTTGTCTTTCTGCCTCACTTTGTATCACTCGCTCAACCTTGAGCACACAGGCTCATCATGAATCATCGGAGTCTTGAGAATGGCGAAAAAAGAAGGTCGAAGCCGCTGAGGTCGATGATGCAGAGGATCAAAATTAAAGTTGCATTTCGCCGGCTGTCAAGCTCACAAATCGGGTTGCAAATGGCAGTCAATCCAGTTCTGCGAAGTCAGGATCTGCAACACGACTGCAGGGGCGAGGCGACTGTTCGCTTACATGGCCTGGGCCTTTGACATTAAGCCCGACGTACCCTTTGACGTGATAGCGCTGAGCGTTGGCTTGCCTTCTTTAGTCAATTTGCCCTTTCGCTATCACGGGATCGATGCGTTCGGCTTTCTTTCTGCCCGCGACAGAGCTCGGACCTGCCGACCGCCCTGCTCGACGCAAGGTCGAACTACTTTGTCTCGGACTCGAGTGCCGGACTGGATGACTCGGTTGGGACAGCCGTGTCGACTGACATTCCCTTTCCCGGACTCTGCAGCAATGATGAAAAGAGTCAGTGACAGTGCAATGCAATGTATGCAGCTCATTGTTTCATCTACGCCGATTCAATTCGGCAAAGCCGAACATAGACATCGAGTACTCACAGTATTGTGACCTCATTCTCTTTCGAACGGGGCACAGTTTATTCGGCGTTGCCGACGCCCAAGCTTCGATCAACTTGTACAGTATAGATGTGAGCACACCAAACCCACCTCATCTCGAACTTCACAACGTGCCTCTGGCGCCTTCTAGAAAGGTCTCGTCCTCGGTGCTACTGTACGTCGCCGTCGTAGCGTTTCATAAGGACCGGCCGTTGTGACGGCTTTTCAGGAAGAACCACAGCGCCGCATATATTGCCCTCCCAGGTATTGCCCTCCTTCAACTTCCAGCGAATGGCTCCATTATGCAAGCCCACTTCACTCAGGTGCCGCTTCACTTCAAACGCAAGTCCGCCCACATCCTCTCCCGGATCGACCCCTGATGTCCCTGTTCGCGGTTAGCAGCTACCAGGCCAGTGCATGAAGTGAAAACACAGTCATGACCTAGGGCTCTTTGCTCCTCGACAAATAGGAAGCTTGATGCCGTAAGCTTCTTTCACTTTTCGAGCTGCTGCCTCCTTGCTGTTGGCTCCGTGACTTGCCTGAGACACAACAAAGAGCAGCTGACACGAGCACTTCCCTGTTTCCTCTACATCGCATATCGATCCTGCAGCGATCAGCTCCGAGGCTGCCAGCACGGTCGGAGCGCTGAGCACTATCTCCCGCCCATCCTCTGTTACCTACAGGAGGTCGCCGTCATGGTCGGCTGCCTTCTCCGACGGTCGGCAGACGCCGGCCTCTGGACAAGAACGCGATCCCAATCGCTATGGCGCTCTTCATTCGCCTCGAATCGAGGACCCAGTAGATTCACGAGAGAGCCCACGATGGTCAGATCGCCTGTGGGATCGAGATCATCCGCAGACCCGCTCGTGGCTGAGTGATGGCGAGGATGGCCCGAATCGGGATTCTTCTGGCAGTCCAATCCGGAACATTCGCAGATGGAGTGAAGATGCGGGCAAGGCTACCAATGCAAACGTTACCCATCGTCCGTTTCACCTTTCCAATCGGAGCTCTGAGCACGGTCCATGGACTCAGACGATGCACTCAAGTTCAGTGCCAGGAAGTCCGGTGACAAGATCGAGACTCCAACATCAACACTCGAGCATTCAATGGCAGCAGCGATCTCGGTCTGTCAATTCTTTCCTCCCTGAAGCACTGGCTTCCGTGTCGGGGGAGATGGGCTCTCTTCGTAATCCCAATGGGAACGATGGTCAATCTCTGTCCACAAGACTGGACTGGAGCTTGTTCCAGACACTGATGTCCTACGCTGATCCAGCAAGTCCGAGGAGCCCTAGAACTCCAATGTTCAGACGAGCATCAGAAGAGGCTAGTACCAATCTCGCCGCTCGAAGCCTTCTGCTCAGTCCGTGTCCACGGAGTGCATCTGCCTCATCTTATCTGGACGACCCAGACGATTCAGTCCAGGCTTGCTCCCCTGCCACGTTGCGCCCCGCATCCGGTGCACTTGGTACCATTGCTGAGAATGCGCCACTGGATCAGGACACCTCGCTTGCAGAGACGAGTGTGTTCGTTTTCGATCAATATCGTTTTTCAAGCATATCCACGAGGTCTGACCCAACAGGGACCAGTCCACACAGTAGTCCAGTCCACGCCGCACATTCGGAAGCTCTCGTCAGCAGGACATCACGTGCATCTTCGAGGCAAGGTAGCTTAGGCTCGCGCTCTCCTGGCACTGATGCGAGCTTCAGACCAAAAGAGCTCCTCCTGACCGGTTCCCCTTCATCAGCTCTTGCAGCTGCAGCACGAAGTCAACAATCGTCACGTCTGTCTCGCTCCACTTCAGTTCCTCTCTTGCTTCTGCAAACCGCTGAAACCGCTGCGCATACACACTCGGCTCATACGGGAAACGCAGCAATTGAGACTGTCGCTTCTCCTGCTTCCTCCGGAGGGCACATGACCTTGACGCCGAACCACGGATCGGTTTCGCAAGCGTCAAGAGCATCGGAAGCTTCTCTAGCAGATGCAGAGCTTAGAGAGAGATCAACAGATGGCATTCCGCAGACCTGCGTTTCTGAAGTGAGCTTGACAGGACGGGCTGAACTCCAAGAATCTGGAACTTCGAACGCAAATTCTGAATCCGCACTAACTTCAACGAGCAGCGCCCAGCCACGAGAGTTGCAGTCGCAAAGGCCCGGTACTGACGACGAAGATGGTCAAATTATCTCTCAAGCAGATTACCGCACGCAGCTATCGCCTCAATACGCAACGACGTTGACGACACCACGCAAAGTGCTCTCTTCAGCCGCTGCTGATCCAGACTCTAGCCTTGGGTCGGACTCTCTATCGCCACAACGATCCGCCGCATCTGGCGAGACCCGGTCGAGTGAAACTATCGAGGTGATTCCATGGCAAGTCGCAACAACCGACTCGGCCGACGCCAGAGAATCTGAGGAGATTTTCCGTCCGCTCAGTGTCGCAGCTAATAGGAGCCGCGGACTTGGCTCCTCAAGAGACACTGCCTTGTCTGCGTCATTTGTGCAAGGATTTGGACAAGACTCTGCAACACATCGACCTGCTTTAGATCTACCGCAGACGCCCCTCAAAGGTGGGTCTGACGTGATTTGGGCAGATTCGGACGCTAGCAGGACGCAAATATCGGATCGATACAAAGCTGGTGAGACTTCGTGGAAGCGACAACCTGGCGGGGTAGGACTTGGCATCTCGATACCATCCTCGAACGTGAGTCGGGTACCCAACCACACACCACTTTCCGCATCCATCAACTCGTCTTGGCCAGGAAGATCTGTTGAGATTCGGTCCTTAGGCCCAGGATCTGTCGAACGTGAGAGTGTTGATGGCCGAAACTGCTCCATCTCGAGCCCACCTGGGGCAATGGATCGACTACTCTTTGAACTGAAAAAGGAACCTAGCTTAAAGGAAAGCTCAAACCTTCCAGCAAGCAATAGTGAAAGCGCGAGGCAGCATGACGGAATACCGGTGGCCTCACACGTGCGAAGTATGACGATGACCACCCCTTCAGTTGTTCCGCGGTCCTCTTCTATACGCCATCGGCATCACAGTCTGGATGTCAACAGAACGCGCCGGCGTCAACTTTCCACTGGCCATGCTGATGTTGGAGGTCTAGATGTTGTTGTCGAGCATCCGGATACGAACCTCGAGCCTTGCGGGGCACAATTTTCGGAACAGAACTCTATGATCCTTGACCCTCGAGGTTCAAGATCTGACACCAAAGAAAGTTGGATACTGCGCAACACACGGGGAAGGATCGCGTTCGAAGCGTCGATCATCATCTACCAGATCCTCTTTTTCACTTTTGAAGCTCCGTACCTTTGGAACGCCATCAGTCCAGGGCTGCCACTTGTGTCGTCAAGCCTATTCCTCGTTCTCGACATTCTCATGATACAGTGGCACTTCCTGAGTATCGTTCGCTCCAGGCTTCTGCTTTGCTTCCTGGTGCTTTTGGTGCCATCTTTGACCTTCTGTGCGATCACGATCGCGCTCAAAATTACCTTGCTAGCTGTATCGCCAGACCAAGGAGCATCGTCTCCAGGCATTCACTTTGATCGTCAGCGTAGCGCACGCGGCGATGCATTCTTGCAAGTCTTGCGAGACACGCCTGTCTCTGCTGTCCTCTTTATATTTGGGATCGTCGGTGCAGCCACAAGTGTCATTTTGGCGACTGCCGTGTCAAGATATTTCCTAAGACGCCACAACGCAAAGAGTGCTTGGACAATGGGAGAACCACAATCTTAATAGTCTTCTCGGTGCAGGTCATATCAAATCACCATCAGCCCAAGGTTGGCACATGTGTATTTCTACGCCTTCAATACCCGGATACCGTGTTCGGCAGGCCAAAGATACACGACTCAGGACATGTCTACTCTGCATGAAAATGTCGGTCCGTCTGCCGGGCGAGGTTGAGCTAGGATAGGTGATCCAGGGATTCCTGATTGATTGCGTCCTACAAACCACGTTTATGAGGCGAGGCTTTCTGGCTTTGGGGAGCAGGTGATCCTGGTCAGGTCTCGCCATGGTCCACGAACTCGTAAAAATAAAAATACAATGTTAGTTTCTTTGTCACGTGCGCTTGAAAGGGAGGGCAGCCATGACACGCGTATTTTGGCCCGTGAGCGGAAAAGTGTTGGTCTGCGGAGTGCAGTGCAGCTCTTTTGCCAACTTTACTGAGCCCTGGAAGGCGATCAGCAGCCAACATCTTTGAACCCTTGAGGATCTTAGCTCTTGCACTTTACCACCTTCATTCTTACCAAGACCTAATTCATCGTGGGAGACTGAATCATAGATACGCTCGTTCATACCAAAACCATACCCCTTGCAGGAAGCGGAAGCTATACCCCAATTCTGGAACTCAACAAGTGCATACCGTCCTCAACTCAACGCACATTCAAAGCTGCACGACAACACTTGGAGTGTGGGTGTCAGCTTGCAAGTCGAGTCAAACCCACCACCTCATGTCACCTGCAGTCACGCGGGCAACAGCAAACACTGCCCCACGCAGTCCACTCTTTCTCTCGGATCCATCCCCATCGCCGTCCACCCCTTCCGAGCACGAAACAGCAAGTGACGATCGACGCAACTCATATATCAGAGAACCTTTCGTGCCGAAACGTAAGCCGAACAAGGCTGCTCCGTACGCATATCTCGTTGCTGAAGGGAGTAACAGCGTAGACTCTTTGCCAAATTTCGACGCAAATAAGAAGGCGGCCGCAGCACTGAGCGTGGATCAAGCATTCATTCGCCCTGCATCAGCATTGGACTCGACTTCGCACACTTCTTCACCATTCACCGCTCAGCTTAATCCTCCACGCCGCCAACCTCTTACACAAGCCAGAACGACCCGTTCTGCGTCTCGCAATCTCACGCTTCAACTTCAAACCAGCGCCCCGCCCTCAGCTGCCCCCACGCCCGTGATCCAAAGCCGCCCCGCATTTGAAGTGGCGACCCAGGCCAGACCCAGATCGCACACGCCAACTACCATGGCCATGACGACTCGCACATCGCCTCCTGCGGCTCCCGCTACGCCAAAGATCAAAGCCGCCGTGTCCGCTGATGTCGCCGCCCGCATTCGCTCTCCGAAAAAGCACGCCTCCACCTCGGCCCTCCGCCCGACTGCGCTACAAAAGGCTGTTGCTCATCCCCGCGTGCCACAACCTTCACAGCAGGTCGTTCGAGACGTAGAGGCCTACGCTGCTCACTCGTCATCCAATTGGGCTCAGTCAAACGAGACTTCAAATGAAATTGAGGGCAGCGGAGACTGCAGTTTCGTCTACGATGCGGACAACGCTGACGAGCCCGATGGGCAAGAGACAGTACAGGTCCACGTGCGACTCCGTCCGCCTAAACATGGAGAAGACTGTGCTTGGGTCGCCAATCCCTACTCGGGTACTGTGGCCCTGGAGACCTCGATCGCTTCGACCCGCACGCAATCAGCAACCCTCGGGCCATTTACGTTCGATGGCATCCAGACTGGTTCCGCGAACCGCCCTGTGTACATTTCTGTTGCGAGACCATTGGTCAGGGCTGCCTTGGACGGATATGATGCTGTGGTCTTTGCTTACGGTCAAACGGCTTCGGGCAAGACATTCACGCTCAGTGGAGACGAGAAGGGGCAGGAAGCCGGAATCATCCCAAGAGCAGTAAGAGACATCTTCAGAGGAATCAAGCAGAGTAGTGCGACAAGGGAGTACCTGTTGAGGGTGAGCTATCTCGAAATCTGGAACGAGGTGGTCAAGGATCTTCTCGAGCCATCGAACGCTCCCCAGGTCAGGGACGACAAGAGGAAAAGAGGAGGAAAGGGAACGACGGTCCACCCATTGCGGGAGGAAATTGTCACTTCTGCAGCTCAAGTTAGGGAACTCCTCGCAAGGGGGCAGGCAAATAGACATGTTGGCGCCACGGACTGGAACGAACGAAGTTCACGTTCACATACCTGCTTCAAGATCACGATCGAGTCTTGGGAGAGGAACGGCGAAGCCGAGACTAGCAAGATGGGCAAGAAGGTGACTGTCTCCGAACTGTGTCTCATCGATCTTGCAGGATCCGAGAAGTACGTCTCCCAAGGATCCGACCGTCGCGCAGAAGGAGCGCACATCAACAAGTCTCTCCTGACTCTTGGAAAGGTCATCTACGCCCTCTCGGAGAAGACGGCCAACTCGACAGCTCACATCCCGTACCGAGACAGCAAACTTACGCGAATTCTGCAAAACTCGCTCTCGGGAAACGCGAGGGTGGCGGTGGTGTGCACAATCAACCCGAACCCGAGCGCAGTGGATGAAAGTCTGTCCACTCTCAACTTTGCCAAGCGCATCAAGAAGGTCAATCTGAACGCGAGGAGAAACGAAATCGACTCTTCCTTGGGCGGCGGGATTGGTGCCGAGGCACAGGCTTTGATTCTAAGGTATCAGACCGAGGCGGATGCCCTGCGCAAGATGGTGGCCGATCTGCAGTCGAACAAGCCCGTGCAGCCTGAAGTGCTGGAGGTGGACGACGAGAGGATCCGAGAGCTGCAGGAGAGGTTGGACTTGATCGGGTCCCTTGTGGTTCGGGGAGGACGCGACTATGACCTTGAATCGCCAGACTCGGCTGACGAGCAGGACGGCCGTACCCTTCGAACCCCCTCTGCAGCTTCCTTCGCCAGCTTTGGCAACTCGACGCCGACCACTTCACCAAGCACTTCGCAGTCATCCTCAGTAATCACCTCCGCTTTCGCCCGCCCTGTCAGCCCGACGAAGTCTCGCCCACCACCTCATCTCTTCGGCTTCTCCGATCCACCCCACTTGCTCGCAGAAAAGCTGTTCCTAGCCAACCGACGCATCTCAGCACTTACTGCAGAGCTCGCCGCGCGCCCTGCCCTGCCCTCCTCTCCCTCCGAGCAGCAGAACCTGATTGTGTCCCTGCAACAACAAGTCAAGGAGCTCGAGGCAGTTTGCGAAGCTCAGGCGACCGATGCTCCACCCAAGATTCGCGAAGATGTCGAGCGCGAGTACGAAGACAAGCTGAACGAGATGCGCAAGAAGCTCGAAGAGAAGGACAGCTTCATCGCCGAACTTCAAGCCGAAGGCGAGCGCGTGAGGAAAGTCAATGCTCGCCTTATGGAGCTAGCCCACGACCAGACCAAGGAGATGGTCGAGAACCTTGCCAGTCCCGCACGCCGCTCAGTTTCGCCGCTCAAGGCATCCGATGCGGCCAACACAGTAAAAAGGCGCATGGTGGGAGGGGAGGGGTCGGGAGGCAGTCCGTTCAAGGCGAGAGCCAGGCCGATGAGTCTCTTCAATCCACCTCTCGGTGGTGTCAATTTTGCAGAGCTCGGTAGGATGGGCGAGGAGAAGCCGGAGGCGAGGAAGGGAAGCAATCTCGCCAAGAGGAGGTCGATCAGCAACGACTACACGCTGCTCAAGGGTGGAACAGAGGAGATCGAGGAAGAGATCCTGCTCAAAAGCGCAACCATCCCTCCGTCTGAGACGTTCGCCAACGTGCCTCTCAGCTCGTACGTCGACTAGAGAAAAGATGTCTTTCTTGTGCATCGTCATCATGTCATGGTGTCATACACGGCATTGCATTTTTTCATCCTAATTTCGTAGCACCATTTTCGATCATTTATTTCTATTCTTTAAATCCATCATGAAAATCTCATGCCTCGGTACGTCAATTCATTCTTTCGCATCGCATCTACCATTCGGGCCGCACGTTTGGCACGAGTAAACAGGACGTCTATTTGCATGTCTCTGTCTTAGGTGCCAAGCAAAAGAGCACACACAGAAGGTGTGAAAGTTCGAGCAAGCAAAGCCAAAAAAAAAAAAATAGAGCAAAAAGAAAGATTGACTAGTCTGGGATTCGAACCCAGGAATCCTGGTGTTATCAATAGGCAACCGCGTTTGCGGCTTGGTTCCTAAAACCAGTGTGTTAGGCCACTCCACCAACCAGCCACAGATCACCTGACCAAGGGGAGAAAGTGTACATATACCCTCAATTCGATTATGAATGTGGAGGGCTGACCGCATTTAGCAAGGCACAGCTTTATTTTCGCTGAGCATTCGCCGGGAACGCAGGCTTTGCACGCGCCCAGGCCATGTTTGCTGAGTTGGAATGGTGCTTAGATTCTAGGCTCACGACAACCATCCACTTGAAGCTCTTCGCATCCGTCGCAACGCGGAGGTACGGCGAACACCATCAGGAAGCCGCTCCGCCGTACTCGCCGGTCCATGATCTAGGCCATCCCATCGGCGCATCACCACCTCTGATTCGTGTTGGGCGTTGATCACCGAACCTTTGCAACTCCTCCTCCTTCTTGAAGTGGCGTTTGGTATCGCGCATCAGTCGCCGACCGGTCATCGAGCTTCTTCCTCCATCTTCTGCATTCGGATCGACAGCTTGCATCGCCGAATCTTGATCTTCGGATCTCCATTGCAGGCGTGCGATTCTTATCCGCAGATCACAGTATACGCCGAAAACGGGCGCACGCTAATCAACATCGTTGTAAGACCTGGATACACCGTTGACGGCCGCGTAGTCCAGACCACGACGGCGTCTACTGTTTATTACGAACGCCAAACGACGTTGGATCCCCATCCGGTACCTATCCTAGATCGACAGATCATCGTTCGTTGGCCGATAGTCACCAAGTCGCAACGTGTGGCTTGGTCGACTTGACCGGTACATTGGACTTGGCTTGCCTACTTGCAAACTCTGAATCAGTCGTCTTACCTTTGACGTCCGCGATTCGGGCTTGGTGCTGTCAACACCGAGCCAACACCCCGACCATCGCACGGTCAACCAAGACTTGACCGACAACTCTTCGGGTCGCCCCTATCCACACCTACACAATCATTTCGAACTTCTTCTCCTTAGAGAGAACAGCGAAGTGACAGGGACAAGATGTATCACAGCCTGCTCACAGCCTCGTTCTTCGTCTCGATCCTCATCCTCCTTTATCGGAATCGCGTCTACTTCCTGTCACTCCTCCCAGCCTCGGTGACCTCGCGCCTCCCCGCTTCCCTGCAACCGCTTCCATCCGCCCTGCCATTTCCCTCTTCCGCACCGAGTCCTGCCTCCTCAGGCTCTCTCTTCTCGCGTCTGTTTGGCTCGTTACCGCTCTCACGCGGCTACACACGCTTGCCAGCGTCGGATTGGGCTTCGCAAGCGGCTTCTGGTCTCACTTCGAGATTGTTTGACATCAACGCCAATATTGCTGCAGGCGATTCGCGCACAGGGCTGGATGCCAGGGGAGTGGAAGACATTCAGACGATCATGCAGACGCAGGGAGTGAGCTTCGACCAGGCGAGGTTGATTAGGCATCAGCAGATTTTGGCAAGGAACAACGTCGATCCACAGACAGGGATGCCGCTGGACTCCAAGGCAGTCACGAGCTTGGGTCCAAGGTAGTGCTCGAAACTGTTTGTCTATACCCCTCCCACCTCACAAATGGAATGCACAGACTCAGGTTCACTGTCACACAGACATGGAGAGAAGATTTGTGGCGACGAAAGTATTGCGCAATTGATGAGAATGAAGGGCCGGTACAAATACAAGATGAGAGAACGAACGCAAAATTGGTACAAGAAAAAAGGTGAACGAAGAGTTCAGAGTGTTTTGGTACTATGCGGCTGCCCGTAGTGGGATGGCAGGTTCGAGGACGTTGGTGAAGGTGCTTCTGCGCCGGCACCAGCCGCCCGTGTCGAGGTCGAGTGGGTCCAAGTCTTCGGCTTCGGACGCGCTTGTGACAGCTTCGGGCACGTCGGGGACTTCGGTGGAGCGCGAAAATCTGCGTCGGCCCTCTGCAGACTCACGCGAGACCAGAATCTCCGGCGGTGGGTTCGCGTGCGATGACGAGCTGGTGGTGTTGCTGCTCGACACACTGCGTGGGATCGGCGGCCGTTTTTGGAACGAGTGCAGGTTGAACACGGGTGTCGCGCCAGCGCTGACTTCGCCGGGGGATTGAGAAGATGCAGCAGAGTGGTTCGATGACGATCGACGCCGCAGGAGGGCTAGGTCATCGCGCGACTCGCGCCTCCAGCCAAAGCGGAGTGGAATCAGCTCGCCCTCTCCCTCTGAGGCTAGACTGTCCTGACGGCGAGAGAAGTAATCGCCATCTAGCGGAAGCTGTTGAGTGTACGGATCGATGCCAGCCCAGACGGGAGCGTCGTCGATCTCGTCAGCGTACGAGGGCTCGCGCGAGTGTCCCTGCGGGATCGTGGGCATCATTCTTGTCGCCCCACCAGCGGAGAAGGAACCCCCATTGACGAGTACGCCCGAAGATCGCCGGCGTCCCATTTGCCAGATCGACGCTGCAGCAGGCACTTGCCTCTTTCGCAGCGCTGCTGCACGACCCAGCGAGGCCGTACCCAGCATTGACTCGTTCGCAGACGCAGACGCTGCAGTAGACGACTTGAGCTCGAAAGCAGACGGCTCGCCTTGGAACGACATACCCGTAGTCGAAGGTCGGCGCGTTTTGATCCGTGGCAGAGTGCCGAATTTCTGTCTCTGTGAGTCTGCTAGCGACCCAGCTGGCGCTGTGTACGGCGGTCTCGGAGGCAGAATATTGTTGGCAGACGAGAGACGAGCCGACATGGGCACTCCCCACGCTGCCGCATCTTCTGCGTCGTATTGACCGGTGTGCAGATCATCGCTCGCATCGACAAACACGTGTTCCAGCATCAGTCCGCTCTGTTGCACCGGCTTTTGCATGGCTCGCGGCCAAGTCGACTGTTTTGGAACCGCGCGTCTCGCAGCAGAATGAGTTCTCGGCCTGTAGTTGATGCTGCTTTCCCACGAAGCGCGGCTGGCCGCATCCTCGAGCATCTTTTCCCACTCCAGCTCGTCCTGCGACTGAGCTCTTCCCTGACTCGAGCACGATGAAAAGATGCTCCTCACGGAGTCTCTAGAAGAAGCCCCTTTCAGGCGACCTCCTTCTCTCCTTCCTAAGCTACTGCTCGATTTCCTCCCCGCCAAAGGCAGGTCGTTGAAACCCAGCACCGGCGAGGTGAGTGAAGAGGCTCCCGACATGGACGATGCCGACAATGCCGGCGATGCGGGTGGGATGAGCTGGGAGAATCGAGCCGAAAGCGTCTCGATCGGCTCGTCCTCTTCGAGCTCTCTCGATTTGATACGTGGGAAGGTGCTGAATCGCTTTTCGGGCTCAGCAGCGGGAGGATCGGGTGAGTCGCGCGCAAAGGGTATAATCTTCATCAAGATGCGCGAACGACGCTTCGAAGAGCCCTTGGCCGAAGAGCCAATCGAGCGGATGGATCCTTCCCGACGGCCACTTAGGCTCGTGCGGGAAGCTTGGCGAGCCAGTTCTGTACTTGGTTGAGACATTTACTGCATTGATGCAAACGTTCATATGTTAGTATGCTGTCACTCCATTATTGGGCTCGAAACGATGTGGGGATCAAGGACTGCTTACTAACCCGTTACGTCTCGAAGGCGAGTTCTGGCCCTTTGGAGTTGGTGGCGAAAGAAGAGTGATGGGCTCAATCAAGGTAATCGAAGTCTTTTCCGATTCCATAGACTGCTTGGCGCGACTTAAAGGCACTGAAGAAAGACGAGGAGGGATCTTTGCACTCTCGACACCGGGTGTAGAAGGTGCAAGCGAAGACTCTTCGTCTGACGAAGCAGCTAGAAGCTCTCTGATATCTTCGTCTTGATCAGCTGCCGCGACACACCCTGCTACGGTCGACTCGGACTCTTGGTAGACGAGTAGTGTGCTGCGAGAAAAGTGAGTCTGGGCGTAGTGGAGGTCGTCGAAACGCGACGACTTGGCTGTGCCCGTACTGGATGCTGCACTGGGTGCCGAGGTAGTAGCAGCCCTTCGGAATGCTGGTCGCTGAGGGAACGAGCAGGTGACAGGCGACGATGGCAGGCTGTGTGTCGTGTCGATTTTGGGGATGGTCTGAGACCGCGAGCGCTTTGGTGCTTTAAAGCCCTCTGGAACTGCAAGTGTCTGCTTGCTGGTGGAAGCTTGTGTTGTGAACGAGTGGCCGTCGTCGCTGTTGTGTGTGATGCTGGGGAGGTTGACGGAATGGATGAACAGATGCGACATGATGGTTAAGAAGGAAAAGCTATGAGCAAGGGCTGGATGGAGTTGATGCTGCTCAAAATAGACGAGGGCAGGAGGGCGGGGGGTTGTACGGACGAGGGGGTTCCGGATCGAGTCGCCGGCCAGAAAAAGATCATGTCCTTATAATGGATTCCGACTCTTCAGTGTATGTGAGACAAGCTTACTGCGGTCTCGGCTATGGCTTGTCAGAAGCAGGTACGACCAGCTGTCGTCTTTCAGGAACCGGAATCCATCGTGTACGGAGCAGCGAAAAAAATGTGTCCAAACAGATCCACGTTGGCTGAGGCTGCTCTTCATTTGGTACGTTCATGCTCTGCATCATGCTGTTCGGGCAACCCAATCTCCGCCTTGCTCATACTGAGAAACTACCAGAAAATTGGTGCTTTGTGAGCATCAAAGCGATACGGTGCTGGGATGAGTGGCAGCCATATCGGCGAACTGAGCTCAAGGGACAAAGGCCGTGTTCCACTCAGGGGCTTTGATCTCCACAACCCGGCTTGCATTGTCATGTTCTGGATTTACATTGATTGACATGTCGTACTGGATCTCTGATACGCCGAATCCAGCTACACAAATGTGAAACGGGCCGATGCACACCAAGCGGACTCAGGATTGCGCTCGTCAGTCGGGGTCTCGAGTGTCTAGACGGATGGCGGGCTCCGAAGCCACAGCGGACAGCCAATTTGTTTTTGTTTTTTTATCACAATTTATTTTTGGCTATCCCATAGGCCAAGCCGCCATTTCTGGCTTTTAGCCTTTCAAGTCCACCACTGACAGCTCGATGCCCATGGTCAAAGCATGCCACATCGGTGAATCTCCCACTTCCCACCTAGGTGGCCGTATTCCGCTTCGTCTCCAGCCCAATTCCGACACGTATTTTCGGCCTTCGACAAATGCTCCAGTGCGACAAGATCTGGACCTTGTTTACCGGCTTCTCGAGCTGGCAGTCTCCCATCCGACCCCAGCTTGGCATTGCATTCGGTATGTGTTTGTTTCATGGTGCTTGCCGAATCCCAGCTCAGCGCGAGACGCCGTGCCGAGATTGCTGCTGAGCAAGCTTGATGCAGTGACAAGCATGTCATCCAGCTTCATGCAATACTCAAAGATCGACGCCACGTAGGATATACTCTTTGGACAGGCATGATTTCTGTGACACAAACATCATGCGCGTTGGAAAAGGGTGAGAAAACAAGCAGTCAGCACAGTGGCTTGCATGTGGATAAAATTGTCACGATGACCAGGGTTGAGGCTCCGCGAGCGAATGTGACGATATAGAGTACGTACCGGTACGAATGTGAGCGTGTGCATTTAGGGCACGAACGGAACGTGGCTCCCGCGTGCAGGCTTGCAGCGCAAAGACAGTTTCAGTCGGGTGCAGCGGAAAGCCAAAACTAGCTGTGCAGTCACAGCACTGAGCGGAAGACAGCGTCATGCAGGAAATGTGTTGGCTCGGTGGGACGGTGTCGCGGAATTGAATGTGAGACATTGTGTGCCCCTCTATTCCGAGCCCGAACCTTGCTGCCAGCAAGTGCAGTTCGTCTTCCTTCTTCATGTTTGGCCTTGAGATGACCGTCGTACAAACAAATCCTGCCTCATTCATGCTACAATACTCAAGCACTATGATGCCGATCCTTGGACAAAGCTGACCTTCAAGAACCTTTGGACGAACGCGGCACTTTCGCAAGCGTTTGGAACGAAAGCCTTCGGAAGCCTCGTTTGCAGCCATAGCAACGTCCAGACCCGTGGCGTTTGGAATACACGGGCTACAAGTATCGGAGTGCAAGCCTCGCACCTCATTTAAGCTGACCGCTACGAATTCGACTGAGCTTCAAAGACCGTGTGAAGGTTCAGGTTCAGGCTCGGTCGATGAGGAACAAAATAAATAATGATGGGATCTCTTCCAAATGCGGAAGATGTTGCTGCTGCCAATCAAGAAATGTCGGACTGTCAAAAAGCGCAGCGAGGACATGCTTCGGTGATCCAAATAGAACCCCCCCACCACGCGAGCGGACCGCGAAAAGTTTCCGACACCTTTGGCAGGACAATACCAGAGTGGAGACATGAATGCACGCTTCACAAAATACGGGTCGGGTGTGGTGGTCGTCCTCACTCAACCTTGCCTTTCATCTGAACAGATGTATTCAGTAAGTCTCGAAAGACCATTCAGAAGCCCTTGTCGAGCGAACCATCTTCGTTGTAGTGAAAGCACGAGAGGAAGCGACGGCTGGCGATTTCCGAACTCTGGTTTAGAGTATAACCATAGCCTAAAAGCTTCCGAGTCGATCTACAAGAGCAACGGCGATCAACTCGACTTGATCTGCAGTGCGTCAAATTTTGGTTTGATTAATTTCGCAGTGAATAGCGCTCTCACCTTTTTGAAATCAAGGAGCGGCCCACGAGGCAAAATCTGTATTGGATATGCACACGAGCCAGATGTCCAATTCCGCCTTCATTTCGAGGAATACAAAAAACGCACTCCGCGGTGTTTACGTTTGCTCCAGCTGATTCTACATCAGGCTTTGTGGCCAAACATCCACCGAACAGTGCTGCGAACCACCGCTGCGGAGCCCAGCTCATCATTCAGAGAATCCCCATCCGGCTTTAGTTTTTCTCGCCATCAGCTCCGCCTGAACATGTCCAGCGCCTCGATGGTCATAATTCCGTACGGTCTAGACCAGAGGTTGTGCCTTGGCATTCACGTCTTGCCGCTAGCAATAGTTGCTTGTCCGCTAGCATGAGAGCCCTCGAAACAGCCAAGAAGTCAAACGCCTTTACCTGGCTACGCTGTCTAGACCTCGTTTCTGTCCCTGTCCCGGACATTCGGTCAAGACTCTAGCCCTTCGTCTCGCTTGGCGACTCGTGCTCGCCGTAAGCCCGTGAGCCGGATTCCGCATGCGCATGTGTCCACCGCCAGACTCAAAGCCGCGACGCCGTTCATGACGGTCTGGGCCCAACAGCGAGTCTGGTGTTGGCTGCCAAGTTCCCTTATGCGAGCTGGACGGCGGCGAAGCAAGGCTTATGGCATGCCAAGCAGAGCTGAGCTTGGTTGACACCGATTTGAGCCCGGGTTCCTGGTTGTCACCGTCGCTGGTTTCAGCAGGCTGACGACTGCTTGGTCTTCCGTAATGGGGACATAAGACGTATTTGACAGTTCATGGCATGAGACGAGCATCTACATTGTTTTTCTCGGCGGCTTACACAAGCCATTCTTACCTCAATTTGAGCCGAAACAAAGCGCGTGGGGCTGAAGCCACGTTCATGCACGTTCGTCCCAAGATAAAGGGCTGGCAGGGTTTCACTAGTCGGCTAGCATCGGTACAAGGGTTGAATGCGGATTCTGTTAGATAGGTTCTGAGGTGACCATACAGTTGACGGTCAGCAGAAGTTAGAACTTTTCCGCAAAGAGCCAGTTGTACCAGCCGGAAATGCACATGGCTGAGTCCCGATGGCTTGTTCGATCGCAGGGTCCTGACGGCTTCGGGTCACAATGATAGCCCAGACGGCTCTCGATCACGGGAGATGTGTGATAGTGGCTGGTAAGGTGTTCAAAAGAGGGTCGGAAGGGTTTTATTTGGATCTCCTTGCCTACGCCACCGCTACCACTTCCGCACGCAGCCTCAACTTTCTACTGTCGATTGGACTTGCCGATCGGAACAACTGTGGCGCTTCCTTCAAGCCTCGATCCCACTCAACAACAAACTACCTAAGCTTTCAGCCACAAAAGCTACCACTCCTTCGGTGCGCCATCTTGTCCGCCAACTCCGGTGTCTTGAACAAAATGCGACGAAAGTCTTCCCACCCATTAACACAGTCATGTTTGTGGGGGGTACTCGTTGTTCCTGATTCGGATCTAATCGCGCGGCGTCTGAAGACAAAATTGAAATCTAGAATTTGGTGTCAACCGTCCTGCAGTCGAGCAAAGCCCTTCGTTCAAGCATCTTGCAGACCCCTGCCGGACTCTTCATTCGGCTTGTGCAGAGTCCTAATCAGGCGTCCCGTGTTCTTGGGACGCATCCCCTGGCGTATCGCGCAAATGAGCCGTAACCTCTTTCCGGTTTGGCGTATCGCACACGACACCCACATGGTCACCTGGCTCCCAATGACGGCAGTACTCCAGCTCCGCGGATAAATGCAGGGCATTCCCGGTCCGCCTCTCATGCATTTGACCCTCCGGCTTATCCTACGCCCCATGAAGCCACCAATTAGGTTGCTCTCGCCTAACCTCCATGTAGCTTAGTCGATCGCTACGGTGAACCCTACACGGAAAAAATATGGCCAGATTTCATGCCATGAAATCTTGCCGCTGTCCGACAGGCCAATAGCACCCGAAAATGTGTACCTCAACAATGCCATGAACGGCTCGGCTACGCTGTGTCACTGCCTCGTGGATGTCGTAAGCTATGAATCTGGCTCTCTCCTACATGGTTCGTTGAGAATTGATTGTCGGGCGGCTGCAATCGCCGCATTGGATAAAATATGCCCCTACATTGCGAGATGCTTACGCTACACAGGGTCAGTAGTTCCATAGTCATGAGAGCCAATAATCTGCTAAATGCCTCATTTGAGCCAGATCACAGTATCAATCTGATGATCATTGGCCAAAAAGCTCATTTACCCACTTCAGATTGCATGAATCAAGCTCTGCTGTAACTTACGGTGCCGATCCTCGCTTATCTATGAAGCCCTTTTGAAGCCACGTTACAGTACCACGGATGAGCGCAAATAGTTGTTTGATGTACCTCGGCCAACCATGAATGTGAGTACTGTATCCACTCTTTGTATATTCCGCCATAATCTGCCGGGCAGAAAGCTTTCGATCCATCCTTTCTCGCGATTCACCTTAGATAATCTCTCACGCGTGTCTTATCGTTTTGGAGCTTCATTCGCAACCTGAATCACACGCCTTCCCAGAGTGATGAAATCAGTTCGACTGCCGCAACGCTGTACCCATCTGATCCGACGAGAATCCGAGTACATCTCTACACTTCATCGGAAGATTTGGCAAGGCCGTCTAGTTACGGCACAAGCCCCCCCAATCACATGGCGCTTTTTGAACGTTCCGATGCAAAGGTGTTTCGGCTAAACCCCTGTGTCTTGCTGTTGACGTGCGATGCTCGTGTCATTGACACGCGCGACAATGTCTGCATTCATTACGAAGTCGCTATGTGTGTTCAATGAGATGATCCCCAATCTCCCAATGCAGGTGTTGAGACTGAATTCGATATGGCTCGCCTGTGATGGTGCAGGGTCCCGATCGGAAAATCGTGTCTCGACCGTCCAGAGGCTTTGGGCTTTCAGCTCCGCTATCCCATGGGAGTCCAGCATCTAGCTCATGAGCAGTAGTTGATAGACACAATGGTACATATTGCTGAGACTTACAAGCGGCAGGAGAAAAGCAGAGTCAGGGACGCCAAGGAAGCACCGTCAGGAACGGGATCGTCCACATGCAGCTAATTGAGTTCCCAAAGCTGTGGTCGAAGTAGAGTCGCATGCACGTCATGCTGATCGTTTGTCGCACCCGAGCTGTCAAAAAAGAGTCGGTCGGGATGTGATTGGAAATTTCATTTATTTTCTTCCGAATTCCGAGCAAATCATTTCTATTTTCAGTGAGAAGGCCAAGAGTTGGGTTGCGGCGAGCGGAGGTAGGATTTTGACTGCCAGTCTGTGAACCTCGATCGTCGGAAGTGCAAACACAAAAATTCCAAGCTCACACCACGTTCTTGACCTCCTCCCAATCAGGTGAACTTAAGCACCGCCGTTATGCATCACATGCACCGTTGCCGAGCGTGGTGAAGCTCAGGAGTTGACAAGGTAGGCCGGCTTCGCTGTAACAGTATGACGTTCCAATCACGTTCCACCAGGCAGAGTTGACGGAGACACTGGTCAACATGACCATTGCTGGTTTCCAATCAGCTGTCGAATGACCTTCTTTATCGAAACTGGGCCCTCTGAGCAGTGTGCAGAATGACCCTCGGCCGAACTGCATTGCGGCTTGCTTGCATGATTCAAAACTGATTGGATCGGCCGAAGCGGTCCGGCAGGCATGCAGCTAGGACCGCTGTGCTCAAACATTTCCCGTTTCTTGCCTGCTGCGGACATGTCCATCAGCTGGGCAAAGGAGACACTGATCATTTTGCTAGAGCCGTCATTGTTCATTCCGCCCTAGCCGTACAGTATTCCGCTGGGGAATTTCCGCTAGCTTTCGTGCTGCTGCATAGCGTGTGTGCATTTGCCGGCATCCAAGCCCTCCGACTTCAATTGTCGTGTTCGAATGCAAAGGCAATGTCGATTGCAACGATGAGAGGTGAGCGTCACTGCTCTGCATGATTTCATTTGCGCTTCATTGTCTATGTTTATCCACTGTTTGTGGCTTGGCTGTCTGTTTGCGGCTGCATTCCGCAAGACCAAGATCAGCATAGACAGCCACAACGGGAACTTGCAGAACGAGGGAAAAAGAACCTCGCTTCCGGCGCTTTGTTCCCGGACATACGTGCTGCCTCAAGCTAACCTGCTATCTGCAGCTACTGAAGTCTGATGAGAGGTTCAGGTTGTAGCAGAGCATGCAGTAGCATAGCGATCTCGTATACACCTATCAGAATGTGCTTAGTCACTTGGTCACAGCACAGCCAATAGGGTGAATTGTGACGCAATAAGCCTTGCTCGAAATGACCGACCTTCACTATCGCCTCTGAAGACTGAAGTATACTCCAAGAAGCCGTGAAGTCATTGGTCGGTAATCGCTCAACATGGACGCCGACTTGGTTTGTTCCGTCAGATACCGTGGTACAACAGCTTGTCGACGATAACCAGATCTGAGCACTCGTACCTCTCCTCAGGAGGCTCCAGCTTCCATCCTTGACGGCTCTACGCTTTCCGAACTTAGGGGCTCTTTGGATTCTCATTGCATGATCCTGGGTCGTCATTGCACGCATGACTTTTCTCATGTCGTCTGAGAATTTCCTAATGACCGGCCTGCGAAAAAGTCAGTGAGCGGAGCCTCTCTGCACGCTTCCCACGCGTCGGGCAAGGAAAAAAAAAAAAAAAAAAAAAAAAAAAAAAAATGTGAATATTTGTGGTTCCGCTTGCTGCTTCTCGGTGTCTGGTACTGACAGACGCATGACATGCCCTTGTAAACCTTTCGCGGATCGCTTTTGCGCGTTTCGCGTTCATTCATGCTGACGGTGTTGACGGGTGGAAGCTGAAGCGTTGGCGTCCTCTTACTGCATCGCTCCGAGTCTGTCATGAAGATCGTACACGGCGGTCGGCCCTCCGTATGCAAGAGAATCCACAGCAGTGACCAATGACGCCCGGAATGCACGGAGTGTCTCTCCGGCTTCGCTGCAAGCTGTGCTTCACCGAAGCCCGTCTGTTCCGGGTATTGAGGTCATTGCTTCCGACCAAGCTCAATGACGGGGATGGAGAGTCCGATCCAAATTGAAGACGCAATGTCCGAAGGAATTGCATTGAAAGCACCACCCTCGAAGTGCACCCATGATGTCTTCACTCAGTACAAAGGGCGGACACGAATCTCGTGTACTATCCTTCACAATACGGCGCCATTCTAGCTATCGAGGATCAAACTAACTCAGCCCAAGGACGGAAGGTTGTCAATGATGCAGAGCATCATGAGGTTCTCTGCAAGACTTTCTTAGAAGCGAGCGGTGTTCCGGCTTTCTGGTTCGTGGCGTCACAGGGGCCGGGTAAATTCAAGAGTCAAGCCCGTCATCTGTTTGGGTCCCAGTTCGACCATGGACCGAACCCGGTCCTTCAACCTTCTGGATCTGTAGAACATCATGTGATCCGCATATGGAAAGTGGATCGCTGAGAGCCCGGTACATACTGAACTTGTACAAGATAGCAGTCGAGATAGATCCTTCTTTGTTCATTACAAACGTGGCTTTGATCAAAAAATGAGACCCAGGGTTCTCGGTACCATAATAGCGTGGTACGTCACACGCCGGCTTGAGATCAAATGAGCGGTATATCGCACGTGAACGCCTTCGACGACCCGCTTGCAGGCTAGATCATGGAGCAAGACACCATATCGGTATCCAGCCAACAGGTGCGCAAAGACTTGGCGCGTGCCTTTCACGCTGCTCTCGACCTACTGCAGCGTTTCATCATACGTGCCAATCAGTTCATCAACACCGGCCGCAACATTGATGTGATGTACACAAAGACGGCCCTTATTCTCCAGTCATCCGGCACGGGCAGTACCAAGCTCGCCGTCCAGCTCTCAGCCTGCTAACCAGGCTTGCTCGTCTGCACGGCGAAATTGGGATAACGCCCTGCCACCTCCTTCCCTTCTTTCGACGAGCCCGTCTATACTCATCTTCGAGGGCACTCTTCCTGAGCAACAAACGCGTCGATCGACGCTTGCGGCCATCGATCCTAATCAGAACGTTGGTCACATCCGTCTTTGCGACGCTGAACGCTGATCTTTCTCATCGTGTGTAGGTGATATAGATTGATGCGCGAAAGACTCCATCGAGCCATTTGCAGCTTATGAAGCATGGCAGTCTTTGTTCCTGCACCTTTACTGACGCAAACAAAGTGGGTTTAAAAGGTTCCAGCAACCCAGCTGTCCCGTACACTGCTGTACTTGATGAAGTGTGAACAATGTCAGAAATTGATCAAATGAGAAGACAATGTCGCAGCTACATCAAGCCCTCCTGGCATCACAACTTGACAGATCTGTCTACTCGATTAGGTAGCTGAACAACAGAGCTCTCTAACGATATATATTGAGGGTGGTGTTGATGGAGAAAGTATGGTGTATAGTAGTAAGGAGATGTGTGTAGACATTGTTTGATCACGTTTGGCGCGCACTGTACCAGTACCTGTACTTTATCAACAAAAATAAATAAAACGGTGCAAGTAAGTTACACAGTCACTGGTATTCGCACGAGAAGAGATGCGACCTCCACTCACTTTGTCAATTGAGCCGGCTCCACGAGAAGAAATATGAAATTTCTGTGCTCCCCACCTCAATTTACCATTCTTGTCGTAGTCAACCTACGCTTCTACCGCCAACAAGATGGTGTCGGCAGTACGTGCCGTTTCGAGACGCTGTCTCAGGGTCGGCACCAGCAGCGCGGCTCGGCTCCGTGTGTGTGCTGGTATCTGCTGCTCGACAGCACGCTCTCAGCCCTACACTACGTCTTCTCTTGCACGCAATCGATCCCAATCATTCCGCGATGGACCACACGATCCTTTCAATTCCGTCATAGCCACTCTTCCTCCTGCTGAAACCAGCAATGCAACCGGTTCTCGACCGCTCAACGGCTGGAAAGCCGCTATCAAGGCCAATATCTGCGTCAAGGGCGCACACTCAACGTGTTCCTCGGCTATGCTCGAAAAGTACGAGTCTACCTTCGATGCTGCTGTCGTGTCACGACTTCGTAACGCAGGCGCTGATCTCAAGTACATCACCAACTGCGACGAGTTTGGCATGGGGTCGAGCAACATTCATTCTTTCCACGGCGCCGTGTGCAACCCTGCCTCACCCAGTCCGTCCAATCAAGGCAAAGAGTGGGATACGCAAATTGAAAGGGTAGCAGGAGGCAGTAGCGGTGGATCGGCAGCAGCAGTACGAGCAGGCTTGGTGAGGTTTGCTCTAGGCTCAGACACGGGAGGGAGCATCCGGCTGCCAGCGGCGTATTGTGGGGTGGTCGGGTTGAAGCCAAGCTACGGTGTAATCAGTCGGTGGGGGCTTGTCTCGTATGCGGACAGTTTGGACACGATCGGGGTATTGGCAAGAAGCGCGGAGGATATAGAAAGTGTCTTTGATGTTTTGGCGCAACATGACACGAGAGACCCAACCAGCGCCAGTGACGACGCTCGCTCGCAATCGGCAAAGGTGGTCGAGGCTGCTCTCGTTTCGCTGCCAAGTACGACATCACTGCCGCTCACAGGCCTGCGTTTCGGCATCCCGCAAGAGTACTTTCCTTCAGAGCTGCATCAACGAGTTCTGCCACCATTCCGACGAGCGGTCGCTGCGCTCGAGCAACTCGGCGCCGAAATCGTCTCAATCAGCCTTCCCAGCACTCCTTCGGCGCTGAGCGCTTATTACATCATCTCGTCCGCGGAGGCGAGCAGCAATCTGGCGCGGTACGACGGTGTCGAGTACGGCCTGCACAAGCCTCCGGTCCCTGGTCATCATGCATATGCAGCGACCCGCACAGCAGGCTTCGGTGACGAGGTGCGCAAACGTATCCTCCTCGGCACCTTTGCCCTGACCGCAGATGCATTTGACAACTTCTTCCTTCAAGCTTCAAGGATCAGGGCAGACATCCAGCGCGACTTCGCCACCGTGTTGCGACTCACTCACTCGAACAACGAGAGTGCGACTGGAACAGAGAAGGCGGACGGCGAAGGCGTGGATGTCATCATTCATCCGTCGACAGTGGACACAGCGCCCACCATAGCGCAGATGATTGAGGGAAGTCAGGGGGCAGGCGAGTACGTGCAGGACATACTCACAGTACCGGCGAGTCTGGCAGGCTTGCCAGCGTTGGCAGTGCCCGCCGGTGTTGCAGAGGATACCCGATGGCCAGTAGGGGTCACCATGGTCTCTCAGTGGGGTTGCGACAAGCTGCTTTTACATGTGGCCAAGCAGCTGCAACCACATCTCACAGATTGAACCAGGCACTTAGCACATAGATACCTATGATGATGAAAATGATCAGTTTTATCGTCTAGCAACAACACGATGCTTCCAAGGTTAGATGCGACTGTCAGCGCGAATGAGCGCATGCCTGTTGAGCTCCTTTGCAGATTGATATCCAGCGAGACCGGCGTTGAGCTCAAAGTCGGCGAGCAAAGTCTTGAGCACGTCTCTCACGCCCTCTTCGCCGTTGACTGCCAGGCCCCAGCACCAAGGCCTGCCGATGGCCACGGCATCTGCACCGAGGCAGAGCGCCTTCATGATATCGGCACCGCATCGAACACCCGAGTCGAAGATGACCGTCTTCTTCTCCTCGCCTTCCCTTCGCGGCAGGGAGTTGATGTAGTCAGCGATGGATGGAAGCTGGTTGAGCGAAGGTACTGCGCCGTCGACTTGACGTCCTCCGTGGTTCGAGACCCAGACGCCGTCCATGCCGGCTTGGACGGCTCGTGCGGCATCCGAGACTGACTGGATGCCCTTGAGCACGATAGGATCGGAGCCCCACAGCTTGCGGAGAAGCGCGAGGTCGGACCAGGTACGCGAGACACCGGGAGAGAGTTGAGAGATGGCAGAGACGGAGGCGGAGGTGATCTCATCCCTGGTCACATCAGAGCGACGAGGATCTTTGCCATCGCAGTACTTGCGGATGAAGACTGGGTCGGAGAAGACGTTAGCGACGCCTTCACCGGTCAGGTAGGGGTTGTAGGAGGTGTCGAGGTCTCTAGGACGCCAGCCGAGGTTCCAGGTGTCCAGCGTGACTACGAGCACACGGTAGCCTGACTTCTTGGCTCGGCTCAGAAGGCTCTCGGTGAGCTCATCGTCCTGTGGCCAGTAGAGCTGGAACCACGCATCGACCCCGTCGTCCTCTGATGAAGAGCCCCTGTTGAAGCCCGCGTATTCGCGAACCTTCTCCATAGCGCGACTAGTGGCTGAGGAAAGCGTGAAGGGGATCTCGAGGTCAGCTGCTGCTTTGGCCGTAGCACAGTCAGCCAATTCGGGGTGGAGCTGTGCCTGGACTCCGATGGGAGCGATGACGATGGGAGAAGAGTAGTCTCGACCGAAGAGGCGAGTGCTGCCATCGAACTCGGCGAGTGAGACATCGCGCAGCATGGAGGGCACTAGCAAAGGATGATGTGCCCAAAGTCAGCTTCAGTACTTTTCAAGCGACGAGTTCAAGGGGGAAAAGAACTTACCGATTTGCCACCGTTTGAAAGCATCGAGGTTGCCATGAGCGGTCGATTCGGTTGAAGCGCTACCAGCGACGTAGGCATATGCTTCAGCTGGAATCTTGGCCTTGGCTTGCTGCTCGAGCAGCTTCAAGTCAGTCGTCTGGGGCTTGGCGCCACTCAAGCCGCCAACGTAGAACTCCCTCAAATAGCCGGACTGTCATGAGATGTGATTCAAGCTCGTCAGTGGCCCTTCTCATCTCTGTTTACGAGGTGATTGATCTGAGCTTACCTTTGGATCGGACATAGTTGATGTGGTCGGAAGACGTGAAGATGGCTTCTCAGAGGGATCGTGGTGAATTCTAAAGAAGGCAGAGGCGCGAAGTCACTACTGGGTGGTGACCAGAACGAGTGGAAGTCTTCCCCGCAATTTTGTGGCGCGATGTCCGGTAATCAAAGCGGATTGAATTGCCGAAAGGCGGGTGCACGTCCTGTCAGGAGATTCACAGCTCCGGTATCATCAACAAAAGTCACAACACCGCTATCCTCATTACGGGTAGCATGTCAGACAAAAGAAGACAGGGTATATTGTCCGAAACTCAAAGAAGATACTGTACGATACAAGCAAAGTCGAAACAAGGTAGTGAAGCTACCGAGCTGCAGCAACGGAATAGGCATCAAGGCTAGACCAAGCCAGGGTGTTTGCGCTGATCCCGCTCGAACTTCCTTTGGTTTCGCTCAATCTTGCTCTCGATCTTTTCCATTTTTTCGGCGTGCTTGCGTTCTGCCTTGTTCTGTTTTCTCAGCTGCTTTGCGGTCGGAGTTGGCTGGCACGAGGCTGACTCCTTTGAGCTTTGTTGATTAGGAGTATATTTGATGGTCTTGCGCTCCAGCTTCCTGTCGTTACGCTCGATCTTCCTCTCAATCCTGGCGGTTCTCTTAGCATATTTGAGCTCTCCAGACCACTGCTGATTGAGCTGCATGTTGTGTCGGACCATTTGCGTGGGTGTTGAGCAGCACGACTTCTGGCCATAGCAGTATTTAGGTAGAGCAGTCGAGGTTGAGGCTGAGGCTCCAGCGGCGAGGTGGTCTTCAATACCGCGGGCAAAGGTTGAGCACAGACGTCCGCAGCAGCCTGGCTTGTTAGAGTAAGCCTGCTTGTACATAGATGACTCTTTGTAGGAGGTCAGAGCAGCCTGCGAAAATTCTTGGATGAGAGCAGTTATGCCGGAGCTGATGATGCTGAGGCCGCCAGGTGAAGATGACGAGCTTGGGACGGAAGAGGATGCAGAATCGTCTTTGAAAAGGGGAGCGCTTCCAGAGGCCAAGTGGCAGCCCGCACTAAAGTTGTTCCGCTGGCCGAGATCATTGGAGTAATCAAGCTCTCGCTCTCGTCTCAGCTGCTCTCTTCGCGAAATTCGACTGTATTGGGCGGCACTTGGAGCATTCGAGGGAGGAATGGATCGACGAACGATGTTGGACGAAGGGCTGCGAGAAGTCGCTGCGACGACAAAATCGTAGCTAGGCGGAGGGGCGTCATCCGCAATGAGATCGGCGTCGGTATCGAGAGAAGATGGATTCGGGAAGCTAGCGTCGGACATGACTGTGATCATATCGAGTCGAGCAAGGAGAAGATCTAGAGTGTGACAGATTATAATACCTGGCTAACCTTCATGGAGTGACTGGATGGATTGACGTGCCAACATACTGCCTCAGTATATATGCAAATGTACTCTTCACCATGAACAAGACGAATGCAGGGCACTGGCATCTGTCAAAACCCTGGGCTGTGCATCAAAAAGATGAATCTATGGTGATGTCAAAAGCGAATAAGGCACCGAATAGGCTGCCGAGCAGGACAAGGAACACAGAATTCTGGCTTGAAATCCACTTCGGCAGCAGCCAACACACGTCACACGCGCTCTGCTTCTCCGCCCTCGCACGTTGACAGCTCTCAATTTCGGCCCCCCAATTCGGTACCTTGGATCATCTGCAGTCCGCTTCCGCCGGGATTCAAAGGGGATCTTGCTTTCTATACGTCAAGGCTCTCGATCAAGGAACAATCTCAATTTCATGCGATACAAGAGCACATTGCTTCATCAACATTTGGTAAACTTGTCCTGTTGAAAAAGCGCTACATAGTACACAGTGGTTTCCACCTAGGCAACATATCCAACGCGGCTGAAGTCCGGAGCGTATGAGTTGGAGTTCGAAATGGTGATCGAGTTGCTTTGGCCAGGGTTGAAGCCAGTCAATCTCACCTTGTAGTCCTTGATCAGGTCTTTGCTCCAGCCATAGCCCGAAAGAGGGAAGCTGACGGTCTGAGGCGATCCGCCGTTGACCGAGATCTGCGCAGTGCGGTCGTTGGTAGCACCCACAAACGAGAAGCCAACATCGGCGTTGATGTAGTCAAAGTAGAGCATGGCTTCGCTCGAGGAAGGCTTGATGCCGTTGATAGTAAGAGTGTTGCCAGAGCCGCCACCGACGTTGCCCACTTTGGTGCCATCTGTGCAGCCACTGCACGATGCCTTGGCCGCTGCGCCGGCGAGTACACCCGAGTCAGCTTCGATGTACGTGATGCTGGGAGCAGCCGCATTCGACTTCTGGATGTTGCTAAGTCGAAGAGCGACAGAGCCGTGACCATTGACCTGCTTACTGAACGATCCAGTAACGCCCGTCTGGGTCGTGCCAGCCCAAAGATCAGTGACATCGGCAGAGTCGACGCCGAGCTCTGCAAAGTCAATCGTGATGGTCCTCTGAGTGTTGGTCCAGTCAAGTGCGAACACGGCCATGTCGCCGTTGGCCAGATCGCCGGCGTGCAAGTCAAAGTCATCCGTCCTGCGCTCAATGAGCTTGATCGGCTGGCCAAGCGAGTCCTGGTTGATGGCGATCAAACCTTTGTTGAGCAGAATCGCTTTGGCGTCCGAAGAGATCTGCGACAGATCAGCCGAGATGACCAGTGGGCTCTTGATCATGGCCCAGAAAGCAAAGTGCGAAGCTTGCTCGTCAATCGTCATGCCAGAATTGCCCACTTCGAGCAGATCTCCGTCGGCAAAGTGGCCAGGGCCGCTACGACCATTCAGCGAGATCTGGATGGCCTGGTTGAGGATCCGCTCAACATTGATCCATCCTTCCGCAATGTCATCCGACAGACGGAACGAAGTGCTCACTCCCTGCGTCCACTGATCCGGACCAACGACGCTACCATCTGGCTGATCCTGAGGGACACCCCATTGGCAAGTGAGCATCTTGTTGATACCGACATTCTTAAGCGCATTGCTCATAGCCCCGAAGCGCGAGGGGAAGTCGCTGCGGGCATTCTTGGGTGCGTTGTCGGCCGCAGTCGTTCCTCCAACGTAGCAGTTGTCATACTTGAGGTAAGACACTCCGAAGCTCTTGAACAGCGCTGCGTCCTGCGTTTCATGACCCAGACTGCCCAGGCGGTCACTAGGGACGGTAGGGTCACAGGCAAGGTAGCCACCGTCCGAGTAGAGTCCGAATTCGAGACCTTTCGAGCTGGCGTAATCTCCCAAGCTCTTCATACCGGAAGTGAAGTTGTCGGTATCGGTCATCAGATCCCCGTTCGAGTCACGATTCGAGCTTTTTGCGACCCAGCCGCAGTCAACTTGGAAGAAAGAATAGCCTGCATCGATGTAACCTTGCGAGGCCATGATGTCCATGGTCTGGTGCGACAACGCTTCAGTGGGCGTGCAGGGGAAAGGATTGTAGGTGTTGAAGCCCATGCCTGGGGTTGGAAGGGCATCCGTGCTCTGTCGAGAAAGGAAGTGCAACTGCGGCAGTGCGATCGCGTTGGCAGCGGAAGCGGCAGCTAGGATGGCACTTGCAGCTGCAGTGCTCAATCTCGTGTTCTTGCGCTGCATCAGGAACCTTGCGTTCTTGCGTGGCATCGTGACTGATCTTGCTGTCGAGCTGAGGGTTGGATCAAGCAGCAGGGCCTTAGATGATGGATGTTGTGAAGGTGTTTTCATCTGTGACTTCTGACAACGATGGGCATCATTTCATGCTGTACTTATAGCCACTGAGGCCAGCTTGCATCAAAGCCTAAGGTCATGCTGTCAGCTTGCTCCTCGTCTGCTCAAGTAGCGATGCTACCCCTGTGGCAATGCCATGCACACAGCTGAAGTGCTGTTCTTGAGAAGAACAGCCCCATGCCTGCCCCACATTTCCCCAACACCGAGGGCCGTCGCCCCGGATCCACAAACAGCGCACTAAGCGCTCAGGTGATGATCTGCGACTGCAAAGAATGACCCTTCGGCACTCGTCGGCAATCTCGGCAATCCCATTGGCTCGACGCACGATGTTGTGCAGGCCAGTACCGGTATGATGTTGAATGGAAGATGGCGCCAGGATCCAAATTGCGGGGAACCCACACCCGAACCCCGAAGCGAGGCCTCCCACATAGCATTCGGCAATGCAGATTTGCGAGATTCCCGGCGCTAACTGATGCAACGCGGCTGCGGATGATGCAACATGGCCACTAAGAGGCCTATTTCGGCCACTTTCTACCAGCTCTCTTCCAAGTGTGACTAGCCTCAGAATCGCAGTGATGAACTTGACAGATCAGTGCGGCAGACGCGTGTACCGTACTGGCTAGAAAAGCTTGATGCGGATGCGCATACAAGTCTTGTCCACGAATGCGGGGCCGAGTGTGGTGCGACAGAGCGTCGTCGGTGAAAAGCATCATAGACATTGGGGAACTCAGACTCCGACACCGTATCGTACCGGTAGTCTGGCTGCACTTCGGCGTTTGCGGTCTTTGCCGGTCTAAGCTGTAACTTACACCAAGTTGACAAGCGGTGCTCGTCGGACAAGCGGCCAGCGATTGCACGTTCTCCAAGCTTCGTCGCAAGTGCCTTGAAAACGCTGCGCTGGTCATGCCACCCGAGAAGTACTTGGTTCCTGAGCAGCGGTACGGTGTTGTAGTCATAAGACTTCTCGCATAAGTGCCGCACAAGGAAGTTCACCGAGGCCACGTTTGCGGGGCAAAGCTCGATCCTCTTTCTCAAGAAAGTAAGCGAGGCAGCGAATCTCAACCGCTCATGGGCAAGATGGATGTTCGTGCTCGACGTTCAGGTCGGTAAGCTGGCAACTTTAGTAGAAGTATTGATCGTTCACCTGAGCAGGTGAGGCCCAGGTTGCAGTTGCGGGACAAAGGCAGGGTGACGGATACATGTGGTGCTAACCGAGGACAGCACGGAATTGCCGGGACAAAGGTTCGTTCCTGTAACCCTGCGGCATACACATGTGAGCCGTCTCATGTCAGGATGCCCTCGACTCAGCATCAAACTCGCTTGGCTCAGATTGCAAACAACAGCCACGCTCTGTTTGAGCTGGTTTCGGTCGTGCTCAAAGCATGCTTCTGGTGCAAAGATGGGGTATATGACAAGTTGCGATGACGACATCTAGCGAAAGTTAGCGCCACACGGCAACGAAGCGGAACTCTACACTCTTTCTTGGCGGTGCGTTTGGTGGTGGAGTTGGATAAGCGCCTTTGAGTCGTGTGACTGCGCAGTGTGCTCCGTACAGAGCCTCGAGATTGGCGTCATTTGATTGTTGCTGTTGCTTGAGGGAAAGCGAATCATAGCACTTGAAGACGAGAATCTCGTCGTTGGTCTGGTGTGGGATAAAGTACCATTGTTGTCGTGCTGAACGCGTCAGATCAATGGCCAGTGAAAAGAAAGTTGTGCGTCAGCCTTGGTCCAGCCATAGTGATACTCATGAAGGAATCTGAACTTACCATCATCATGAATGTCGTACCCGCAACCGAAAGGATTGGCATGGCGCGAGATTGTAGCCTCGTCTAATGACCGGTAGTCGGCCACTGCGAGCGGCTTTTCGTATACGGTGCCACCGACCGGCCTCCAGATGTTGATGATCATGGTTCTTGAATAGCGTTTGGCAAGATCGGTATCCATAGCCTCGAATGGGTCCATCATGGTGGACTGCGGAAGAAGAGAAGGTGTGCCGGCGATAGCCATGGAGCACACCTTTGTGGCGTAAGTTGGGTCTTGATCGATGTGGGCGAAAAGAGCGGGGGGCTCCATGGCATTGTCGAAGCGGGACTCGATGCCTTGTGGGCGGCGTTGACGCTCGAAATCGTCGGCAAGGCTTGCGGATACTTTGGCGGTGGAGTCGCGTTGGGTTGTATTCCAGACAATGACATGATCTGCGCCTGTGATCTTCTTCAGCAACCTACGAAGAGTGTGGCGGGACAGGAGTAGGTTAGCAACAAGATAAGGATGGCGTTGAATCGCGAAATAGGATGACCTACTCTTGGTTTTCCTGTACGAAGGCCGAATAATCTTGCTGGGTATTTATGCCTCGCTGCTCCATTGTGGTACTGGCATGTGGCAGCACAGCGAATCCACGTTGAGCAAGCTTGACTCGAGCTTGTTGTAGCTGTTCGTCATCTGAGAGTGCACGAAGCGAATCGACCTCCGGTCGCAGTGACTGCAGCTGTTTCCAGACTGGCCGTTTTGGACGTTCTCGATGAGGCGATTGGAGCTGTAGATATGATTTGGGACCATGGTCGAGTTCGTCGTTGGCATAGGTGAAGAGGAGCTCGCCCCACACCTTGTCCTCGCCACTGGTAAACGCATCGGAGGTAGCAATCGTCATGTTGTGCGGAACCGGGTAGCAATGGTTGGTGAGAGAAAAGAAGTGCTTGCAGTTCGAGCTTATCGCGGGACCCTACGAGGTCCAGAAACGTGGTTGGTCCGATAGCCGCCACTGCCGAGCCCGCCTTCCAGCCAACCGACAAAAAAAGGCGTGAAATTGATAAATTCAAGCTCATTTTGCACACACAAGGCTGTGGGCTGCAGCAAATTCATACAGAGTTGGTCGAATTGCTAGAGAGCAGCAGTGACAGGTGATAGCGGGGAATCACATCAAAGTCCAAGGAAAGAGTAAATGGCGAGAGCAAAGCCAGAGAAAGCAGCTGCTACTCGCACATTGTGCAGCTGAGTCCACCTCTTGAGCAAAGTCTCGACCAGGGCAGCATTGACCTCGTCTTTGTTGTTGGCAGCCATCCTCAAAGCTGTCAGCTTTTTGTTGGTAGGCATGATAGCCAACAGGGTGAATGGAATGAGGCAGCCGGTGAGAGCAGCGGATGTAAGGATAAGCTTCTTGCGCGTGGGCCAGTCGCTTCCAAAGCGCTTCAATACCGCCGATCTGTCGTTGCAACCAGCCGTAAGAGCAAAGGCGGTCAATGATACCGCTGTGATGAGTGAGAGCATTGGCACGACGTATCCAGCATTGAAGGCGCGGTTCCACAGAGTAAGACGCTGGGGGATGCTCAGATTAGCAACCCAAGGAGCGGGTGGCGAGATCTTGGCACCTTGCTGGTCGATGAAATGGATGTTGACCAGCAGAGGGTAGGCGAGGGTTAGTCCTGTAATCGAGCAATCGCAAAATCAAGGAGGTGTCAATTTCATTCAGTCAAAAGCTCAGCATGTCCGAAGTATACTTACCACTAGCGAGGCCCGAGCATGTGAGGCCCACAAGAGCTGTGAGCGGGGCAGACATGATCTTAGGAATACGAAAGCGAGATCCGATGTCCAAGGTAAACTTGACGTTGAGTTTGCGGCGATGTTTAGGTGTGAGTTGACACTGATGCCTCGACCAACAAAGTGGCCGATACTTATACCTTCTGACCTTGTTTGGGAGGCCTCAGCAAAGACCAGCCAAAGGACCCTTGTTTCATCTCGGCTTCTTACCTTTGGCCGTGCTCCTTGGTCGGACTGCGGACGGACCAACACATTGCCAACATGCCTGTCCAGCATTTTGTGCATTTCCGCGCGTTTCTCCTTCGCCGCGGCCCGCGGGAATACAATCCACGGCTACGGCCAGTTTTGCACCGCATTCCACTAGCTGGCGTGACTCACACTCTTCGTCCTCCTGCCTCTGCCGTCCTGAGCATGGTATCAGACAGCGGAGAGACCATCCGCGGCATAGCAGCAACCATCTCATGTCCTTTCCGGTCGACGACTCATCATTAAGACGCTAAAGTTTTCTCTTTGGATTCAAATAATCGACAAACATGCGAAACCATCAATCAGCCCTATTGCACCAGTACCATCGAGTCACTTGCGCAAGATTACTTCACCGCACACCATGATGAACACTCCATCAGGGGCTGCGCTCCACTGTAGCCAGTCGTGATTGATGCTGTCAAGCTGATACTCGTTCACCATGCCCGTGTCCCGCGCCTGCTTTTTCCAGCTCTCTGCAGCAACCCGCTCAGCCCACATCTTGCCCCAGAAGCTGACATGTGGCTGGCCACCGTATGCCTGGTTGCTCGAGGAGAAGATGATGTGCTCTGAACCCTCTGAATAGCCCGCATCCAGTGCCCAAGACACTAGTCTTCGCCCAGCGTCAGGCTCAGCACCGATGGACCGGTAGATAGCAGCGGTCGTTGACAGCCATAGCTGGAATGTGTCCATGGGTGGAAACTGCACCGAAGTGGTGAAGTCGGCCTCTCGAGCTGCCACTATTCCACCCGGCTTACAAACACGTCGCATCTCTTGCAGTGCTTTGACCGGCTCAGGCAGATGAAGCAGCACTTGATGGCAGTAGACGACGTCGAACGTGTCATCGCTGTAGGGCAGATCGAAGATAGATGCCACTTCAAACGTGCATCGATCTGCTGCGCTACGCTCTTGGTCACTGGTCGACTCTGTTCGAAGCTTATCCAGTCGCTTTTGTGCTTCCGCCACCACGTCAGCAGAATAGTCCGTTCCGGTGATGCTGCCTTCCGGGATATAAGCAGCTAGCGAGGTTGTGATTGTCCCCGGTCCGCATCCAATGTCCAAGATTTTGTCCGCCTTCTTGAGCCAGGGAAGCAGGAATGCTGCTGATGTCTCGGCCGTCCTCGAAGCATGGCTCTTGAGAACTGCTTCGCTGTATCCTTGTGTGTAAGTCATCTTGCCCGTAGTTCCCGAGGTGCTCATCGTTAGGCTGTGTCTACTTGAGCTTCCTATTCGCACCGATGAGGAAATTGGTGTGAGTCTGTTCAATCGAGCTGAGAATCGCCGTCACTCTCGCTTATTGTCTGCGGACCACAGATGGAAGGAGAGAACATCACAAACACGCTGCGATATTTATCCAGGCTCAGTCCGACTCAGCAGCGCGTCACATCCTTGGCCCGTGCATAACACATTTCTGCCTCTCTTGCCGTCTGCTGAATCGAGCCCTATCCGCCACGTACAATTGTTCAACACATGGTCCCTACAACCGAGCCAAATCTTCGGCGGTAAAAAGGCTACAACGCAGTCCCAGCTGCTAGATTTGATTGAGGCGATGGAAAAAGGGTATCAAGGAGTAATGAGTGTGCAAAGTAACTTAAGGTGAAGGGAAATCAAGCAAATTCGAGACTCGAAGGGTATATAAGTTCTGAAAACGTGGGGCTGCGGGCATCAACTAGAGCTAGACGCAGCTCGCAAAGATGCCGATAATGGAAGGCCAGAAGGTCGCACCCCAGCCTGGGGCGAAGCAAGGCGCTTCCCTCCCGCTGCTCTCGCTGTCGGCAAGCCTGATGATCGCAAGTTCGCGTTGCTAGTCGGACTTCGAAGGCTAGGGAGTTTGGAAGGTGTTATGGAAGCAACTCTGCGACTTGGGTTGCACGGAGTCTCCAGTCCTCCATCACTGAGACGTGCGGGAGCCCGGACAATGCGACCGGTCGCACTGTCTTTAGCTGCTGTCGTCGCGGCTCCATCCAGCTGGGGCCGTTCGATGGGTAAACCTTTGCTTGGCAGGCTGGCAAGGCTTTGGTATCGTCGAATGGCGATTTTCGGGCCTGGGATGCCGCTGCCGCTTCCTTCAAGCTTTGGTTGTGCCCGTGACATGGAGTGTGACTTCGTGGCAAGAGACAACGACGGACGTTGTTGACACTGCGAATAGACCTGCGCTCGCGGAAGTCCACTGCTCTTTGTGCTCATCACTGGAGTAGACCGAATTGGTATGGCTTCGCTCGTCGAGCTCAGCTCAATGACAGTCTTCTTGGTCTCTGCAGAGCCACCTGTCTGAGCTTTCGTCGACTTGGATATGAGTTCGGATGGCACGCATTCTTCGCGTGATTGGGCGTCGTCGGCGCTGCGGTCGGACCAAGCAGTCGCCGTCGATGCAGAGCTCAATCGATCAGCGTTGAAGCTGCTCCAAATCCCAGATCCCACCAACGTGGTGGGCGTGTCTTCGATACCGGGAGACAGGGCGACCCTATCGACAGACTCTGCCCTGGAGCCATCATTTCCCGCGTGTCCGACCGATGATTGGGCGGAGGACAGCAGCTCGTCCGCCTCCTGGATCATCTCGATAACACTGCTCACGGAGCTGGCCCTGGAGTGGCTCGGCAGCTTTTGTGTCTGCTGCGAATCCTGGCTGCTCGCTGAGCGGAGCGCGTCCCCATCCTTGTCGGCTCTATCATCACTATGATTTGAGGCGACTTCTTCAGACGCTTGTCCTGCGACCAAGTCACTTGTTTCACTGCTGTTGCGACTGATCGATGACTTGCGTTCAGGCTTTGAAGGAGTTGAAGAGAAACGAGAACTGATAGTTTGGCCAACCATCATATCGAACTCTTCATCCAAGATCGACTCGTGCGAAAGCTCTGCCGCCTCGATTCCGAGATCGGCTGTGAGGAGCACTTCTTCATCGTCGCTCGGTTGTGACAAGGCGCTCAGATCTGGGCTGGGAGATCGAGCTTTCAGCATGACAGACGACGTCGGCGCCGTATGCTGGTTTACCTTGGATCTTCCATAGACCGCCAACGACTTTGAGCGGCGCAACGGACTGTCGATGCCAGGGATCTTGGCAGGGGCGCTGGTGGGCAGAGATGGCCTTCCAGAGGCTGTCCCTTTGCGTGGAGTGGAAAAAGGTGCCGGAGTAGAAGAAAACTGCTCATCGTCTGACGTGTTCCAGCCAGCTTCACGCGAAAGACGTTGAGCGCGGATGCGATCTAACGCTGCCGAGATGCGCCGGGCTCTGGCCGGAATTGAAGCGATTTGACGTTTGTCAGAAGCGTTGTCGTTGCTCAAGCCATGCTCATCGGCGAGTCTCGCGTGCAGCTTACGTTTAGAGCCTCGCGAGGCATCCAGAACACCAGATCGCTCTGCCAGGTCTTCCAGATCAGCGTTGACGTCCAAGTCAGACTCTTCGCTTCCTCCCTCGTCATCGGACGCAGCGCCTTGCTCGCCGCTCGTCTGCACTCTGCTTCCGCCATCACTGCGCCTACGCGATGACGACGAGAGGCGAGGGGCTCGAATCTTCGATGGCCATAGACCAGGCTGATCGAGCTCAGCATCCAAGGCGTGGATGCTGATCAGAGACGCAGTGCTCCTACGCCTGCGAAAAGGGGCGTCGATTCCCAAATAATCCATCGCAGGGATGCCCCTGCTTATTCTCTTAGTCTCGGCATCCGCATGGCAAATTCGATCATCAACAGTGAGTGAATCGGAGAAGACCGGCATGTTGGATTTTGTTGGCGAAGGTTCGGGAGAAGTCTGCATAGAGAATTCGACCATCACTTTCACCTTAGGCTGCTCGGCTGAGGACCTCCTTGACGCCCAAGGAGTGTGGGAGATCAAGGAAGAAACATCGTCCGGCCCGACAGCTTGGTCTGCGCCAACGGCTATAGGCCAGCGAGATCCGTACTCGCCCACACTAGGAGCTATCGGTTCCGTACAGCCCATGCTGCTGACAGAGTTGGTACGATTGAGTGTGAACCCTCCGTAAGCACTGCCAAAGTTGTTGATTGATGGGGTTGACGAGATTGATGAACGGGGCCCGACCGGAGCAACAGCATGACTGGCAAATGTCAGTGCATGGTCATGGATGGCGAAAGGACGATAGCTCATCGAAGCAATTTGTTCTGACATTTGCTCCCTTGCACGATGCGCAGCGTCGACCTGCCTTTGCTTGGCTTGGGCAGTGGTACGAATCTGCCGCATCGAGATCGGTCCGGTCCCTTCGGATTGGAAGGTGGCCAAGGACGCAATAGATGGCTGACGCGAACGCATGCGTTCCGAAGCGCGAGCAACGATGCTAGACCAGGTTCCCCTGCCCGTCAAATCTCGGGGCGTGACACCGGACGGCATGAAGGGTGGGAGGCTTGGCGAGAATTCGTAGAAGGCGTACGGGTCTGCGTCGTTCGATGCTGTTGCTGCAGCGGAAGATGATGCGACCGGGTCATCGCTCTCAATCACCTGTTGGGCCGATGACGAGTGGCCGCCTTTCGAAAGAGAAGACGTGCGTTGCGAGGGCAAAGGGCGGGGACGCAACGCAGCTCGCTGTTCCTCGAAGCCCAGACCATTTCTACGAGAGGCTTTGTTGCGCTTGCGTGGCATATCTTCGGCCGAAGAATTGCCATCGTCGAGCTCGGCATCGGAGACTTCTCCGCCTTGCGGGTCCTCAATACGAACCACCGGTGCTGCAAAGTATGACGCCATGGTACTAGTCGATCCTCGGTACGCATCGTAGATAGAACGGAACTCTGCACCAGCTTCAGTGTCAGCACTATTGCGTATGCGGTGCATGTCTTTAGCACCGTTGACGTGGATAAAAGATGTCTCTGCTGTGGGCGGATCCCTTGAATCGTCTTGAGATAGGTCTTGCGAGCCAGACGAGCTCAGCGAAGGCGTTGACTGTGAAGCCGAGAGCACCTGACTGCGCTGCACCTGGTTCGCCTGTCGACCAGCGTCCGCTGTCTGAGCCAAGTCGTGTTTCGGGCTGTCGACCTCGCTGGTTTGAGAATCTCGGAGTCGGTGGCCCCATTCATTTGCTTCCAAGTCGAGAGCTGCAACGAGCTCGCTTATGCTTCTGGTCATGGCGCTGGTGCGCTTGTGATGCTTTCGGTGTTCCTTTGCGGCTCGTTCTGCACCTTGAATGCCAATCATCTGCTCGTCTTGCGTCTTTCCCAACTCTCCGAAGGTGACTGACGGAGCAACAGGCGATCTCACCCTCTTCGTCCGCAGGGAGTGTTCGGACGCGTATCTGGAGAGGCTGCGAGCCCCAAGCCCAACCCGGGCGACGCTGAATCCCGGGGATGGAGTTTGTTGCATCTGAGCTGCCGTCGTTAGTGTGCCAAGATTGTCGGTGATGTCCAGCACGTCTGACAGCGCAGTGTCGCTACTTCCTTCGCCCTCGACGTGGTCGATGGATCCACTGAGTGCATTCGATGTGTTGGTGTGGAAATGGCGCTCCAAGGGACTTCCCTGAACTGGACTTAAAGCTCTGTGCGATACAGTAGGGGAGCGTCTAGACGGTACGCCTTTGAGTAAAGGTGCGGAAATGCGAGACTGGGAGCTGGCACGCGAAGCGCTGCGTCCGAGCGGATGCTGTTCTGCACTGGAAGACAACGAGAGGGCCCCGTTCGGCGAAGGGAACTGGTTTGAAATGCGGCGTATGCCGACGATCTCGTCGTCAGAGTAGTCGGAAGTATTGCTTTTTTCGCTCGGCGTCAGGGTGAGACGAGCAGATGCAAGGCACGCACCGCCACTCTTCCAACTAGCGCGAATGCTGGTAGACGAACGCATGGATGAGGCCGTAGCGGCAGAAGCATTGCTTGACCTACGAGTCTTCCAGATTTCTGCATGCCTGAGCGATGGGCTTGGAGATGACGTCGGTGGAGGTGGGGGTAAGGGGATGCTAGGAGGTGGTCCCAAAGCTTTTGTTGAAGTCAAGGAGGACGAAGCGAATGTTGTCCTGTGGCTCGCATTGGCATGCCTGGAAGCTGAACTTGAAGCTCCACTGCTTCTTGAGGTAGACGTTGCGGGATTGCGCCAGCCGGTAGCATCCAGATCATCAAGCAGCGGCGAGCTGCTCAGTGATATAGACTCGTGGGAGCTGCTCTGATTATCATGCGAGGCGAGCGATGATTGTTTTGTCGGATTGACCTTGCCAGGGCTAGTTTGGTCGTGCGAAGACTTCCGCTGGGGAGGAAGTGGGAGGGCTGAGACATAATGACCAAGGATCGTGCTGGCTGCTTCGTCCTCATCATCGCTACAGCGAGATCCTGTGGCAGCTTGTTGCCCGGGCTCTGGACCTGCAATGCTTTGTGGGTCGAGATCGTCCAAACCTACCCAGGTCAAACGATCTGACTTTGGCGCGACCGTTTCGTCAGTGGCATTAGATTTCGACAATCCTGACAACTGCTCTTTCTTCCTTTGGCGCAAAGCCAGAACCTGCTGGCGGACATCGGTGAGCTCTGAGCTGGCTTTGCATTCGATTTCGGGCGTCGGTGTTGAGGGAAGCCTCGAGGCAGATTCGGGTGTGCTCGTGCTTGTAATACGGCTTGTCATGTCAGCCATCATTATGCACTGACCATCGAATATAGCAAGCAGCACGCAGCGTGGGGTAATCCTTGCACGTCCACAGCTGGTAGGGAGGCTTGTCTAGGGTGCGAAGTGCGGAGTCGACATCGGCCAGGAAGGATCTTCCTGTTTACATCTAAAACGTTGTCCGATGAAGCCTGAAAGCAATCCTTGTAGCGTGGCTTGATCTGGTTGGCAACCGGCCAGACGATGAGTAGCAACAAATGAGATAGGAGGTGAACTGTGGCTCAGATGAACGGCGCCGGCCAAGGTTGAAGTTTGACGTAACTTGTGTTGACAGATTCTGACGCTTTGGAGAGATTGTGGGCGGGTCTGCAGAACAAATTGAGTGATGAACTGGACGGAATCAAGCTGTCAGCGAGAGCAGAACAGGCTGCAAGATTGCAGATAATAACGCAGCATTGAGTGGGAGCTGTTGATGTGGAGCCGGAATAGATGGAATAGATGAGCAAATCCGGGATGAGAGAGAAGAGTGGCTGACGAGGTTGATGGAAACGGAGAATGAGATGAAGCCACAATCAGGAACGATACGATGAAGCGAAGTGAAGCAAGGGCACACTGTGGAGCGAAGATTGATGAAGAAGCGACGCTAGCCAGAGCAATCGAGCTTCTTGTCAAAGAGAGTGCGGTGACTCCGATGTAATGAATGGCGGGGATGTATACGAGCAGTGGTGGAGCGAGCTTCACAGGAATGATGTATGTGCAGATGAAGAGGGAAGAGAGGATGGAGAGACCAAGGAAAGGCCGAGCACACGAGCAAGGAAGGGGACAGCGATAGGTTGGCCGAACAGTCGCCTCTTGATCGCCGGTCGCTGTCCAGGTCGAAACCAGTCTTGCTCGCTAAGGCCCACTTCAAGCCAAGATGGTGCGAAGAAGCCGGGCTCCCAGATTCATGCTCTCTATTGATCGATCGCAACTCAGTCTTTGCAAGACGCGGTGACAGAAGCTCATCAGCAGGAGGTTTCTTGACATGAATACGATTTCTGGGGGTGCAACGCAGGGCGGACGTTTAGGCGAGTGAGGATCCTGCAAAGTCCAAGCTTGAAAATTAATGCATGAAAGGGTATAAGACAGCAGTCAAGAGCTACGGAGCGAAGGGGGGGGGGACCACAGGGACCAGCTTGCCGAGGCTATCCGAGCAACCTGCATCGCTGTTCGATCTGCAGCCACGGTCGATAGCCTAGACGTGGATCCGAAGTCTGAAGGTGAAATTGACACTCCCGACTCAGGGCGGCAGTTCACTTTTGAAGAGGTGCAGGTTGGCAGAATCAGTTGCTTCGAGAATCTTGCCCCTCCGGTCTGACATGACAAGCCAGATCACGAGCTCGTACAGCAGCCTCTCTCAAGCGCGCAGCCAGAAGGTGGGCGTGCAGCGGGCCTGAAGCCAGGCGAGGGATGCAAGAAGCACCCAACAGGCGTCAGGCGTCAGGCATCAAGGCCGAGAACGGGTTCTAAGCGAGGCCGCGGGTAAGTCAAGGAAAAACTTCAGCCAAGGTGCATGTCGAGATGCATTTCGTTGCAACACGCTCTGTGCCTTGACTTTTGAAAACGAGGAGAACAACAAGAAGCACGTCCGTTTCGATTCACAGCATGATGATCATCAGCATAAGAATGCAGCCTCTCTGCGTCGAAGAGGAATGACCGAGAATGCCAAAAAATAGGAAATGTGACGATAGCATCCAACACTGCGCCACAAGCTGAAACATGCACAGCTCAAAAAATGACTTGTGTGTCTCAGTCACGTCGTTGTTCGAATCATGCACACGCAGATGTGAACAATGGTAAAGCATGCCGAAAGTCACGCTCTCTGGCTCCGACTGTTAGCTGATCCACTTGTGGGTGAATCGGGTGGGTGATATAAACAAGGCTACCAGGTGATCCAAGCTGACATTGTGGGCGCTGACTGCCGATAAAACCACAGGTGGGAAAAGAAGAGACTAATGCAAGGACTAGCGTGGTGGAAGTTCCGCAAAGAGCCCAAGAACAGCAACGCAACATCGCATTGGCCAGGATTTTGAACCTGATGGCAGCACCATGCGATGAGAATAAATCAATTCGCAAAGCCGGACTGCATGCTTAAAGTGTGCCACGACCGATATGGCCGGCTGCACTGTTCATCACGACGTGCCATCAAGGTGCGTTAATTGTGCTTGATCGGTGAACACGCTCGTTGGCAGTCCAAGTTGATCTCACACCAAATCTTTCGTCTTCGTTCGTCATACGTCCCATTCCGATAAATCAAGAGCAGTGTGACCTCTTGCACGCGCTATAGGAGCTTACAGGTAACTCGTGTGCAGAGTAATTGCGGTGTTGGAGCACGATCTCGTCAAAGGAGACCTGAACGAGGAACCCCGTAGCTAGCACTTCGTCTTCGACATCGGCCACTACCCTTCGTTGTCCGCCACATTCGCTCTGAAACGTGTCTGGCAATTCAGGGTCGACTTTCGGCTACTTCTCTGGCCCTAGACGTTTACTGTATGACAAGTTCACTCGATGCTCACACATAAATGAGGTCTGTTTGTTTGTCACAAACGATGTTCGAGCTCGGCTAGTGAACTACCGCTGTCCGTCTGTTAGCGACAAACTCCACTGAAGCTTGCCGCCATCGCGACGTTGACCTTGCCAATTTTCAGAATTCGCGTTGGCCGCTTACCACCCTGGAGCCGCCAGCAAATTTGGGGTGCTACTCTTTGTTCAGTTGTGACACTGGCACTAACATAGAGGCAAGATTGGACAGAAATCCACTTGTCGCCATTGAGATTCTCTGTTATCAGGGCAAGGAGGAAGCTACTGTAGTAGGATCCCACCTTACTCACAGCCACACGATGTAAGTTCCTCAGGGCCTTTGGGCTTCCCAGTTGTCTGATGCAGGCCATGCTCATGCATAAGCTTTGGCCGCTTCTCTGGCTGACAGCGTCTCTCTTACAATCCACACTGCCGGCAATGTATACACATCTGGACATTGATCCAGGATTGCGGCCGAAATCTTGGCTCTTCTTTGTCCCATTGTGTGCGAACACGACTTCCGAGATGTGTGACTGAGCTCGATTTGGCCGTGCTCACTGCTGTTATTCCATACAGTATCGACAATCGCTTGCGGCATCTTACTCGATCTTGCATGATGCAAGCCGGCCCCTGCGAGACAGCAAGCGATGAGTCTATTTGGAGGGCTTGAAGAGCATCAAGTGCCGAGCTACGTCAATCAAAGACAAGAACAAAGCGCCATTCGTTGGACCCTGTCGAGTCTGTCACCGGATTCCATTCCATTTTCGATTTTCTTTTCGTGCGATAAGAATTTTGTGGCAGCTCTTTTCCAAAAATTTGAGCGTCCGGCACGAAAAGGAGTCATCAGTAGGCTCTCACCGTTTCTTCCAACCAAGCTGCAGACAGATAACGAGACGGCCACTCTGATAGACACAGGCGAGCCTAGATAAGTTAGTTGGCGCTTCAGTGAACACGCACGTTGCCGCATGGACCAACCGCGTCTGCTCGCAACATTTCACTTGACCGTTGCGTGCCTCTTGTCCTCTTGCATTCCTCAAAGCCATATCATCACAACCCACCTTCAAAAACGATGGCCTCAACATCAGACGATTTCACAAAGCGCAAGCTCTGGGGCGGTCGCTTCACGGGCAAGAATGACCCCCTTCTCTTCGCTTACAACGAGTCCCTTTCCTACGACAAGCGTATGCACGCTCAGGACATTCGCGGCTCTCAAGCCTATGCCCGCGCTCTCGTAAAGACCGGCGTGCTCAACGAGCAGGAGAAGGATCAGATCGTTGCGGGCCTCGAAAAGGTCGGCGAAGAGTGGAAGAACGGTACCTTCCAGATCCATCCCGATGACGAGGACATTCACACCGCCAACGAGCGACGATTGACCGAACTCATCGGCAGCGTAGGCGGCAAGCTGCACACCGGAAGGTCCAGGAACGATCAGGTGGCGACCGATATGCGACTTTGGCTTATGGATGAGGTCAAAGCCATCGAGGGTTACCTCAAGGACTTGATCCAGGTCATGATTGCTCGTGGTAGGGAGGAAGTTGATGCTCTCATGCCCGGCTACACCCACCTTCAGCGTGCCCAACCCATCCGATGGTCGCATCTCCTTCTCTCTCACGCCACCTACTTTGCATCGGATCTCGCCAGGTTGCGAGACCTCATGCCTCGTATCTCCGTCCTTCCTCTCGGTTCCGGTCCTCTGGCAGGCAACCCCTTCGCTGGCCTGGACCGTGATGCCATTGCTGCTGATCTCGGCTTCCAAACCGTGGGCCCCAACTCGATGAACAGTGTCTCGGATCGTGACTTTGTCGTCGAATACCTCATGTGGGCTAGCTTGACTTCGGTCCACCTCAGCAAGATGGCCGAGGACTTTATCATCTACTCGACCTCGGAATTCGGCTTCATGCAGCTTAGCGATGCTTACAGCACTGGTTCGTCCATCATGCCCCAGAAGAAGAACCCAGACAGCTTGGAGCTCCTTCGAGGCAAGGCAGGACGAATCTTTGGCCAGATGTCCGGTTTCATGATGTCGCTCAAGGGTATTCCCTCTACCTACAACAAGGATCTCCAGGAGGACAAGGAGCCCCTCTTCGACGCTGTCGACACCACCAAGGATGGTCTTCAGATTGCTACTGGAGTCATCTCGACACTCAACATCTTCCCCGACAAGATGAAGGCCGCTCTGACACCAGACATGCTCGCCACCGATCTCGCAGAGTACCTCGTCAGGAAGGGCATTCCATTCCGTGAGACCCACCACATTTCCGGAAGCGCCGTGCGCCTGTCCGAGCAGAAGCGTTGCTTGCTGTCGGATCTCACGCTCGAGGACCTGCAGTCTCTGTCGGACAAATTTGACGAGGACGTCATGAAGGTTTGGTCGTTCGACGAGAGCGTTGAACGCCGAGATGCCAAGGGAGGCACTTCGAAGCGTGCTGTCCTGGAGCAGTGCGACACTCTGGAAAAGATGCTCGCTTCTTCCTCTGCCTGATCTCAGAGCACATAAGATTGTTTGGCAACAAAACGTCAATAAAAAGACACATACATTTTTATAGTCACAGACACCACTGCTGCTTGAGATGAGGTTGCGGTATAGTACATTTGATTCAGTGAAGAGTGCACATGATTGACCTGAAGTATAAGTTATTGGATGCTTGTGGCCGAGTTCAATGATCTGAATGCAGAAGCGGGCTTTGGTCTTCGGAATGGTGTGCATCAGGCATCAATCGTCTATGGCTCGTCTTGGGTGACGATGGCAACGTCGACACTACAACAGCTCGACCGCCTTTGAGGATACGGAAGGTCTTGTTTCTCCAAGACACGGTGCTGCCGACAATGGCCCACGCCCAGATGGGAAGAGCGAGGAGCTCGCGTAGGGCCCAAGCGGTTGCGAACTCGACGACGCTCATGCGATCCGCAGTGTCAGCTCCAGGATTGCACGATAAGAACTCGTGCGCGACCGAGAGGCGTTGGAAAACCGTATAGTCAACGGTAAACCAAGCTGCAAAGTGCGCACAGAGGAAGACTAAGAAAGACAAGATTGACGTGTGTTCGAGGCCTCCGGATAGTGGTGCAAGGACTAAGCGAGAGAAGGCCAGCCAGCCTAGAAGCCCCGAGATGATTGATTCGGTCAAGGGCTCGAGCAGCGTTGGAGCAAGCACCATGTACTTGCGCACGCGAATCCAGCGCATTCGTCGACAGGTATAATCGCCGAGGGTTCGGATATCACCGACAGAGGTGTATGCCAGATCTGAAGAGGAGAGGATATGTGAGAGATCCAGCGGTGAGTCCCAGAGTGATTTGGCGAGCATGTTGTCCTCGGCAAGGTAAATGGAGAAGCGAGCGAAAGGACGTGACAAGGTCTTGACTTGTTCGTTACTCAATTCGTGATGTTCTGGGACAGAATGGTGCGAAAGGGAAGGCGTTGAGGGTGATGCGGACCTGCTGAGAGCGGGAGAGGCAGAAGGATGTGACTGGTGGGAGAAGGCAAAGCTACCGATAGCGCCTTGCTCTCCTTGACTTCCGTGGTGGGAAACATTGAAGAACGAGTCAGGGACGCAAGCGAGATCGGATTTACGGTACATGTTGCTCTTGCCCATGACGCACGAATCGATGGAAAGGGCGTTGAGTGCGAGATACATTTTTGCGTGAGTTGTTGAGAGGAAGACTCTTTCGATCCTAGAGCCCCAAGAGGTGCTTGGCAGCACAGCAAAGGGAACGTGGTGAACAAGGCCGACACGTTGACCGTGAGGCTTTCGAGGCAGCCAGGTGGGAGAGGGCCGAGGCCTTGAGGTAGGTTCCAAGCACAGGTCATCGACAGCTCGGGCAAGGGCACCGGAAGGAGACCAGACCTGGCTATCGACCACCCAGATGATGTCGTACTTGGAGGCAGCGTAGGAGCGGACGAGATTGTTGACCTTTGGATTGACACCGGCAAATTGATCACCGATGATGATGCGTGCATGCACATTAGGGTGGGCAGCAACCACCATGCGTGCGACGTTGAGTACTTTCTGAGATTCGGGAGAAGACGTGTCACGTATAGAGAGAATGACCTCGAAGCGAGAATTGGGATAATCCTGAACGAAGGAGGAAGAAAGATTCGAGTAGAGATTGGAATCAAGACCACTGAGTGGACGCAGAATGGAGACGCCTGGGACGGATTCTGCATGCTGATGGTCGGTCTCCTGCTGGCGGCGCATGAGCGAGTCTAAGCTGCTAGAGCCTTGAGACTGGTTGGTAAGTATAGCAGAGGAGCGTGGTGGTGAGAGCGGAGACCTAGGCGACTCCAATTTTGCAAATTGGCGGGACAGGCTGAGACCGAGGAGGCAGATGGACCAGATCAGGATGTACCAACCCAAAGCGGCATAGGTTGCTATGCGGATAAGCGAAGAATCTGCATGTTCGAGTCTCGGATCGTCCCGCTCCATGACATGCTGAGCCCTGGCAGCGGTTGGGGCGACTGCCACGACCGACACCAGTAGCGATAGCAATCTTGTATTTGACCGAAGCCTCAAAGCTGACGACGGCAGATACACATGCGCCATTGTTTGATCATGCAGATCCGCTTAGTTCGGAAGGCTTCGTGTGCAATGTCAAGGTAGTAGCATGACCGTCAAAGGAAGAGAACAGGAAGTGACGGAAAGAAGATGAAGGCAAAGTAGAGGAGGGTGAGGTTGCTGTCAAAGTGTTGGTCTGAGCCGACTTTGGCTTCCGCGTGCGCATTTCCTCGGGAAGAAAACGAGAAATATTAAACCAAAAAAGTAATATTTTATATTTGAAAAATGTGGAGGAATTCCATAATTTCTCGTCCCCAATTCCAGTTGAGATGTCCACTTTGCATGCCTCCACCATCTGCTCCTATAGCCTCTACCAGAGCCATTACATGCAATCATGTCGTCAAGCTTTCTTCAGCAGTTGATACCCGTCGGCTCCAGAAGCGGTGGTGCAAGTACGTCCATGCGACGCCTGTCGAGTCGTGCAGCGCCACCTCCGATGGTGCGCATCCAAAGTCGTACTCTCGGCATGCTTGCACCGACGCCACCGATCCGATCTGACAACGACGCAAACAAGCGTTCTCGGGCGGGCCGTATCGATGAGGTCGAGCACATCCCGACGTCCGCACTTGGAAGAGCTCTGCTGACAGCAGGGAGTGCGCTGGGTCTTCTCAACAATCCGTCTCGAGGAGGTGAGCACGCATCTACACTTCAACCTTACATCTTGCTTTCACTATAAACTGACAACGGTGGTAATCTTTGCTTGTTCAATCCTTTGCGTCTTCTGCAGACTTGCTTTCGATGCTAACGCAGGTGTCTTCCCGGCCATCTTTACCGCACCTGCTCGAGTCGATGCGATCCACAGAATCTGGGCGCAGGCTCCTTATTGAACGGCCCTCGGTCAATTCCGAGACCGTCGACGTCGACTATCTCGCCGGCTTGGAGCGCGGGAAGTTTGGGAGAGAGTGGATTGAATGGCTCAGGGAGAACGGGGTTGGACCCGATGGAAGAGCGGAGGCGGACTACATGACCACTTCCGAGCACAAATACCTCATCCAGCGATATCGAGAATCGCACGACTTTTACCATCTGCTCCTCAGGATGCCCGTCACTCAGCTTGGCGAAACCGTGGTCAAGTACTTTGAAATGGCACAGATGAACATGCCCGTCGCTGGCTTTGCTGCTGCAGGTGGCACGCTCCGCATCCTTGCTTCGTCGCTCTCCCCACTGCCCAAGCCATCACAACTGCTTTCCCGGGCGCTGCAGTCTTCTTCCTTGGCACAGTCAGACGCAATCAACGCACATTCACCCGTCTCGGCCGATCTTGCTTCATTGCAGACGCTGATACCGTGGGCCATGGACATCGGCAGAACATCGGTTCCTTTGATCTCAATCGAATGGGAGAGATGCTGGGAGAGGGACATTGATGATATGCGACGCCAATTCGGCATCACACCACCGCCAATTCATGTCGCCAAGTTTGCTGGACGGGCCAAAAGAAGCGGCAAAAGAAGGGGATGGCCGTCTAAAATCCTCCAACACCAAAAGGACAAGCAACAACAGCAACAACACGAGCAACGACATCAGCATCCTTCACCGAAGCAGTCAACCCCTGCCCACCCTTGATGCATAGATGCACCGATAATGTGATACTTCGTTGCTACCGTCCCTAGACTGCGTCTGTTCTATCAACTGTCCACTGTGATGCCAAAGCTCGTGAGCCGCTGATAGAAGGCTACGACAACCCTCAATCTTTGAACTAGTTCATCGAGTGACAAGCCTGATGAGAATGCGTTGCTCACAAGTGTGCAAAGAAGAAAGAGAGAGTTGAAAGCGGGTTTTAAATTCAATTTTTACCCCATTCGACCCCCGCGGCTCGCCAATCCCATATTTGCCGCCGCCGCTGTCCATGCACGCACCACCCAGGCACGCATCCACCATTTCTTCTTTGGCTGCCTATCGCACCCTCGTCCGTCACCTCAACCTACATCCTGTCTTGGCCTCATATCACCACTGGAAAAAAAGCACGGAGGACGTGCCGTCTTCCATCACCACACGTTAGCAGATCTGCCCATCTGGTGTGCTCCCAGCTGCTTCCGAGCCGATAGTCTCTCCGCATCATCGCAGCATCTCAAATCGTAGCATGTCCAGCGGCGAGGCTGGTCCAAGTACGGGCACGATGCCCACGTTGGCATCCGCCAGCGCGGCTCAAACATACATCGATCCGGTTCCTCCACAGTTGGCCTCGCCTCAAATCACAAATCGCATCAATCTTGTCACCTACGGTCAATCCACCATCAAGGCTCTCATTGACCCAAGTTTGCCTGTTCAGGATGTCATCCGTCAGCTCTGTGCCAATGCACATCTTGGTGTTCAAGAGCCACCAGCTCTCTTCGCCCTGAGAGATGACGACAATGACGAGCTCATCGATGATGCCAACATGGCCAAGAAGATCGAAGCGGGCGCCAACTTTAAGCTTTGCTCTTCACCCACCATCGAGGCTGTCGAAATGGTGGACAAGCTCAGCTCTCGCGACGATCGAGTCCTCAAGATGGCTACTTACACTCTGCAGAGACTCATTCGCGAGACTCCCTTCACTGACGAGTTCATCGCCCGTGGAGGTGTCAAAGAGCTCCTCAACGTCATTCACAATCACTCTTCCGGTAATACACTGGCATATGCCCTCACCAGCTGCCAGAACCTCATGGAGGGCTACGAATACGGATGGCAGATCATTGATGCAAGCCTGGTTGCCAAAGTCGTCAACCTCCTCGTTTCCCAGGAACGCATCAATGTCTGCCGTCCCGCCACTGCCATTCTCAAGAAGCTTGTCGTTTCTGGTCCCGACGCTTGGACCAAGACAGGCCGAGTAGTCACAGACGGTCATGGCGCCACCACAACGTCCGCTCCTCCTGTCTACCGATACGGCTTCGACTTTGTTTATCAAGAGATCGAGCGTGAAAAGCTTTTTCTTCAGACCCTCGTCAATCGTATCGGCAGCTCCGACACCACCCTCAAGCTCTACAGTCTCAGTCTCATCAACAGTCTCTGGCGCAACGTCTCGGACGACTTGTTCGAGAGCTTCACCTCGGAACTTGAGAAGCTCAATGCTTCCAAGGCTGTGGCCTGGCTCATGGACTCGAATCGCGGCGACGATCTCGCTTCTTCCATCCTCGATTACCAAAGCAATGTCATTCGAGCGGCTCACCGCAGGATGCGCACCACCGTCACTCCCACGAACAAGCGACATGTCCACGCACTATCTTACATTTGGCTACAGGCCAAGATCAGCGATGTGGTTGTGCAGAACAACGCAAATAGCAAACAAGAGACCAGGTCTTCGCTCGGTGCAACTACCAGATACAAGTGGAGGCGCATCGGTTTTGCCTCCGAGTCGACCGCCAAGGAGTTTGGACGAACAGGCTGGCTCGGCTTAGCATGCCTCGAATCATTTGTGCGTTCGGATCCAGACCTCTACTCCAAGATCATCCTCGAGCACATCAATCGCCCCGAAGAACGTCGCTGCATGTTTGCACGCGCCTCGATCGAAGTCACCTCGATTCTTGCTGACCACTGGGAAATTGAGTCCGGCTCGTTCACTGCTTCGACCACATTCCTCCCCTTTCTTCTCTCGTTCAACAAGGTGCATCATCTCGCACTGCGCTTCTTCTTGCGAATGTGGAATGAGTCGGGTGCTGCAGCTTCGGACTTCCCACGAGTATCGGCGTTGGTACGCAGTCAAGTGACCGAAGCGCTCGGTAGGCAAGAAGAGACAAGCCGGACTTGGTTCGACTTGGAAGACGCTTTCCTCAACTCCGAGTACCGCAACGTGCGTGATCGCCAGATGAAGGAGCTCGAGGTGGACGAAGACTACAACTCCAAATCCTCGATCCGCAATCTCCGTGGACGCATCTACCGCGAAAGTTACGAATTTGTTCGACAGCAGCGGATCCAATGTTTGCTCGAAGGCGCTTGGTTCCGCAACCCTTCGACACCCTTCACTCCAGCCAATGGAACCAAATTGGGAAGGGGATCGATGGCAACCATCGAAGCTCCGCATACGGCCATGCCCTCGACCAACAATGGTGCCTTGACATCTACCAAGCCTTGGCGATTCTATCGTTTGGCACCCAACCAGAAGTACCTCTATTATTGCGATTCCGCTGAGCGATTTGCCATTCGGGGTGGCCTGGACGATCTGCCAGAGCGAATCGACCTGAGCCTAGTGACCGATGTGACACATCATGGAGGAGCTGGCGAGACAAACGGTAAAGCATCTGCGGCAGGCAGGAATGGTGCAAAGGAGCTGACCATCAGTCTGCTGCAGTCGCCGGACGCATGCTTGGCCGAAATGCAAGCACTCAACGCCCGACAATTTTCCGAATGGACAGATGGACTCAACATGCTGCGCGGAGAAGGGGGGGTGGTAAGCACGCGGGAGACGGCAGACTTGATCAACATGCTCACCGAGATCGGTATCAAGGTGCAACTGCTTGACCTGACAGGCGAACAGATCGAGTTGCCCACTGCGGTGCAACCGCCGCCATTGCCAGCGACCACGGAGTTCTTCTTTGCCGAGTTGTGAAGTTGGCGACGGTGCGTTTTGCCAACAGCTACAAATCGAGATACCTTTTCAAATTTGCGGCCATATGTGTGTGTGCGTGGTTCAAGCCAAAGAATTGATGCGAGTGTGGATTGGATACGGTACAAGTACAAATGAATGAGGGCCAAAGGCGGTAGGTATCGAGAGAATCGTATAGACTAGCCTCTTTGAAATCTGTAAGGTATAAAAAAATTGGAGCGATGAGCCGAGCAGAGTTTACAGGAGCGAGAAGTCAGCGGCTGCATGACCAGGCAAAAGAAGGAAAAGGGGATGAACTTACTGTTGCTGTTGTTGCCTTGCTTTGCGTACGTATGCGAGATCGGTTCTGCTTGCACCTAGATTGACAACCTTTGGGCACCCATCGCGATCTTTCTCTAATCTTGTACATTCGGCGCAGTAATATGCATCCTGTGAGAGATCACCAGGTTATTCGTGATGAGATGCGAGATAAAAGTGCGTCAGCGAAAAACTGCTGGTATATCGAGACTTTGAAAGGATGATGACTTACGGATACGCCTTGACCGCCGCAAATGATACACTTGCCTCCCGATGAGCCAAAGTTGCATTCCTCGCAGATACGGACCAGCGTGGCAGGACGAACGTACGAGTCGCAGATTGGACTGTTGCAAGGTGCAGACACGAATATGGAATGGGGATGTAAGCAAAGCCAATGGTCAGTATCCTTTGAGCATCAGGTGGGTCAATACGTGTGAGAATTTCGCAAGAAGCACCTACCATTTGCCGTCATCTTTCTCACAGAGTCTGCCAATGGCAATCCCTGGTAGCTTGCGGCAAAGGATCAGATCGGGATGATGTCTGATAATAGCGAGAGAGAGTAAAAGTCAAGATACGAGCACGACAGGTCAGCTTACGTTCTACCTTTGCACATTGGAAGTTGGAGCTGCTTCCATTCTGTACTGGTGTACTTACTTGGACATGTTGGGATACGACGCTTGACCTCTTCGGCAACCGGCAGGTGATAGAGATGATGAGGTGAAGGGACAAGGCGCAGTCAGAAGGAATCACTTGAACTTGCATATCCGCGTTCCGAAGAATCAAATCCGTGTGGAGCGTTTTCCGTTGCTCAGCCTTTCCTTCGCCTTGAGAAATTGCCGTCGTGACATCTCGGTGCATTCCAGTAACCGCCCTGTCTGTCACCTTGGCTCAGAAATAGACTTTCGGCCAAAAAAGTAGGAGCGGAAATCCGAATCGACCGAGTCGCCGGAAATTCCGTTGAGTGCCTACATGCCTCGAGAGGGTCCACATTTGACTCGACTCTCACTCCTTCTCTTCCTCTGTCTTGCCTCCATCATCTGCTTACCACAACCACTCACTCGGCCATGCAGCACTGCAACACATGATCACCTGAATCCTCATCTGGCGGTATGAAACCCGCGCAAAGTCCATTCCAGCCTGTCATCTCGGAACGCAATCTCCTTTCGAGCACAATGAAGAACAATCGAGCTCATTTCGAGGAAGCTAGCTCGCGAGTCAGCGAAGCTCCTTCCTCTACAGCAGCAAATACTCCAGAGGCCAATAACCATGCTTCTCCGTCCGACGATCCAAAAGCGTATTCTCGCGGTGCCGGAAAGCGCAATCGCGTCCATTTTGCCTGCACAGAATGCTATCGACGGAAACAAAAGTGCAACCGCGAGACTCCCTGTCAGCATTGCATTACTCGCAAGGTTCCCGAGCGTTGCAAGACGTTCCAACCAGGAGAAGAGACCAATGATGTCGCTTCCAGGCTCAATCGTGTCGAGCGCATCCTCGAAGACTATCTTCCCAAGCTAGCTCATCAAATCAATCATCTCGCCACTTCCTTGCCTTCATCCCTGTCATCACATGAGCGTGGCCCTCACGAACAGGTCGCATCTTCTAGTCGATCCCAACTGAATCGTAACGAGTCCTACTCTCGCACAGCTCCAGCATCTCGGTCGGCTTGGTCAGACTCCAAGCTGCCAAAATCTCCCGACAATATGTACGGCCGATCCAATGATCACGATGACGATGATATCGACGAACTCGAAACCGATGGTCGATACAGCCCGAAGACTGGCTTCTACAACGGCGGCTCCATGGACATGCGTATCAGCTCTATCCTTGATGATCTGCCAGGGAGCTCCTCCAAGTCGACTCCTCTCAACCTCCCCATCCGGACACTTGAAGGTGGCCCTTCTGATCTGGACATTGTCATGCCTGAATATGGTTGCCCCACTGCGCCCACTCCAGATCTTCTCGGCGCATTTTAGCACTAGGGCACACTGCAATGTTCTCATCGACCACTTCTTCAACGATATCAATTGGATGCGCCAGCCGCTACCACAGCGAAGCCTTCGCAAGTCCTTTGAAGAGTTCTGGAACTCTGGTCCCAAGATCAGTGCAGCAAACATCAACATCTTTGCTCTCCTTTGCAATGTCTGCGCCATCGCCATGTTGTCCGTCCAGCATCCTCTCTTCACCGAGACTCCACGCGATCGTCTCCGAGCCGCTAGACGCTACCACTACGCCGGTCGCCGAGCCCTACTGATGAGCTCCATCATGGGTCGTGAGGATGTCGACCAGATTGTTGCTTGGCTAGCCTCTTGTCGCTTCCTCCTCCTCGATCGTCGCATCGGCGAGGCATACACTCTTGGTTCCTCCGTAGTCCGCGCTGCTTTCAGTATTGGTCTCCATCGCGACGGCACCAAGCTTGGCCTTTCTCCCACAGAGACCGAGGCTCGTCGCCGCGTATGGGCCGCCGTCTATTTCCTCGATCGAGCTCTTGCTCTCAACACCGGCCGACCCGCTGTCATCGATGACCGTGTCTGCGATACCCAGGTGCCCAGTGGTGTCGCCGATGAGGATGTCTTCCCAGCGCCCAAACATCCACCCAAGCTGCCCGAAGGCGTCGAGCCACCCACTGCCTACAGCTACACCGTGTATCGCCAACGTATTGCTGAGCTCGAAGGTCGCATCCTCGCCACCTTTCAGAACTTGGAACATCCTGTCCATATCAGCGATGTTCTTGCCCTTGACAAAAGCATGCGTGAACTTCAGGACAGCCTGCCATTCTACTTTCAAGCGCGCCTCACCAAAGACGGCATCGAATGCGACAAGTCACTCGATTCCACCTACGGCTTTCTCAACGTCCACCGCTTTCTCTTGCAGACGGAAATCAACTCTGTCCGCATCGCGCTGCATCGACCGTACCTGCTTCGCTCAGGTGGCCCAAACGGTGCCAAGTTCTTGCAATGCCGTGAAGCAAGTCTGAACGCTGCACTGCACGACTTGGAGATGCGCCGTGACTTCGTCCAAGGTCTCAAAAAGGGCAGGACCGATGACGAGCCAGTGCTACTGTACCGCGTTCAAATTGGAACGTTCAAGTACTTCCATTCTTTGCTCGTTGTTGGTGTCGTTCTTCTCATGGACCCCAACGCACCAGATGCGCCTAAGCTCAAAGCGCACCTTCAGCACTACGTCGACACCTACCAGCGACGACCTGCCAATCAGCGCGACGAGATGCGCGACCGAGAAGCCAATGTCATCGGCATCTTCCTTTCGCGTATCGAACAAGTCGAGAAGGCTACCACCGCTAGCAAAGGCAGCGCCACCACGACGTCTGCTTCTCGATCAACGAAGCGCGCCAGATCCACCGACGCTGGTCATCGTAACGAAGCGAATGACAACGACGACAAGGCAAGCAAGCGTAAAAGAGACAGCGCCGTTGAGACGACGGATGAGAAGACCGACGCCCAACTGTTGCTTGGTCTTGGTGGTCAAAATTCAGCCCAGGAAACAACAAATAACAGTGACGGCTCAAGCAATAAGTGGCGCCCGACTCACCCGTCCAGAGATTCAACGAGCATTGCCAATCAACCCTCGCCTTCACCGGCATCAGCTTCCATTCAGAAGACCAGTGCTGGCCATGGCAATGGCACTGGCTCGGCTTCTGCTTCTCGTCAAGGGTCTGGTGAATGGTCTCACAATCCTAGGGGCTTAGTGAATGCCGTCGGACCAAGTTCAACGGGCAGCAACTCAAACAGTCCGTCCACTTCGTCGCTTCCTGCTGGATTTGCCAGCGCCAATGCGACGGGCGACTCGCTCACTCCAGCCTCGTCGACGCCTACCAAACCTCGTGCCCCCAACGGCGGAGGAGAAGATGCGCAGCAGTTCTTCGATGCATGGCATCAGGCCGAGTGGGCAGCAGCGACCATGCCGTCATACGACGCAGCCTACAATGGAGCCAACAGCGCTGGTGGTGCTGCTGCCGGTGTCAGTTTGGGTCTCGATTCGTTGGGCAGTCTCGGCGGCGTCTTCGGTTCTGCAACTGGAGGTACAAATGCGGTAGGAATGCCCATTGGTCAAGGTCTCGGCGGAGGCTTCAATGGACTGGGCGGTGCTTCAATCGGCGCCTATACACCGGGTATTTCGGGAGCCCCGACAGGAACGGGGAGAGCCCAAGGCGGACTGGGCGCTGTCGGACTGACTCCAGGTGCCGCCATCGACGGCTGGACTTCGTCGGCCGGTCCTGTGCCGTCAAGCTACCCATCAGCATCATCCAATGCGCTTGCTGATTTGTTGGCTGGCTCACAATCTATCAACACTGCCGATGCCATGTGGCAGTCGGCAGGAGCCCAGGGTTCAGCGGGGCAGAAACGTGGAGTTGGCGTGGCGGGCCCCGACCAGACGACATCGGCGTCAATAGGCGCACCGGGTGGGCAGGCGGGCGGTGGGGTTGGCTCTGGAGCAGGAGCGTCGCAGGCTGACGGCAACTTTGATCCAGCCTTCTGGCAGACACTTATTGACAAGATCATCACCTGAGGAACTGCGGAAATGCCAACCGGAAACAAGGAATGACTTATCAGACACAAGAAGGCGCAGACGTGGACATGAGACAAGAGCAGTGAGTGCTCGGTAGTGTACATTGCGTGAGAGTGCAGAATAGCTGAAGACGGAACAAAGGGTGTGTTGAAAGTCAACTGTCTATGAAGCAGAGCGGTGGATGCGTTGTCGTCCAGCTTGAAAGAGCAACGAAATGTTTCCATGTTTTTTGGTGTCGAAAAAGACACACCTGTCTTGCGACGACTGGGAGAGATGGCTAGAGGCGACGCTCGGGATAGTTGGCGTATGACATTGCTGGCCATTAGATGAGGGCCTTTTTGGCGGTAGTCCAGGTAGCGGCGGCGACCATCATGATACCACTGGCAACAGCCATGGGACGGACACCAGCAGTGCACTTGAAGAGGGCACCCGAGAGACCACCTGCAGCAACGGCACCATAGATGTCGTGCTTGCCACGAACCCCGTCAATGGAAGCATCGACAAGGTTATAGATGAGCGCTACAACACCAGCCGAGTTACCGAAGAAGGAACCACGACGAGTGACCTGATTGAGGACAGCATTGAGACGAAGACGGAAGGTTGGGTTGTCGACGCCAAGAGGACGGAAGAAGCCTTCCCTAGCACCAAGGAGACCTCCAATAGCGAGACCGGAAAGGTATGTGGTGCCAGTGCCGTAGCAAAGATCGTCGGACCAGCCTCGCGAGGGAACGGCGGTTCGGACACCCTCCATGCTGGATGGAGCACCATCTGTGAGGTCAAGGTATTCAAGGTCATCCTTTCCGAGGCCAGCGAGTGGGGAAAGGGCGCCGAGGTTGAGCGACGAGTCGCCGAGAAGAGATGCTGCGTTGGGGACATATTCGGAGGAAGAACCAGATGTCGATGGTGTCGGGGATGATGGCTGAACGAAGGCGTGGCTGCGAAGGTAATCGGTGGGGTTATCCGAGGTGGCATTGGTGTTGACGGTGGCATCCACGGGAGCTGGTGCTACCGCCTCGAAAGCAGGCTGTGTGGAAGACGAGGATGAGGCATCCGCCGACTTGCTAGAAGAGAATGGCCAGACCATGATGAGTGCAGCTATGAGGATGGAGTTGCTGAAGGCAAGATCGGAGCGACGATGTAGCTCTTAGGAGTCTTGCGAGAATGTGAGTGAAAAGCAAAAAGCAGACTAGTGGGTCCAGATCAAGGGAGGATGGAGGATGGATCCAAGTGTGGAGTAGACTTTGGCAGCTGGTGAGGCCGTGTAGGGTTCGGTTGATGAGGTGTGTGATTCACAGTTCGGAAACCATGGAGAGCCACGCCCAAAAACTCGAATTCTCTGCTGAGCCGTTAAAATCGGCGCTGAGCTGAGGCACTTCTGCTCAATTTCTTCCGCCGCGTTCCGAACTCTTGTCTGCTCCACTCTCCCTTCCGAGTCGGGGGAAAAAAAAAAAAAAAAAAAAAAAAAAAAAAAAAGGTGAGGGAGGCATGGCGCTTTTCTTCTGGTTTTCCAACTTTTTCCTTTTCCTTTCTCCCCTTTGTCGGGATGAAATTAGTCAGCAGCAAGTAAGCCATACACGTGACTGACATTGCACTGAGCAGATTTTGGCTTTGGCTCGCAACTCGCTTTCCGTCTTCGACAAGGTATCACTTGTTACCTAACACCCTGCCGCAACATCCTACACCTTGAGTCATTGCTGTCCATCAGTCCGGCACCATGATCTTCGCCGGCACCTCTTCCTTGCTCAGGCGAACAGCCGTTGCTGCTGCGCGCGCTGCTACCTCTCAAGCCCCTGCTTCTCTCGCAATCGCCTCGACTAGCATCGCCGCTTCTTCGCCAATCCTTCCCGCATTCGCATTTGGAGGTTCCATTCAGACTCGTAACTCGACCAAGCGAGGTGGTGGTTCGACCAAGAACAATCGCAACTCGCCCGGTAAACGTTTAGGTTACAAGAAGCAGACTGGTCAGATCGTCTACCCTGGCCAGATCATCTTCAGGCAGCGAGGTACATCTTGGCATCCCGGCCCAAATGCAGCTATCGGCAAGGACCATACCATTTTTGCTACAGCACCAGGCTACGTCCATTTCTACTACGCTGATGCTGTCTCCAAACCTGCATCGTCTACCACCAGTGCCGCAACATCTCCGTCTGGCATCAAGCTTCCCATCAAGAAGCTGACTCCCACCACCTTCCATGCCAAAGAGCTTACAACCATGCCTCATCCCTCCTCGAAAAAGCAGCGTCGCAGATACATTGCAGTCTCGCCAAACCCGGAGACCACCTTCCCTCTTCCCGCTGGCACTCCGCGTGAGAGAAGGTTCGACAAGATCGATCTCAACTCGCTCCAACACCAGATCGACCAGCTCAAAATCCACCAGCAAGGCGTTGAAGCATCCGACTCGGTTGCCACTCCCGCCTCGGCCTAAACTTGCTTCTTAAGCTCGCATCACCACTTGTACTTGTATCCTTTCACCAATTGCACTTGTTCGTACTCCGCTGGATTCATATATATGTCATTTAAGAGTCAAACGGTATTCGGTTGCGAAATGATGCTCGGCAAAGATAAGTATAGGCTTATATCAGATTGAGGGGCGACTAGGTCTCGACTAGATAGCGCTGAGCCTTCCAAGTAACCATTGTTCCAGGTCTTGCCAACCTCCGCCCACACGCACCAGAATCTTTTTCGCCTTGGTCCCAGCTCGAGCTCCCGCGCTGCCTGCCGGCCGATGAAGTTCCAGCAGCCGACATGCCATCTTGCGACCCCCAATCTCGTACTGCGCTCGATTGTCTTTGCCTGGTCCTTCCTCTAGTCGCACTCCTCTGGGCAGCGGTGGATCCAGACGCTCCAGCGCCACTCCCAGTCCGTTGCAGATCACCGCAACTTCCACATCAAGCGCATCGTTCGGATTGGGTCGATACTGCTCGATTGCACCCGTACCTCCATAATTGCTGCCTGCCACCGATCCAGATCCGATCCTTGAACCTACGCCAGACACCCCGCGTGCCACCCTACCTGCGCCATACCAGGTGCCTGTCGATATACCACCCACAGAGCCGTTGTCGCTAAACGTCGGTGTAGTGCGACCATTCTGCAATGAGCGCAGATTGGCAACGCTCGATCGCTTGAGTGACGCGCCGGGCTCAGCCGACGGCAATGAAGCCAGAGCGGCTGCCGAAAGCGGTGTAGCTCGGCCCGATGAGAGCGCTGCATTGCGTCTGGTAGGAGGTGGCTTGCTCGCGCGTTTGCTCGGTGTTTGGCTGGTCCCTGCCATGCCCGTGGAAGGTGCACGTGCGTACATGCTCAACCGCTGCGCTCTCGCGACGATGGCAGGTTCCGGCGTCTGCATGCTGCCTCTTGAAGCACCTGTATATCGCATCGGCGTCGAGCTGGAAGCCTGTGACATGGCCGAACCCGGCCGACTTGGAGATGTGCCTGCCTCCGCATTGCGCACCGCAAGTCGCGGGATCAACGAGTCTCTCTTTCTGGCTTTGGCGTCACCTACATTCCCTTGTGCCGACGGAGGACGGTAATACTGACCGGCAGACGAAGCCGGGCGAGGCGGGGACGAGCTCCCTGTGAACTTGAGGTATTCAACCGAGTCATCTTTGCCTTGCTCCTCTTTTGAAGAGACGTCGCGCGTCGGCCAAATGACTTGCGATTGCGAGCGCGGCATGGACTGCGGCTGAGCTGTGCGTGTCTGCTTCGAGGCTGGGCTATCCAGGCCATGCCATGATGGCTTGAAGCTCGAGGGAGGAGGACGGCTGGGGGTGCCAGTCACATCACGACCATTCGCCATGTTCTTGGCACCAATGACAGAGACTGGCCTTGCAGCGGGAGATCTACCCAGGACACCTTTCTCTACTGCACCAGTCGCTGCATTGGCCATCGAAGTGGCTCGATTACGAATGGGTGTGTCAAACGCTGACGGCAACACTGATCCTGCTATTCCTCTGCTTGTCAGACGCTGTGCTGTCCCAGGGACCTCGAGCTGCCTCGCCGCACCAGAGCCAAGCGGGGTCGAGATGGCTTTGCTGTTCATCCGGAGCGACTCAGCAGTGGCCGAAATCCGTCTCAAGCCCTGCCGTGTCCCGGCTGCACGCGGTGTGCTGGACAAATTCGAGCCGACCGAAGAGCTGCTTGACAGTCGGCTAGGGCCACTAGCGATACGAGACGATGACGAAGAAGGAGGCGTGGTCCTCTGGGATGATGCTGACGAGCGGGCGGGCGTCCCAAGGCCAAGACCGGACTGCATAGAGGTACTAGACCGTAACTTGGGAGGAAGGGCTGGAAGGCTACTGACAGAAGTCGCAGGACTGTTGACCTCGTTGGTGATAGATGAACCACTGCTGTCGGATCGCACGCGTCGGAAGAGCGCTTCCATGCGCTTCAAGTCTCGTTCTGTCTTGGTAATCTCATCACGGAGACTACGCCATCGCGATCGCAAGTCCGAAAGGCGGCGGAGAACGGTGCCATTGGCAGTTTGCCTCTCCTTGCATCCCTTCTCGAGACTGTGGAAGACTTGCTGGCAGGCGGGTAGATAGTACGACTTTTTGACGCTGAATGTCTTGGTAAGGGCAGCAAGCTCGTCCTGCTTCGCTTCAAGGTCATACTCTGCCTCTAGATCGTCCTCTAGAGCTGCTGCTTTCTGCAACTTGCCGGCCATGTGATCACGCTGAACCTGCTGTACGAACGTGTGGCACAGCACGACAGCTTTGTTCAGACTATCCATCATACCTTCTGCCTGGCTGCTGATGGAGCGGAAGACGTCCAGATATTTGTCGTCGGCTAGCTCCTTCTTCAGCGCATCTGCCTCCTCCTGTACCGACGCCCAATCCGAGCTGAGGTTCGCGTACTTTATGCGCAAAGCGCGTACACTCAGAGCCGGTGCAAATCCGGGTAAGGCCATGTCGTCGACGGTGCCCAAGCTGTCGATACTACCCATGCTGTCGCGGCGTGCACGTGCGTGCCAATCGAGCATCTCCTTGTCAATAATGGATGAATCTCCCAACTCATTATCGGTAGTACCAACCGCAGGATCGTCCAGCTCTGAGATGCG